>JALMQS010000101.1:8658887-9043204 GCA_024734495.1 Forficula auricularia
TTTCAAATTTACTTTCTGGACATCCTGACCTAGTATTGGAATTCCTATTATTTTTACTTCCTAATCAAGCCTTAGAATGTGGAAAATTTATTGAATACCTAATGTTAACAAAAATGAGCGATTTTCTTCGTAAAATGGAAAAACAGTATGCAAAGAGCCCGCATATTGTTAGAAAATTTTATGGTTCTCTATCAACATTGAGCCAACAAGAAAATGTAACACTTGAAGAAGTACGTTCTGCTATAATACCATTATTCAAAGGAAATTCTGTTCTCATCGATAGTTTTAATCAAATTTTACCCACTGAAGATACTCCTAATAGGTGAAATTTGTTACAATCAATTTGCCCATCGTTTGAATGTGTTTCATGTTATTTTTCATATATTTGTTATTTTACTAATTTCTTTTTGGTTTACTGGAATCAAGTTTTGAAATAGTTCCATTACGCCATGATCCTTTTAGTGAACCTATTGAATTAATACCTACGCCTGATCCTCTTCCTGATGCTTATGGTGGAGAATCATGCTTATGTTATTGTCATTCACTAGTACCATTGGATAAGTATAGAACCAGATCAAGACATTGTATTCCATGTCACAGTGTGCATAAAGGTCTGTTATTGTGTTTCATCTTTATTATTTGTGAAATCTTTTTTTACTTGCTCTTTTGTTTCCTCTTGTCTTTGCTAAGTTCAGTTGAAGTTGACCTTTTATTATAATGAATAGTTTCTTTGGATTGTCAATCCAAACATATTACCAAATATTTTAATACGAGCCGTCAACGTTTTGTTTGTAGTTAAGTTACAACATAAGTTTTTTTTTTTTTTTTTACTTAGGGAAAGTGGTGTAGGTTTTAGGTGAAAAATGATATTAATTAATAAAGTAAAGGGTGTGTAGTTTCACAGTGAATGAAATAAAAACTCAAAGAGGTTTATACAAACTCAACATATCGTTTAACTTACCGCTTTACTCCCTGCCGAGTGGACTAATAAATCCAGAAAATATCTTGAGTTATGTATAAACCTCTTGAAGTTGGCCTTAATTCTACTGAAGGCTTCCACACACTTATACTATTACTAATCCGTACAAGTATATTCAACATATATTTTAAATGTTAGTTGAAGCGAAAAAATATTTGATTAAGCTTCAATCTTGAAGAATTTACATATATGCCTGAACCAAGGAAGCGTTTTAGACGAGGCCTTAAGAAAGGGACCACCCACCTGCTAAGCTGGCAGTCACGATCTTTGAGCTCAAACCATTATCTATTGCACACAGGTGTACTCATAATTTGTTTCTTTCTTAATTCAACATAAAAATCACCAGTGTTCCCATTTCAAAAGTGCGGCAGTGAATTTGAAATTGAATCCAATCGTAAAGCAAATTGATAGAGGTTTTCTTTGAGGAGACGGACTGGTATAAATATACAATTGGATGTTGTAGTAAAAGGCGCTCCAAGATGGTTGCCAAAAAAATAAGACTATATCAGTTTAACTTCTTTACGAGCATTTATTCGATAGCGACGTTTTCAGAAGTTTTACTCTCGCTATCTTCAGGGTAACGAATGGTCTAATGATACGTATATCAATTTCATAAGTACTTCCTGTCCCTCGTTACCCCTGAAGAAGGGAGAGAGTAAATCTCGAAACATCGGTTGTCGAATTAATGTAAAATAATAAGACTGATATCGTCTTATTTCTTTACAAGCCACCTGCAGTGAGACTGCCTTCAACCAACATCCAATAGTAAAGTAAATTTAAATCTTATATTTAATTAATTGTGATTTGTTTTTTTAGTTTATCCGAGGAAAAGTCTTTGTTGAGACGGGAAAAGGAATAAGATGTGCAAGTGTTATGTTTAATGGAAAATTACCAAAATGTCACATGAAACGTTTGGCAAATCGAGCAAGCAAAAAAGCTCCTACTTATACAGCTACTAGTAATATGCGACCTAATGTTTGGCAACAACTTCCCGTTATGAGATTACGTTATAACATGCTTAATATAGCTGAAAGAGAAGCGCGAGTTCTTGGACAAGAAAATGAAGAAGAGCTTGCTAAAAGAGAAGAAGAAAAAAGAGCTGAAGAGGAAGCAGCTCGACGAGCTGCTGAAGATTCTGCCCGATATGCCGCTGAAGCACTAGAAGCGACTAAAAGAGCTGAAGAAGCAAGCAAACGGGCCGAAAAAGCTGCAGCTCGGGAAGCAGAAAAAAGAGCGGCACGCGAAGCTGAAGCTGCCCGTGAGGCTATAAAACAAGAAATTCCAGAAACTGGAGAAACAGTCATCGAAGCAGTTCGACAAGCTGCGGCTGCAAGACATGCTGAATTAGAAGCAGCAAAACAAGCAGAACTTGCTGCATCAGGTCAATCACTTATATCTGAAATAAAACTTCAAGTTCAGGGACATAGTATTACTGAAGCTGTGATGACAATTCGAAGTGCAGAATTAACACCGAATTTTATCTCTTGTCAAGATGATAAAATTCCTATTAAAATAACACCTCCTAGCTATCCCAAAAATAAAAAGGACTCTTTAGTAATTTCCTATTCAAATGATCAGACTAAATTATCAAATCAAAATATAGAAAAAAATAATGTAGTTTTAGATATGCCTCAACTGGAACTAGGAATCCCTGAAGAAAACAATGATACAAATTCACTTCCAAATTTGAATATTTCACCAAAAAAAGATGGTCTTAATGAAAGAAATAAAAATAATTCTATGGAAATTGAGCATAATTATGGGAAAATAAATCTGCCCAAAGCTGAGTCACCAATTCAAAAATCTATTAAGGTTAAAACTGTGGAACGTTTAAATGAGAGTGTAATAAATGAAGAAAAAAAACATTGTAGTTCTTTGGGAAATTTTACTAAAAGTGAAAGTCTAAAAGATAAAACTTCTACTTCGACTAAATATCAATCGAATTCGCTTAACTCACCAGTAAAATCTAAGAACCCAACAATTAAAGGAGCTCTAGGATTGGATAAAATAATTGATAGTAATAATAGTCCACCTGTAGAGAGAGAACATAAAAACAATAAGATAAATTCTAAAGATATTTATCAAAAAATAAGTTCTTTTAATTCCCAAAATAATGATAATCTTAATTCTCAAATTGAATCAAATTCAAAAAATAAGAGCGATTTGTTAGAAATTACAAAAGACAAAATGAATTTGAAAGAAGAAAATTATAAGTCTATCAAAAAAGAATTTTCGGAGGATGATCTTGTTGTTTTCTCTGATTTTAGTGAAATCGAGGAATCAAAACCATGTAAAAATCCTGTTAATAACAGACTTTTAATTAAAGAAACGACTAATCTTAAATCTGAATCCCAACAAGAGGATTTTGTCATTTCTTCAGGAGACTCTTCGGGATCTGAAGAAGAACCGGATTCGGAATCTTTTGAATTTCAACCTAAAAAAGCTCGTTTGGAACTTTCCGATAGTGAGGATGAGCAGGACGCCGGAGATATTTCACCAGGCCAAGGTTGGACTAGACAAGAGGATAAAATAATTTTAGAAATGTTTCAACAAGAAGGGGCATCAGAAGAGACATTGATTAAAATAGCCAATCGCATTTCAACAAGACCTATCCCTGAAGTATGTATTCAATTCATTTAAATATAATAAATAAATAATTGGAGGAAAAAGTAGAAACTTTTCCAATACTTCGGGCCCTCGCCAGTTAGAGCCGTCCTAGTTAAAAAACTTAGATATAATAAATTATTAGAAAAATTATTAGTGGCTATTAAAATAATTAAAATTATATATTTTAACTTATATAAGGCATGTTCCTTTTTATTTTATATATTTCTAATTTGATTATGGATTTTTTAGAAACCAGAGATGGATAATAAAATTCAAAACTCTACATAGTATAATAATAGTTTAATAATCATGAAAAGACAGAAATCCATGGTTCTGTTTCGTTGACCGGGTACTGAGGGTGCTGTTATAAAAAATAAGCTGACAGGTTCTGATGTGGCCATCCACTTGACTTTACCATACAACCTGGCCCCTCACTTATATTTAATATTTAATTAAATTATTTATAATCATATAGGGGGGGGGGGTAGTCTTAGCATTTTTAGTCTTCTGGGAGCCCACGGATTATGTATCAAAAATTTAGTTGAGTTTGGTACAAGGTCCTATATTTTCATTTTTTGACCCCCCCCCTTCCCCCATTTTTAGCGGTTAGTTTTTGCATTTTTAGGCTGCTGGAGGTCGACTAATTACGTATATAAAATGTGGCTGAGTTTAGTATAAGGACCTATCTTTTCATTTTTGACCCCCCCTCTTCCCCCATTATGGGCTGTTAGTTTTTGCATTTTTAGACTTCTGTGGGCCCACGAATTATGTATATTTATAAAATTTGGTTGAGTTTGGTACAAAGGTCTAGTTTTTTCATTTTTTTGACCCTACACCCCGCCTCTCCCATTTAGGGTGGTTGGTTTTTGCATTTTTAGACTTCTGGGGGTCCACTGATTATGTATACAAAATTTGGTTGAGTTTGCTCAAATGGCCTAGATTTTTAATTTTTTAACCCCCTCCACCCCCCTTAATTTTGGGTCGATATGCACCAAAATCTAATCAGCTCTTAATCTCAATGGACCAAAACTACGTGTGAAATTTGGTTTTGATATTCACACTAGTTTTTTGAGCTAGCTCGTCCACAAAAATTTGGTAACGCATCACAGACTAACTAACAGACATTTCGATAAAACATTATTATCTCGAAAAATATAATTTTTTCGATGTTCACTTATTAGACCTTTTTTGTAGAGCAAAATGCCATGGTTTCGCTCAATTTTTTTAATCAAAATAGTTTTAGCCGTTTTTGAGATATTTCGAAAAAAAGAAGGAAAAAACACTTTTTTCATGCACGATTACAATACTTGACCATACCCTGTATGGTAAAGTAAAAATATTCAGTGATTTCAATACTAATGAAATTGATTTTATCTCAAGATAATTAAATTAGAAAAAAAATAATAGTTTATTATATTTAACTTTATCATTTATTACTAGATCTAATCTGTGAGCGTATCGAGTCTTGAAAATTATCCCTTTTTCCTCCAATTTAACTATTAGGCTTGCTATTTATTTATTTTAATTTTCAAATTTTAGATTCGCCATCGGTTTCAGCATTTGATAAATCTTTTGCTTGAAATGACTGGAGTTGGGGTTGATGAATAAAATACTTTTGTTTGTTTTCCAAACAAATTTTATCTTCCGAAATAATAACTTTTAGAATGAAGATATTCATTGCTCCATTTATTATAAAATATTTTACTTTTATGATTTATGAATAAAATTAAAATAATGTACAAGTAAGTATGTTGAAATCTTGTTTTTTATTGTATTAAATGAGTGCTTCTTAAACTATGGGTCGCGAAACTGAATTTTGGAGTCCCCAAACATTGGACAACAATGATCAATGAAAAAATTATAATGCGCAACGCCCAAAAATTAATGTTTAGTGAATTCGAGCTCTATCTGTCATTGAATTTCCAATAATTTGTGAAATTATCATTTTGTATTAGATATATTTATTTATTTATGTGAATCGTTATTCTCAGCATTGGTGATTATTAAATCAATAACAGATAAAAATTTGACAAATGTTGAAGATGATGAACTATATATATATATATATATATCCAATTGGGTTCTCGAAAACGGCTCTAACGATTTGGATGAAATTCACGGGTTAGGAGGGTTTTGTGTTGGCGATTCGATCTGTCACGGTCTCATCTTCGGCTAAGTTGTTTTTGATGGTTTTTTTTGTTAATCGAAATAATTATTCACAGGTGGTTGTCTCGATAAAAATGTATATTTACATTTTTATTCAATTTCCTTTTAATTATTAATTGGTTTTTTAATTTTAAATTCCACCAATAGATCATTACAAATATTATTATTTATATGTATTAAAAGTTAGACAATTTAATTGAGGCGGAATGAGGGTGGATGAACCAATCGACTTGATTGGGGAATAATGGAATTGAAATAATTATCGGAAAAGAGGTTCTAATTAGATTTTTCCTCTTATTAAAAACAAGGACTAAAGATGAATAAGGACACTCGATGGTGGAGAAGTAATCTCCGGAATCGAAGCAAAAAAAATACAATGTATACATTAATTAATGTAAAATAATTGGTTTAATAAAAATTTATAGACAATTTAATTGATTAAAAATCGAGTTTTAAATCCCACAAACGTATTTTTTTCTATATTAGAATTTGGTAATTTAATTGATGAACTCAAAAATTGTTATTTAATTAAAAAAAATTATTATACGGTATTTATTTATATACCATACATATATCCACAAAATTTGTAGGCCACTACAAGACTTGAAATTCAAAAACTTGGTGAGGGCGCGGGGGCGAGGATGGAGGTGACGGTGGGGGAAATGTGGGGGGTGCAGTGGTGGAGGTGTAGGGGGTGTGGGGGAATTGGAGTTGGGTGGGAGGTGTAGGGAGGGTGGATGTGAGGTGGAGGAGGTGGAGTCCGGCGGCGAGGGGGGGGGGTTCGGGGATTAATATATAGCTTTTAACTGAAGCAAAAAGTTACCGAGCATCGCTCGGTGGCCAGGTACTAATAAATGATTACAATAATGGGTATGTTTATAAAAATTTCCTTTACTATAAATTTACTTATGAGGGGAGGAGTGTGGCTCAGACCGCTTCTGCATCGTTGCTTTGATGACGATGTTGGAGCGGGAGACCCAAGTTCGGGCCTTGCTTGCCTAAAAAATTCGGTCGTCAAAAACTCGGCTCCCTCACTAACATGAGAAAAACTATCATACCCAATAGAAACTGGCTAAATGGCCTAGTATACGGAAAGATTTGCTTCACTATCAATTTATTATTTATGATTTGCTAGTAAAAATTATGGTTTATGCCATATTTCTCAATAATATAGTGTCGCAAAAAAGTTCTCAGTCAAAATGGGGACGGGAATGAAAATAGTTTAAGAAGCTCTTTATTAAATGAAAACTCTTGTTTACAATTTTTCATTGAAAAAATGAGAATTTCTCTCGAAACGTTTGAATTATTAATAAACATTTTATGTTTGTTCTTATATATAGAACATTGTATTCATTTAAATATATTTTAAATTTAACTTGAAAGTTATAACAGAAAAATAAGGACAAATTTTTATGTGTGACTTTTTTATTTATCAGCCAACGTTTCGTCGACTTTGCCGACTTCTTCATGGCTTCAAATAGTCATGCCACACATTCGTCTAAATTTTCTTGTTATCTTCGTTACCATTGAAGACCAACGAATAGTAACGAAGATAATATATAACGGAAATTAAAAAATTTAGCTTAAAATGAAAAAAAGTTTTTCATACAAGTCCTCCTATTTTATCTGATATCGCAATTTAATAATATTTCTATTAAAATCTTAGAATCTGTCCTAAAAATTAAATTCTTTCTCGTTTAAAATTGATTTGTTAATCTGAACCCGAGCTGATTTTTGAAAAACATTCCAACTATTTTCAAAAATAAGATGCTCAAATCTTTACTTTTATATTAAAACGAGCTTTTCGTGCGTGCCTTCGGCACGCCCTCGAAGCTCGGCCCTCCGGGCTGGTGCCCTGGCGGGCAGCGTCTCAGTCCAAAAATGTTATTCCTCTTAAAACACCACACTCCAAATGTATACCTGTAAACTCCGGAAAATACATAGTCTCTTAAAAGTTTCCCCTCATTTTCGTCCTGACACAGCTACAGAAATGAGGCTCTAGATATGAATCTGGAAGTATTTTTTTTCTATAATCTACAGCATTGTGATATTTTTTGTGTGGAAATAGATTTATTTAAATAAGTGGGATCGTGTGAGGAGGAGAGTTATATTATATCATTTTTTTTAAAATTCGATAATGGATATAAGGCTCCAAATATTTAAAAGAGATCAGGTCTGTTTATATGATATGACAGGCTGCTCCCTCCAGTATTGCCATGAGAAACTCGGGCATGCGTGTCTTAAGTCGTTCAATTTTGTAAAAATCCAAAAATAGGAATAACAAAATTTAGATTTTTAAAAAATTATAAAAAAGTGGCAAATTATTAAAAAATAAACAAATAATATATAAAATATAAATCAAATAAGATGTGATTAATTTATTTTTCTGTGCGCAAAGAAAAGCGAATTGAATATTTAATTTTTGAGTGGTGGGGGGGGGGGAGGAATAACTATCAATATATTTAATGTTTCTTAATTTAAAATCAATTGGAGTCTTTCATTTCAAATTACAATTACAATTATATTTCAAATTTGCCGCAAATATACCGGCGGCATCAGCGCTCCCTTTCGGCAGCATTCTCTGAGCGTTGTTACAAATTAATCTAGACAAATATATATAGTATAGGAGGACCTGTATGAAAAACTTTTTTCATTTTAAGCTAAATTTTTTAATTTCCGTTATATATTAATGGAGTGAAGAATTTCTATGCCTATATCAAATATTGCGATTCAGAGAGAGGTTTTTGTCTCGAGGGTGTGAGCTGACTGCCCGGAAAGCATGTTAGTTCTCAGGTTCGACTCCTGGGGGGATGAATCCCCTCTGATATCGCAATTTAATAATATTTCTATTAAAATCTTAGAATCTGTCCTAAAAATTAAATTCTTTCTCGCTTAATATTAATCATAATTGTAATTTTTGTTTTTCAGAGGATGAGGAACAAAATAAGTGTTTGTTTATGACTTATCAATTGCAACGTTTCGCCACTTTTATTTCAGCTTCTTCAGGCTCTTGATAAATAAATCTCCAAACACTTTGTCATTTTTTTTATAAAGCTCTGCCATTAATATACACACAGACACTGGAATACATCACTATTTTGTCATCAACAACTCAAAAACACCAATATCAAAAAATATACAATCATAACCCTTACAATATCACTGGTAAACTTAAAATTAAAAATATTTCAAAATTAGTCAAAATATATGAATTTGACCAACGTAGAGTAACAAATATAAATTAATTTATAAAGGAAAAAATTCCCATCGCTTGTATATATATTTTTTAAGATATTTTGACTGATTTTTTTATATAGTTGTGCATTGTGAATAGTTTTATAATATTTTGACTAATTTTGAAATATTTTTAATTTTAAGTTTACCAGTGAAATTGTAAGGTTATGATTGTATATTTTTTGATATTGGTGTTTTTGAGTTGTTGATGACAAAATAGTGATGTATTCCAGTGTCTTTTTTTTTTTTTTTTTTTTTTTTAATGCAATCGAATGCAAGAAGGGGAGTACCAGTAAAGATGCAGCCCCTCTGGATCTCGAAAGACCCTTGCATTACCGAAGAGAAGGGAAAGTTGATTAAGTGAGAGGGTGTAGACGTAGGTGTCTATGCACTCCGGTTTTGAAGGTTTGAAGATTATAGGTGTTGGGAAAGATAGAGGCTGGGAGAGAGTTCCAGTTCCAGTCTGTGTATATATTAATGGCAGAGCTTTATAAAAAGAATGGCAAAGTGTTTGGAGATTTATTTATCAAGAGCCTGAAGAAGCTGCAATAAAAGTGGCGAAACGTTGTAATTGATAAGTCATAAACAAACACTTATTTTGTTCCTCATCCTCTGAAAAACAAAAATTACATTTATAAATTATGGAACTGAATCCCAATGATTAATCATAATCATTAAGACGCCTGATGAAGCCAAAATAAAGTTGGCGAAACGTCGCATAAATCAATGATATTTTTTTGATTTACACCTTCCTGCACAAATACCTGCAAACGTACTTGATTAACTATCTTTAATTTTTTCCTGTTAAATTAAAATTTAATGTTAGTTGAATAAAAGATTTCACTGTCGATGGTAACAGAATTGTTTTTATTTTAGGTTAAAAATAAAATAAAATGAGAGAGTCTTCTGTTTTTTAAATAAAATAATTTTTAATTATTTCTAGAGACTATAGTTTCGAAGGCATTGCCTTCATCATCAGTCTATCACAAATATTTCAAATTAGTTACAAATTAAGATTTATACATTGAAAATTTTGAAAAATATATAATGTCTTTTTCTTCATGTTTCCTCTTGGGAGATTTGAATATAACTGGAGCAATATCTGGGTTACTCTTGGTTAGGCATTTTCTAAAGAGTTTTACCTGAATGAATGGAATGTTTTTAAAAAAGGGTCATAAGCCGAGTGTGGGTATTGTATAAATACAGTTTGAGTGTATCCCTGATATTGTACCATTTATTTAATTCTAATCTTACCCAATTTTTTGTTGATTTCTCGATGATTTTTGTAGCGAGCGTTGATTTGGTTTTAATCTTGATCTGGACGTATCTTGGAGTCAATTTTTTGGAGAGGCAGGTTTTGTTGAAGAAGATATTTTTGTTGGCAGTCGAATACTTGAGGCGGAGTTTGTAATAGTTGTTTAGAGCTTGTTGTAACGATTCAGTTTGTAGTTCCAAAATGGTATCCTTGTTTAGTACGTAAAATTTACTATTGATATTTGCTTCCATGTTGAATTATTTGTGGTGTTTTTGACAATGGATTGACGATCCTGTTTTTTATTAGTTGAATAAAAGATTTCACTGTGTAAAATTTAATGCTTGCGCCTTGTCCTTGGTGCACTGGTTGTCTTGAATTTCAATACTTATGCCATCGAAAAGATAAGCTTTTTAAAATTTGAGACACTCAACCGTTTCTTATTATAAATTTATTTTTATCAAATATTTTCTTTTAACATTAAAAATTCAAAAACAATAAATTCACTTTCTTTTTTTTTTTTTTGTAGATATATAGTTACTCTACATTTTATAAAATGGAAAAAAAATGAGACCAAACTTTAAGTTTATTGGAATTCGCAAGATGTATATAATTATTTAATATTTAAATTATTGATTATTTTTGAAAATAGTCTTTCACAAATAAGCAAATTGAAATATGTTTATTTCGATATCATCGGTAAGTCACTGGGAAACCATTCTTCTTAGGATAGTAACAGCCAACTATCGAAAATTCAGAATGGGGCAAGAAAACGAAGATATATCAATAGCATTATTAAGAAGGAAGAAAAAATCTAAAAATATATTTAAAAACTGAATTATTAATATTATTTTTATGTACTAGAGATATACAGTGAATAAGGAAGGCTTTACTTAATGAAAATAAAAATAATAATAATTTAAATGCCATTCATGGATATTATTAGATAGTCAGGAAATTCCAGTTTCGACAATTATACAAATTATTGTTACTCATTTATACATATTACTTGACTTTGAATATTGTTGATTTTTTTTAGATTTTTTTAATTTGACAAAATAATAAGTAATATATAAAATTTTGATTTTCTGCCTTGAAGATGATGATTTGTATAATTGCGGAATCTGTTCCCAGGTAGCACAAGAATAATCTATAAAATACTGATAATATCTTTGCTGGACATTGGAATATCCTGTGAATAATCTTTCAATCTTCTTAGATATTCTGGGAATTTTCTTAGAACTAAAATATTCCTGTAGAACATTTAATTCAATTTACTAGAATATTCTTAGTGGAACATTCTTAGATTATCCACCAAAGAATATTCCCGGAAAATTCTTCTAATAATTTTTCCGGTGCAAATATTCTAAGAATCTCGTGAAGATAATTGGAATATATATGTACTTTTAATATATTTGGTGGATATTCGTAGAATCTCTTGTGCTACCTGGGTTAGGCGTAGAGTGAATAAAACTTTATTTATTTATTTTATTCTGCTACTGTTCAACCATTCATCCATATTTAGGGATATTTCCTGAATTACAATATATTGGTGATATTGATTTGTATTATAATCACTGTATATATCATAGACTAGCCATACAGTGACTAAAAATAGGAGCTTAATGGCATTATAGGGTCTCATCAGTGGCGGCGCAAGACCAAAATGTTATGTGGGCGAGGTAAATTTTGCGAGCCCCCCCCCTTCCATGGTGGCGCAATTTTACATAGAGAGTGGGGGGGTTTTGGGAAATTTCTTTTTTTTTTTAACAAAGGTGAACAAAAAAAAACAATAAACTTTTCGTCCGGGGTCCAGGCGGTTACAAAATGTTGCTGTTGCTAGCTTAAAGAAAACAAATTTGGAATGTCAATATATTTATCGTTTTATAATGAATAAATTTTTACTTTGCGTCCGAGTTATGCGTATTTGCGCTGCGCGAGGCCGTAGGCGGTGGCCCACGGATCCAGGGGGGGGGCCGCCCCCCCCCCCCATAGAGGCCCGTGCCTGGCAAAAGAATTTGTAAAAAAAAAAACATTTTTTTTTTTAAATTGAAAATAAAGTTCTATGTGTGTGTGTGGGGGGGGGCGTCTCTGCCCCCCCCCTTCGCCCTTACCCATGCCTAACTCTGGGTCTCATAAATAAGAATAATGAAAACTCAATTCGCTGCCATTAACTTTTCAAAAGCTCTTATTTTTTATTCTCCGTATGTCAAAACAATGTTAAATAGAGTGACTATAATTCCCATATAAAAGGGGCTTAGGCTCTTAAGAGACGAACAAGATTCAAACTTGATTTATGTAAGATTCCAGGCAACATATGAAGTGATCAGAAAGTTGTCTATTTGTGTTTGTGTATATTTGCTGGTGTTTTAATAAATAAATTAAATAGTGCATAATCTGGTTTATTTAAAAAAGTTTTAATAAATTTGTAAGTACTTCAAACAATCATACTATGTAAAGTATTTTTAAATACATTCTACTCATTTGTCTCTTTAACTAATCCTTGGATAGATATGTTCCAAATTACTACCAGGCAATCCTGGTTTGAAAATTTTAATTATTTAGAATTGTAGCCCAATCTTGGTCCTAGAAAACAATTTGAACTCTAATCTCATCCCTATTGGTTTCCTATCATAATTAATTAAATTGCTTTTTAGATTTTATCATATGTAATTCATCTATGTCTAATATGTTTTTATATTTATTATTTATAAATTATTTTATATTTTTAGTATGTACAAATTAATTTAAGGCAACTTTTTAAATTGTGATGTCTGGCTAAATGGATCATTTTTGTCTCAAAGTCATTATTTTCTATAATAAAAAAAAAATCTATTCATTTAAATATGTATATCTATTTAAGTATTCTTAAAACCATTTTAAATATGTATATCTATTTAAGTATTCTTAAAACCTTTTATGTACAATATCCGAAATAATAATTGAATTATTAAAGGGATTTATATTTGAATATTTAGTTTTATTGATTTATTGATTACACTTCAAGAAATTAATATGCACCTATATAAGTTAAATGCTTCAAAAGTCCAAGCTTGCATTTATTATGATGTCATGATAAATGCAAGATCAGCTCCTTTAAATCCCTAGTACCTGGAGCCACCGAGCGATGCACGGTAACCCCCTCCCCCCCCCCCCCGAAACCACACACCTCGCCCCCACCACTGCACCCAGTTTTTGCATTTCTATCTTTCTAATGGTCTACATATTATGTGTATATTTATTTAGCTTAGCAAACAGGAAGTTGCTATTGAAGACATATGTATGGAGCATAGCCATGTACGGGTGTGAAACCTGGACAATTGGAAAAGCGGAGAGAAAGAGATTGGAGGCTTTCGAAATGTGGTGCTACAGAAGAATGATGAATATCAAATGGATGGATAAAATTACAAATGAAGAAGTTCTTGGAAGAATCGAAGAAAGAAGAACCTTGTGGAAGAGTCTGAAGAAGAGAAGAGGTCAGATGATGGGGCACACACTGAGACATGGGGGACTGCTTAGGGATATCTTGGAAGGGGAGGTGGGAAAGAAAAGGGGAAGGGGAAGAACCAGATTAGAATATTTCAACCAAATAATTGGGGATATGGGATGCCAGACATTTAGAGAGGTCAAACAGCTGGCGGGGGACAGAATCGAGTGGAGACGGATTGTTGCATCAAACCAGTCTTAGGACTGTATACTCAATGATGATGATTTATTTATACTCGTACACCAATTTGCCCACATTCGTTCATATTGATAAACATTATAAAAAAATAAATAGGAAAATAATAATAAAAAAAAATCGTATAGGATCTGAAATAAAAACATAAAATTAAATAAGATTTGCTTTCAAGTTATATAAAAAAAGCCACTTCAACCACTTTATTTGTAAACACACCTGTTTTGTTATGATTTAGACACCTGTTAATTAAAAAAAACAAAAAATTCCTAATTTTAATATAATATATTAATATTTGCTATAATCTATTAGTGGGTTTTAAAATTAAAAAACCAATTAAAAATAAAAGATAATTGAAAAAAATGTAAACAAACTTTTTTATTGAGATTTTCATCTATCAATAATTACTTTAATTAAGAAAAGATCAATTAAGATTAAATTTGTCAAGGTCCAGACCTAGCCAGATCGCTTTCTCATCCACAAAACTTGTTAATAGAATTTGTTTCATCAAAATCAGTAGAGCCGTTTTCAAAATAGAACCAAGATACAAATATATACTATATATAAATAAATATACAATTTTTGCTCCTTTAATAAGAGTAGATATAAGAGGCAGCCAAGCAAAAGCAGAATCGAATCGTTTGGGACGGAGTCGTTGCCAGAATCTTTTGGACTCATAGTTACTACAGGATCGAATCCCTACAGTATTACTTTAACAGTGAAACTCGGCCCGAACAAATCTGTGAGTAGTGGTCTCAATTATTGGACCTTCAACAACGGTATAACCCGTACATTTAATATCTTATACTTAGCTGATTCTCCTAGGTTTGTCTTACTATAATTTAGTTTGACCAAAAACGGTATAACCCGTATTAAATTCCATCGACCCAGTATAAACCTCATAAACTTAAAACTTTATTATATTTCCAATAGTTCAAAGTGTCGTGTCTACAAATCAATAATTGCGTGTGTTCAAAACATTTTATAAAAAACTTATATTATTTCCCAAAAGTGCATTAAACATTAAAATATTAAATTAACTCTTAAATATTATTATAACATTAAATTTCCTAAAAACATCCAGTTTCCCACATTAAATATAAAAAGTCTAAATTAAGAAATAATAAAGCTATCCAAGCATAAACACCCAATAGCTCTACCACCTAAAATATTTGTAACCTTAGTTTTTAATTGTTACGCCGACGATAGCACTCTGCACGGCTAACCCTCACTCCCAAATAATCGAATCAATGTTGCCTCTTCAATCACTCTCGACATAGACAAACTGAATAAATGGGGCTCTCAAAATTTAGTTAACTTTAATGCAAACAAGACTCAATGTTGTCTAATTTCTAGGCGCGAAAATAAAAATTTCCCTGATATTCATTTCGATTCGAATACCCTGAAAATGTGTGACAGCCTATCCATGTTGGGCGTCTCTGTCGCATCTGAGCTGTCTTGGAATGAACACATCTCCTCTGTGGCGAAATCTGCAGCAAGGAAGATTGGCTTCTTATTCAGGTCCAAGCGATTTTACAAGCCCCCACATCTTCTCACCATCTACAAGGCCCAAATCCGGCCCTGTCTCGAATACGGCTCTCATCTATGGAGAGGAGCCTCTAAATATTCTCTTGCTACCCTGGATGCAATTCAGAAACGAGCCGTCAGGCTAATTGACGATTCTACCCTCACCGACTCCCTCGGCTCGCTAGCTCATCGAAGAAATGTCTCTGCCCTTTCCCTTTTCTATAGATACTATCACGGCAGGTGCTTTGATGAGATAAAATCAATAGTTCCCCCCAAAGCATGCTTTGCACGTAGCACGCGTTTTGCCGATTCCCAACACTCTCTCGCGGTCAAATTAGAAAAGTGCCGGACCACTTCATTCGCGAATACATATATCCCCATGACTTCAAGGAACTGGAACTCTCTCCCAGCCTCCATCTTTCCCAGCACTTATAATCTTCAAACCTTCAAAACCCGAGTGCATAGACACCTACGTCTACACCCTCTCACTTAATCAACTTTCCCTTCTCTTCGGTAATGCAAGGGTCTTTCGAGATCCATAGGGGCTGCATCTTTACTGGTGCACCCCTTCTTGCATTCGATTGCATTAAAAAAAAAAAAGAAAATGCGTTTAACTCCAAATCTGAGTCTTGATAATTTGACACCTAAAACGAAACAAAGAACCCGGAGAGGGAGTTGGGTTCTAATTCATGCCCTGGAAGGGCGACGTCTCAGGAGAATTAAATATAAGTAAGATTGTTGAACCAGGCTACCAAAACATACCAACCTGAATACCAGTTCTCTTTTCACAATTAATAAATTTAAGGAAATTCACCTCCAATAAAATTAAATACTAAGACAATTTATGGTGTCTACTGGAATTTTATTCTAAACAGGCTCTCACTTTGGAGCCCTATATAAATATATATGAAAAAGTTAAAAATAAAAGTTCATCTTAAAAGATTAATTTAATATTCAATCAAAAAATGGGTAATGGTGCAAAAATGTTTGTATTTCCAATGCTGAGAACTAACTAGATTTTGGGTCCTCTAGCACTAGAACTTTTGTTTCAGAAATTCAGAAAATATTTTTTGAATGATTTTATTGATATGACTATATTTATTTAGTGTTTCCGAGCCCATACAAAAAAATAATTTTGCTTATTTTAAAACCCAGAAAGAGTTTGCTACAAATAAAGAAATTTAATTTACCTGATTAAATAAGAAAATACGAAGAGAGGAGGAGAGAGGAAGGAAGATTAACCAATCGACTTGATTGGGGAATAATGGAATTAAATAATTATCGGAAAAGAGGTTTTTTTATCTAATTAGATTTTTCCTCTTATTAAAAACACGGACTAAATATGAATAAGGACACTCGATGGTGGAGAAGCAATCTCCGAAATCGAAGCTAAAATACAAGGTATACATTAATTAATGTAAAATAGTTGGTTTAATAAAATTTATAAAAAAAAAAAAAAAAAAAAAATAAGAAAATACATTTTTAATAGTCTATTATATTTAGTATAGTTTTTATTACCAGGGCGGCCATAAAACATGAATGCCTAACTAGAGTATTGAAATGATCAGTGGCGAGCTTAATTCGCGCCCGGGGCACAATACCTTTTTAGCGCCCCCATTCGAAAACCATATACATAATCTTTTTCGAATTCCCTCGACAGTAAATCGGGCAAAAGAGTAGAAATAGCTTTGAATTCATGCACCCGCTATGTCTTAAATCAAAAACCACGTATAGCCATCTTCTCGGACCAGAATAAAAAACTCATCTTAAACACAGATCTTTCTAAATTTTACGCTTGGCGGTGTTGTGTGATTATTTATAAGCTATTAAATTCTGAAAAATTCATTTGCACATCTTACTTAGAAAATCTATTTGTCTTCGGTCGCTCCACCAGGAAGACAACGCTAGTGCAGGTGGTAAATAAAAGACGCTAACTAAACACTTGTTTCATTCCTTCAAATTGGCGGGTGAAGGCTTTGGAATGAACTTCCATCCAAATTTCATGCAAACCCGACTCTTGGTGCTCTCGGGTCTTCGTTCTTTATGGATCCCAATAACTGATACTCCTTACTCTTATTTCCTTTATGACTTCTAATCTTTCTCTACTTTTTTTTTCTTCTTCCCCTTCAAAATTTGTGTATCTGTGAAATCTTTAGCCAACATTGTAAAATATTATTGCTAAATTATGTATAAACACTAGGTGGGACCTAAGGTCCTATGTTTGTATACTTTGTGAAATAAATAAATAAAAATAAAAATAAATGAATTTAAAAAATATTTTCCAGAAATCAATTATAATAAAAATAAAAATTATCCAGCAATTTTTTGTTTTGCGGACCATTTGGCGCCCCTTTGTGTGTTAGCGCCCGGGGCTATGATGACCCCCTCGCTACGCCACTGGAGATACATTAAAATATTTACATTATTTCTTCGAAATGTCTTCAATCAATTTAGCGAAAATGGTAGGTAGCTCTAAGTTAATTATTACAGTGGGAAGTTATGGTCGAATTTCTTGAATGTTGGAAGGAGTGCCGCTGTTTATGGGATGTTGAAGATAAAAATTACGCAAATAGAGACAGGAGGAATGAATGTTACAGTGTATTACTGGAAATTTATAAAAAAAAAAAACTAACACCCGATACTACAGTAGTAGTTATTAAAAATAAGCTGGCGTGTGGCCATCCACTTGACTTTACCATACAACCTGGCCCCTAAAATTATTTATAATTATATAAGGGGAGTTAGTTTTTTCATTTTTAGACTTCTAGGGGTCCAGTGATTATGTATACAAAATTTGGTTGAGTTTACTCAAACGGACTAGATTTTTAATTTTTAACCCCCCCCCCCTCCCCTGGAGACCCCACTTAATTTTTGGTCGATATGCACAAAATCTAATCAGCTCTTAATCTCAATGGACCAAAAACTACGTGTGAAATTTGGTTTTGATATTCACACTAGTTTTTGAGTTAGCTCGTCCACAAAAATCTGGTAACGCACAAACTAACAGACAACCAACCAACCAGTTATAATACAGCGGTCGGGGAACTGGGGTAAATTACCCCAAATGGGATAAAAATGAAACTATCGGGGGTAAAAAGGACATTTTTTAATATTTTTTATTTTATAAACTATTATAGTATTGTTAGTTTGATAGCTTTTCCAGGAATTCAAAATCTTAAAATTAATAAAAGTTAAAAAAAAATATAAAAACATTAATAAAAGTTTTGCATTTTTTGTCATGATGAGTGTTGGTGTATTTTTTTACTTTATTCTTTTTAAAAAGCAGTCAGTTAAATCTGGTGAATGCCGAGGATTGTATTCAAATTGCGCTCATGTCAAAAAGTCCTAATTTTGAAGTTATTTTAGCTAAAATGAAACAACAAAAAAAGTAACAACGTAAAAGCGTTTGAATTATGTTAATGTTTACAATTTTTATTTACTTACAGAGAGTTTTCATGTAAATTCCAATTAATTCAATAAATAATAAATATTGAAGGAGACAATAAAAGAGTGTGTCTTCTGCTGGAATTATAAATTTTATTTATTTATAACGAGACTATAGTTTCCTGTGAATACATTGTAATAGACTGATGAAGAGGGCAAAGCCCTCGAAATTATAGTTATAAATAAATAAAATTTATCCATTATTATAAAACAATTAATTATTTATAATTTACTTCAATTTCGAACGAAATCGCTCCAGTAGTTTTTGAGAAAATTATCAAAAACCATCTCAAAAACGATGTTTTTTGAAAGCACGAGATGCCTTTGAAAAAAGTTGAAAAAGAATGAAACAAAACATTGACTTGTGACATGGAGGTGAATTTTAAAATGTCTCTAAAACGGCCTTTTATAGACGGTTTTCTGGGTTTTTGACGATTTTCTCAAAAAGTACTGAAGCGATTTCGTTCAAAATTGAATTAAATGAATAATAATTAATTGTTTTATAATTTTTCATTAAATTGAAGGGTTGGTTTTGTCACAAATATAATAAAACAATAATTTTAATAACTATTAGAATTATTTAATTGACAAAACCAACCCTTCAATTTAATGAAAAATTTAAATCAAGTCACTTCTGGAAGAAGTTGTTTTATAATATCTATTAATTTCATATTTTGTAAAAATTTTTAACGGAGTTATTAGCGTTTTTTCAAATTGGACTTCAAATAAACTACCCCTTAAAATGAAAATTTTCTAATAATAATTATTTGCTATAAAAGATAAATAAAAATAACACGCAGATATGAAATTTCAATAAATTTGAATAAATATCTAATGAGAAAAAAAATAAAACTTTTTGCCATTTCTAGTTGATTCGCTCCCGGAGAGAAGAAATTGAATCTTTTCATACAATTTCTTTTAAACAACAAAATTATTAATCAAAATGCTATTTCCTTGTATTAAAAAGTTACTATGAACCTCAAGATAGATTAAATCGATAAAATAAGATCGATTTCTTTCTTATTTATAATTATTTTGGTCTGTTATATCGAGACGATTTGATGCCATCATTTGTTATTAATTCAAGTCCAATCTAGTGAAATATTGGAATATCTTTTAACTCGTAAATTATTGATTTTAGACATTTCACTTACATAAACTTTCTATTGGAAATGAACTCCTCTTTAATAAAGGACATTATATAAATGTGTGTAGCTCAAAGGGTTATGTAAGGAAGGTGAAATTTATTTAGAAAGTTGGATAAATATTGCTCTAACGCCCTAGATATTCAACATATAAAAAAATTCTAATGAAGAAACGTGTTGATAATTTTATTTACTAAAAGAAAGTTCATTATTTACAATTAGCTCCGATGACTATTTAAATATCTAGAGAGGATTAAACACTCAAAATTGATTTTTTTTTCTGAGAAAAGGAAACATTATTTTACAAAATTAAAAGGGGTTTTAGATAAAGGGTGCCCTTAGATTGAATGTGAAAATTGTTATTGAAATCCGTGTCATCAACCAAATTCCATATTTTTTGATTCAAAAAATTACCTGGCCATTGGGCATGAATTTTTATATTGAAAAATAGTTACATTTACATAATTCGTAAACTATTGAATTTAGACATTTCTCCCATATTAAGTTATTATCTGATGGAAATTAAATGTACTTTATTAAAGGACCTTATACCGGATGAGTTTTATAACGGGACAGTCTTATAACTCAAAAACAGTGCATTATATGGAAAAAAGTTTCAAATAAAAGTTTAGTTTAGTTTAGTTTAAGTTTTGATATACAATGGGGAAACTAAACTACGCTATTGTTTGTTGACATAGAACAAGCTTTCAAGGATATTTCAAGGTAAAGTTCTGTTTTTTAAATAGAACCGTTTATTTTTCTTTAGGTCTACTTAAACTACAAAAAAATTGAACAACTTTCATAAGAACTATTTTTTTATTCGACATCAAATAAACAAAATATTAAATCAATTAGATCTCAAAAAATCCTAATAATTATTTTTAACAATTATTTAACTTAATTATTAAATAATTAATTATTAAATAAATAATCATTAAATCGAAAAGTCACAATAATGAAAATAAGTGATAAACACTGATGTTAAAACTTCATTATACTCAGATTTAAGAGATTATTTTCTACTTAATAGAACTAGTTAAAATTCTTGAGTTTAAAAAAGTTTATTCGTGTCAATCCAGAAGATAGTTTGTATTACTATAATAAAAATGGAGTATTTTTGTTGAAAACAGAATTGAAATGGTCATAATTTATGCGGTGAATGTGGAAGATGGGGCTCCGATTAAAATGGATGCCGAGCGTTTTCCTGATAGGAATACACCCGCACAAGCTTTATTTTATCGAGTTGTAAATCTGTTTAAAAAAAAACAGCAAATGTGAAGTCTGCGAAGAAACAGAAACAGGCCAAAATAAGGAAATCGGAACTGGAATTCTCCAGAAGACTTGCGATACACTCATACACAATGCTTCAGACAGTGTCGCAAAATTATTAAATTATTAATTATTATTAATTTATTTATTTAATAATTAAATATTTGATCATTATTATTTGATAATTAAGTTGAATGATTGTTAAAAATAATTATTAGGATTTTGTGAGATATAATTGATTTAAATTTTTTTATTTGATGTATAAAAAAATAGTTCTTATGAAAGGTGTTCAGTTTTTTTTTTTTTTTTTTGTAATTTAAGTAGACCTAAAGAAAAATATAGGGTTCCATTTAAAAACAGAACTTTACCTTGAAATATCCTTGAAAGCTTGTTCTACTTCGACAAAGATCAATAGCGTAGTTTAGTTTCCCCATTGATATAAATAAACTTTTATTTGAAACCTTTTTCCATATAATGCACTGTTTTTGAGTTATAAGACTGTCTCAAGACAAAAAAAACTCACCCTTGGTGTATAATTTATAATGATTTAAAGTTAAATACATAAGTGATGCCTCGTAATAATGGAGATTCAATTTTTCTAGAGGGACAAAGAGTTTTGTAAGGGGGGGGCTGCCCCATTGAATCCCCCTAACTAGGCCCGTGGCGGCACATGAATATATATATGCATATGTTTAGGACACAGAGGACAACATCAGTGATATTTCTTAATGAAAAATTAATATATATGTACTTTATTTTCGTTATTGGGTTTTTTCGGACACAGTTTGGCGTCATTTTAGCTTAGCACCTTGGTGCGGCGTATTACCACTTACTTAGACCTTAAACCAGCAGTCGGGGAACCGGGGTAAATTACCCCAAATGGGGTAAAAATGAAACTATCGGGGGTAAAAAGGACATTTTTTAAATTTTTTTATTTTATAAACTATTATAGTATTGTTAGTTTGATAGCTTTCCCAGAAATTCAAAATCGTAAAATTAATAAAAGTTAAAAAAAAAATATAAAAACATTAATAAACGTTGTGCGTTTTTTGTCATGATGAGTGTTGGTGTATTTTTTTCTTTTTAAAAAGCAGTCAGTTAAACCCGGCAAGAAATCGGCTGAATGCCGAGGATTGTATTCAAATTGCGTTCATGTCAAAAAGTCCTAATTTTGAAGTTATTTTAGCGAAAATGAAAGAACATGATTTTTCTAAAACATAAAAGTGTTTGAATTATGTTAATGTTTACAATGTTTATTTACTTACAGAGAGTTTTTCATGTAATTTCCAATTAATTCAATAAATAATAAATAAGTGCCTCGAGCACCGAGCGATGCTCGGTAACTTTTTGCTTCTAAATAGCTTAAGATTCAAATTTCAAGGCTCTGCGACTTTCCGAAGACGAGATATGCACGATTAAAATATTTATTTTCCGACATGACTAATTTACACCCCTTCCCTTATTTTGACCCTTTTAAATCATGAAGAAGGAGGTTTGATCCTTCGAATTGTCGGATTTTTCAAGAGAATAAAATTGATATTCTATTAAATTATTTTATAGAAAAATACGATTATTAAATCAAATTGGCAAATTCTAATATATAATAACATTTGTAATGATCTATTAGTGCAATTTAAAATAAAAAAACCAATTAATTTTATTAAAAATAAATTGAAAGAAATGTAATTATAAATTTTTATTCCAACAACCACCTGTGAATAATTATTTCAATTAACAAAAAACCCATCAAAAACAACTTATCCGAAGATGAGACCTTGATAGATCGAATTGTCAACACAAAAACCCGTCTAACCCGTGAATTTCATCCAAATCGTTAGAGCCCTTTTTCGACAAACCGATTCTAAATATATATACAAGAATTGCTCGTTTAATATAAAAAGATAAGATACATTTACCTTGCTTTTTTTTGCTTTTCATGTAGGGGTAATAGCGACCTATGGAAAAATATTTTGGGGTAATAGCTAAAAAAGTTCCCCGACCTCTGCCTTAGACCCTGCTGTCTTTCCTTACATAATTGCTGTTATTTTTTTTTTAATTAAAAATTATAAACTTTTCTACATCTTAAATAAAATAAAAAAATTATAAATGAATAAATCATTATTATTGTAGGAGATGATTTTTTTTTTGTTTCAAATGTAAATTAATTTTCGATGTTAATCGGTCCGTGGCTTGTGAAAGACTAATTAGCGAAAACAGAAGCCACGCCTTTTTATAATTATCAAAGCGCGATCTAGGTAAAATTATTAACCAATCATTTTAATTGGCAATTAAATCAAGAGCTATAAAAGAAGCCAAGCCGTAATTAGCGAATTCAGTTGTTATCCAGCTCTCACTGTGTGAACCGCTGCTTATACACTCTCCAAAAGTTCGCCTGACGACTTTGGAACGATTGAAGGGACAAAGCTGTCTCATTACGAAATCCTGTAACCACGAAGAAGTAATAAACTACGGGCCTTGTGCCGTTTATTTTGATGAAAGCATTTTTCACTGCCTCAGGGCAACTTCTTATTTTGAAGAAAGCATTTTTCACGGCCTCCGGGCAAATTCTTATTTTGATAAAAGCAAATTTCTCGGCTATACGCCACCAAGAGAGGTTTTCACCTCTGAAGAAAATCGCCGACACCGGAGCTCCACCGATATCTTTCCATCAAGCCTTTCGAGTCAAAAACTCATCATCTGGATTATATCCTACATTATTATTTTTAATTTAAAAATACCTAGGAAAGTTGCGTAGTTCTGTGAATGCCCACATCACCTTATTTTTCACTAAGTTGAATCAATAATTTAAATCAATTTCTGCCTAAGTTAATAAGCATAAATTATTAAAATATTCTATATATTAAATATCTAACTATCCTAGGCCTTTTTGCGCTTAAATAGAAGGATTTTTAAAAATAAAAATCTTGACTTAAATCCGCCTATAGCGCAGTTAACTTCTCTGAGCTTTGCCACCGTGTCTTTATTACAGTTAAATCTATATATAAAAAGAACTTTTATATCAATCCAAAAAGTAAAATAAATAAGAGATGGATCGTAATAATGGAGTTTCGATTTTTCTAAGGGGCAATGAGTTTTTAGAGGGGGGGGGGCTTCCCGCAACTATGCCCATGGCGGCACATGGATATATATATGCATATGTTTATTTGCATCACGCAGAGGAAAACATCAGCGATATTTCTTAATGAAAAATTAATATATATCGTTATTGGGTTTTTTCGGCCACAGTTTGGCGCCATTTTAGCTTAGCACCTTTGTGCTGAGTATTACTTACTTATACTGTCTTTCCTTACATAATTGCTATTATTTATTTTTTAATTAAAAATTATAAACTATTCTACATGTTAAATAAAATAAAAAAATTATAAATGAATAAATCATTATTATTTTTAATTTAAAAATACATAGGAAAGGTGCGTAGTTCTGTGAAAGGCCACATCACCTTATTTTTCACTAAGTTGAATCAATAATTTAAATCAATTTCTGAGTTTATAAGCATAAATTATTAAAATATTCTATATATTAAATATGTAACTATCCTAGGCCTTTTTGCGCTTGACTTCTTTAAATAGCAGGATTTTTAAAAATAGCGCAATCTAGAGTGCGCTCGATTCTCCGAAACAAAATCTTGACTTGAATCCGCTTATCGCAGTTAACTTCTCTGAACTTTGCCTCACTCTCTTTATTACAGTTAAATCTTTATATAAAAAGAACTTTTATGTTAATCCAGTGAAATTAATATTACTATAAAATGTTGTTCTCCTTAATCATTTAGTAATTGTGATATTTTTCTGCATATTGTTTTATTCATTCAGTTAAACAAAATGTTAAATTCGAAAAAAGAACTTGATCGACATGTTCAAGAAATATTTCGTAATGTGAAAGATGGACCCGAAGTAAGCTTATCATTGCCATATCATTTATATTATCGAGAATTTACTAAATTAATCAATTCAAGTATTATATTTTTAATAAGTTGATCGTCTAATGTACCCCCTTGTGTCGATGATTCCATTTATTTTCCCTTTTTTTCTAACATTTTTCGACATGTCTCCCTTGCCGGTTGGGCGGGAAAATGCCAACGCTATTTTATATTCATTTTATTTATTTTTAAATCTTTAATATAAAATTAAAAATTATTCTATATTCTTTGGTTTTTTTCAGATTTAGTCATTTTTAACATTCAAAGACTGACAAGTAGATAGCTTTTGTATGAACCGAAAATTATTACATTTAAAAAACAAAAAAAATTTCAAATTAATAAAAATTACATAGTAATATAAATCAAAAAGAGTGTCCACTCTTTGAAGAAAATAAATATACATGTCTATTTTTATTTTATATATATATTTTTTTTTACTTTATTTTTTTTAGACTTGTCGAAGGCTTTGTTTTTATCTTCACTATAATATAAATCGAGGGTGAACCGCGATTGGAATTAGCTGTGTCATTCGAATTATTTAGAAATTCATTAGATAATCTATTGTATTCTATTGTCTTCTACTTGGAAATGAAAGTGGAAGTAGGTGTTCACGATTTTAGGTCGCGGTTCACCCCTCGATATAAATTACGGATTCTAAAACTGTTAAATCACATGCTTCACACTTTTAAATATTTTAAATTATAATTTTGATTTTTACAGATTAGTCATTTTTAACATTAAGAGACTGACAAGTAGATACCTTTTGTGAGAACCGAAAATATTTCATTTAAAAAACAAACATTTCATTTCAGGGAACTCTCATTATCCCAATACATAGTAGAAGAATGATAAATGAGTCTATCCTTTAAAAATGTTTTCTTTTGTATAATAAAATTCGATACCTCCAAGAGGTATTGACCTGTTAAAATATTTAAATTTTCACTTTTTAAGTATAGGTGTGATTTCTGCACACATATTATATACGATGGGATCCTAAAGATAATTTAGTTACACGCTGTATCTCCTAGATGGGTTAATAACCCGAAATATATTATATATATATTGAGAAAACTGTTTTATTTCTTACATGTGAAACAGTGACCTAGTTAACAATAACTTATAGTAAATAATAATTTTTTTTATATTTTTACTTTTTCTATAATTAAGTAATGGAGAGGATTCAGCCAATGGGTAGCCTCTGCTGAATAAAAAACTCCCAATTATAGAAAACGTTTCGGCTTTAATTAAATAATGCCATCATCAGTTCCTAAGAGAGTATTAGCGACACAATTAATTTTATAAATAAATTGTCCGCAGGCAGAGTTGTTGTTGATTTTATCATAATATACAAAATGGTACATAAATCTTGGTGTGCTCTCACTTGATATGCGCAACGTCTCAAGTACAAATATTTATGTACCATTTTGTAATTCATATAATTTTGTATATTATGATAAAATCCACAACAACTCTGCCTGCGGACATTTTATTTATAAAATTAATTGTGTCGCTAATACTCTCTTAGGAACTGATGATGGCATTATTTAATTAAAGCCGAAACGTTTTCTATAATTGGGAGTTTTTTATTCAGCAGAGGCTGAATCCTCTCCATTACTTTAATTATATACATATACAGCCATCACAATTGTATCAACTTTTTAGTTTTTCTTTTATTAATTAATAAAAAAATATATATATTTATAGGGTACTCCTTATTTTGGATATTTTAGAATATTTACGCTGACAGGGGCTCATATGGTTAGAACTAAATGAAAAAAAAATATCCCCCACGTTTCAAGTCTCTATCTCAATTTTAACCTAGTGCTACACAGCGATTAAGTTTCTCATCTAACATGGGGTTTTTGAGCATTGAACGATCAATTTTTATTCCGGCCAAAGTAATGGTTCAAAAAATTTGAAACTCTGTAAACTTTATCCTTATAATAAATAGTAGCTATCCCTTAGAATTTTTAACAGATTGTTAGCAATTATAATTTTGGAGTCTATAACTTAGTAATACTAAGATTTAGCAGTATTTTATCTAGATGTAGCTCCAAAATTGTAATAGCTAAAAATCTGTAAAAATTCTGAAGGATAGCTAGTATTATAAGGATAAAGTTTACAAGAGTTTCAAATTTTTTGAACAATTACTTTGGCTGGAATAAAAAATTGACCGTTCAATGCCAAAAACTCCATGTTATTTAGATGGGAAACTTCATCCCTGTATAGCACTAAGTTAAAATCGAGTTAGAGACTTGAAACTTAGGGGATATTTTTTTATTTATTTCGAACCATATGAGCCCCTGTCAGCGTAAATATTCGAAAATATCCAAAATAAGGAGCACCCTAATATATATTAATAACTATGATTTTTTATAAGAATAGATCGAAAGGTGTTATTACATATATTTATAAATTTGAGACTAGTTTCAAGGCTTTCTCTTTATCTTCACTATAAATTATCAAAGTATATAAGGAATTTCTCAAAAGGGGTTACACATAAATGTAACAAAAAGAAGAATAAAACATTTTATGTGATAAAAACATAATAAATCGCTTAATAAAAACACCTTGTTCAATTTTAGGTTAAGTTAAATATGAAGTTAATTTAGACAGCATTCAAATTTTTATCAAATGGAAATTTGATGAAATTGGTTTTGATCTCCTGTTGAGCATACATATAAATATATAAGACTTAATTTTGAAATTAACGAAAATAAATTCCGATTCACCGAAGATGTTATTAAAACAAGTCTATCCATCACATTTGTATTGATTGAAAGTTAATAATAATTTAGATAGTTTAAAGTGCTGAATATGAAGTAAATTTATAGAGAACATAAAATTTTTAATGCCCCACAACTCTTAGCATATTACAATTGCATGAAATTGGATTTCCAATATTGTTGGTCATTGAAATTAAATATATCGAGTGTTTGTTCCCAATTGCGCACTATTGCTAATTTTGTTATAATTGCAGCTACGAAGTTGGTTAAATAGGCATAGTAGCAGTATTTTTCAAGGCGTGTCAGTAAACATAAAAACATTTGACCATCGCGCATTTTTTAGTTATTTTCAAGGTTTCATCTTCCCTATCGCTTTCTCTGAATTTCTTTACCATTTCTTTAATTAAAGATTTTCTCAAACAACTGGATGATGTTGTCAATCCAACATTTCAATTATGCTCATATTCAACATCTTTCATTTAATTATTTTATACGTAATTGCTTAAGGGGTCTCGGGACTGTTTATCATTTTTATAAGAAAATTCTCAAATTTTTACGATCGTCATTGTTGCATTAAATATTTATTCCCAAAATTTGAAGTTGCTCGTCTGTCCCATTACCAAGAAATAAATTATTGAAAATTGTCCTTTTAACATGAAAGTAAATGGACCGAGCTTTTAAAAAGACTATAACTTCTATACAAATTATACCATTTTCAACAAATGTATACAGATCAATAATTCAACTTTTATGAATCGAATGATATATTTTTCAATAGATTTGACATTCTAGTTAATTAGTTATTCATAAATGTAAAAAATAAAAAGTTATTTGCAGCCAACAGAATATAACAAAAGCACTAGTGTAGAATTCCAACTCTATTTCTTGAAATCGTGTTTGTCTTAAATAAATGTTTTTATAACGAGAAAAAATTGATCTCAATATTCTTTTTATTAATTTTATCAAAACAAAGATTTGTATTCGAAATTAACCTCATTATTAACAATTTTTTTATTAAAAAATATTAGTAGGCAGAAGTTGTCACTCTGCAGAAATACCAAAGATTTTTTTCCTAGATCAACCAGATAGATAAGCTGTCCCGAACCTTCTTAAATCTATAATTTAAAAAAAAAAAATTGTAAATTTTATTGATTAATTTTTCAATCTTTCCCTAATTTCTTTTTTGTTTATTTTTAGAAAAATTTAAAATGTCTTAATGTCGCTCGACGATATTATTCGTTTGAAGAATATGAAATAGCCAAAAAATATGTGTCTCGGTATTTAAATGAAAAAGAGACAGCTCCTGCTCGGAAACTTCTTGGACAATGTTATGAATTTTTAAATCAATTAGATAAAGCACTTGTTGAATATAAAACCTCTCTTGAATTATTACCTGATCAAAAGGACCTCGTATTAAAAGGTAATTTTAGAAATAATTACTTTTTTTCAGTGTTCATAAAAATTTAAATTGAAAAGGTTAAAACCAAAACCAGGATCAAATGCAAATGGGGCCAAATCGACCACTTTTGACCCCGACCCCTTTCGATTTGGCTGAAACTTTTTTATCTTTTTCTACCCTATCGAAAACATTTTTTCAAATTTTTCTACTTCACCGAAAAAAAGTTATTAATTAAAAAAAAAAAATGGTGTTTTTTTTTATTTCAAACGCTCATAACTATTTCAAAAATTGACTAATCGGGACGTTTTTTTTTTTTTTTCTTTTTCTCGTTTTTAAACGTGCTTTTCAGAAAAAAATACAAAAATATATCAGTTTTTCTGAAAAAATCATTCATTTTTTGAAGTAAAAGATAAAAAAGTTTCAGCCAAATCGAAAGGGTTCGCGGTAAATATGGCATGGAATGCCCCATATATATGTTACGGTAAATGAGCATAGTCGGATGATGTGCAACTTGACCAGTAACTGTATACATTCGCATAAACTGAGGTAAATGTAGATTGTAAATAATAAAATATAAACTGTATCCACAATCCGAGAAATGTATACATTAACTTTACTGCTTTGGCGAATGTAAAATCAATAGAGAAAAATGGTAAATAAGTATGTGCTTAGAACCTACTTATAAAAATAATAAAAAGAAAATTAGTGATTACACATTTATTTTTAAAATTACTTTATCAACTCTTACATAATTGAGGTATTTAATAAATCGGATTTAGTAGAAATTAGCGCAAAATTTGTAAGAAGTCAACGTTATAGTGATGATTTTAGATAGCTTTTAATTATTTTCACTTTTGAGAAAAATCCACCATTAGGGGATCGTCCATAAATTACGTCACGCAGTAAGGGTGGAGAGGTCATCTCAGATTTTTGACAAATGCAGGGGGGAAGGTTAGAACCCCCAAGAGAAGGGCTCATGGGATGAGTAACGGCAACGACAAACCGTTTCTTATGGCAAACTAACCGTAATTAAATATATTTGATATGTTTAATCAAGAATTATGTTCTTTTTTAATTTCTTGACGTACCTATTTATTTTAATGAAAAAATATTCACACTACAAATATTTTGCTGACGCCCCCCACTGAAAATTTTCTGGCTACGCCACTGGCCTAATGTGACAGGGAGCTTAAAAATTGTGATGACACAAAAGTTAAATAAAAAATTCAAATATATTTTTTAGATTTCAGGGTTTTATTATTCCAACCGGAAAATGGTAAAATAAATCTAGACAAAAAATTGTAAGCAAGCAATTTTTAGCAAAAACAATTAAATTTTCTCCAATTTTTAAATTATAGGGTATAAAAGTGGGGGTCAGATAGGCTAGGCGGTAGCGTATCATCCTGCTAACCAAGTGGTCCCGGGTTCGAATCTGACTCGAGGCATTCGGCTAAAATCTGACTCCCGGGGTAGAGACAAAATTTAAAAAATATATAGTATCGTAAATTGGCTTATGGCTAGAAGGGCCGAAAAGCCAAAAAAAAAAAAAGGTATAAAAGTGATAGTGTGACGTCACAATACACGAGGTTCAATGAAAATGTGACACAGGGGGTTCTAAAAATCTTAAAATTCGTGTGACGTAATTTATGTCTAGGGGCAGTTGCAAAAATAGACATAGTCAACAAAATACGTAGTGCTATAATAATGTTCTAAAATGCTTGAATTAAATTTTTTTATTAATAGGTATAATTTAATGTATCATTTAGAGTTGACGTGAGATCTCTAGATCAAAATTTTGCAAAAACTGTAGTTAATACTATTTAATTGTACTTTTCCTTAATTTCCATGTGTATTGAATGCACATTCGTCAAATGGAGTGATAAGAGAATATATTCGCAGGAAAATGTATATATTATCCCGACTATGCACATTTACAGTAACATATATATATATATATATCAGCTTAGACGATTTTCTCCCTTTGGAAATGTACTCGGAGAATTCCCGAATGGACATAAAAGGATAACGTGGGAATAATTCTTCAAAAATTAGAAAGATTAATGAATCATTTTGTCGTTAAGAATCAAAAACAATTTTTAATTTTTGTTTGTTCATTTGAAAATTTCTCATGTACATTTTCAATGGGAAAACTTGTCTCGGCTGATTGTTTTTGATTTCAGCTATACTTTTTTATTTTTCATTATTTTTAAAACGAAAAATTCTTATTTAATATTAACATTTTTTAAATTGAATTTTCATACATTTCATAAAATATATTTATTTTAAAATATTAAATTTCTTTCAACTTCGAGTTGTCACACAATTGAAATACTCTCAATAAATTATTTTTATTTATTCACCAAACAGTTTCGGTAACTACTTGACCATCTTCAGTAGTAAATATCTTTTTAGTTTTTGGTGATTGTCAATAAAAATATGGCATTCTTCATTTGTTTTCATAGATTTTACACTCATATATTATTTCATCAAGGAAATGAATGAATATTTATACATAAGATTAAAATCTATAAAAGCAAATGAAGAAAGAATGAGATGTTGTTATGACAATCTCCGAAAAATATAACTATATTTACTACTCAAGATTGTCAACCAGTGATAATCGAAAATAATGTATTTGTCAAATAAATATAAAAATAAATCGGAAGTAATGGAAGGCAGTCCAGGGGTAGTGAGGAAAGAAAAAATTAACACATATCTAAATAATGGTTAATTAATTCACAAAGAGAAACAAAGAGATTGTCTTCTGCTTGATGCAAATAAACATATACACATATATATCAAGATGATATATCTGTATATATATATTATTTATTTGTTTGAGACTATAGTTTCGAAGACTTGGTCTTCATCATCAGTCTTTCTTCAATTATAAATGTTTTTCATGGAGTCAATATCATATGGATACTGAAAACTTGGTGTTCCTTCGTCACTGGAAAGCTAGCAACTAACAAAGACATTCTCTCCGGGCTCACACTCAAATATAACCATATGTTTCCCTTTCTTTTTCTCTCCTTAGAAAGGAGGAATTTTTCCTTTTATCTTTTGTTAGCAAACATCTTAAGTAGATTACTATTGGATAATTCAATTTGATTGTTTAAACAGAGTTCTGAATTTCTATTGAATGACTTCAAAATTTCTAAAGATTCGATTGCGCTAATCAATTTTGGGTCCCTTTCTCCTTTTATTAATCTAATACCTTCTGGGAAGGAGTGATTGTTTGAATTTAAATGTTCTGCAAAAGAATTTTCGTACTTTTTATTTTTATAATCTCTTATGTGTTCATTTAGTCGAATTTTCAGATTTCTTTCGGTCTTTCCCACATATATTGCTTCGCAATCTTTGCATTTCAAACTATAAACCCCTTCTTTTTCTATATTTGGTAATTTGTCTTTTTTATTTGAACCTAAATCTTTTCCTAGAGTAATTGGAGTTTTGAATACTGTTTTGAATCCTAATTTTTTCATTTTTTGTTTTAATTTTTCCGAAATTTGTCCATAATATGGAAGAACTATTCTAGGATTTTCTTTTTCTTTTTCATTCTTTTGTGAATATACTGATTCCAGGGTTAATTTTTCTATTTTTTTATTTAACATTTGGTCTATAAGGCTTGCTTCGTACCCATTATTTACCGCGATTTCTTTAATTGTCTCTAATTCCTGTGAATATGCTTTTTCTGATAAAGGTATATTTATTAATCTATGTATCATTGAATGGAAGGCTGCGTGTTTATGTGACATTGGTCTACAAGAATTTTTATGTATTACAATGTCAGTAGCTGTGGGTTTTCTATAAATTTCAAAGGTGTGCTTATTTCCGGAGATGTTTATTTTTAAATCTAAAAAATTTAGTATTTTCTCTTTTTCTTTCTCTACTGTGAATTTAATTTTCTCATGAAGATTATTTATATATTCTATAAATGTGTCTAATTGTCTATTTGTTCCCCCCATAGTAAAATTATATCATCTACGTATCGATAATAGTATATAATGTTTTTGAATATTTTTCATTGTCAAGGAATTTATTTTCAAAATCATTTAAGAATATTTCTGCTAATAACGGGGACAATGGAGATCCTATTGATAATCCCTCCCTTTGTTCATAAAATTTTGTCCCAAATTGAAAGAAATTGTGGTTGATACAATGTGTGGACCAGACTGCTTAGATCCACTTTTTCCAGGTTGTTTAGGCCAACTGACCTGAAAATAATTTTGTCTACTAACTGTTTTGTTTCGTTTGGCGGTATATTAGTGAAAAGGCTCGTGATATCTAAGGATAGAAGCTTCGCATTATTAGGAATTTTAATATCTTTAATTTTGTCTATAAGTTCGATTGGGTTTTTAATAGAATGTCCAGCTTTGAATTTTTGTTCTTTCTCGAAAAATGCTGTTTAGTTTTTTTGCAAGTTTCGTTATTGATGTCTCATCATTGGAATCCCTTCAAACCGACGTTTCGGAGGATTTTTTCTCTCCTTCTTCAGGGTTTCAAGGGGTCCATGAAGAAAACAAATAAAATGCTTCCTTCCTCTCTTAAACACTGCTGTGGAGAGAGGAGGGAAGCATTTTATTTGTTTCCTTCGATTGACCCCTCGAAGCGCCCGAAGATGGAGGGAAAAATCCTCCGAAACGATCGGTTTGAAGGGAAAGGAGGAGAAATTCCAATAAATTACCCCTTATTTAGATATGTGTTAATTTTTTCTTTCCTCGCTACCCCTGGGCTGCCTTCCATTACTTCCAATTGAGATTTCTACCAGTCCGTCTCTCTCCAGAGAAAATTTCGTGCAAATAAAAATAAATTATCAAGATTTATTAAATTTATTTCAATTGTATGACACCTTGAATTTAAACAAATAGAAATTACATATTGAATTAAGTTTTCGAAAAATTTTAAATAAATTTCCTATTAGTGAACTCACTGAACATAAATTTCATTCATATTTTAAAAAAATAAGCTTTTTTAAATAAATGTTATTATTACATTCCGCGTTGTGTGTCCTTCCTCCATTTGCAAACATCATCATCTAAGGACCACCCCGGAGTATATTATAAATTTAGATTAACTTTGTTTTGTTTTTTTTAATCTTCATAGTATGTGAGCTTATACTTCGAACTGAATCCAAATCGGACCTTGGCCGCACGCGTTATTGGTGTGATCGACTAGAAAAACTTTTCCCTAATCATCAAATGGTTTTCCGGCTAAAAGAATTTTTAATTAAAGCAGAAGGCTCAACAGATTGGAATAAACTTGAAACTCTTATTCTTGGTAATTAAAGATATTATCGTCCTTTTGATTTAATGATATGAATTATTAGGGAATAGGGAAATTAAATAAAATGCTTATTTATTTTTTAAGCAACGTTTTGTCCTTTAATTTCTAGACTTCATCAGGATCAACAAATAAAATCATTTTTATCATTAGAAATGTTCACATTCACATTTGCTTAATATGAAAAATTTTAAACGTTTAGTTTACATGATCCTAAACTAAATTAGAATATTGTAGCTAATATACCGGGTGAGTTTTTTATCTTGAGACAGTCGTATAACTCAAAAACAGTGCATTATATGAAAAAAAGTTTATTTATATCAAGGAGGAAACTAAACAACGCTATTGTTTGTCGACCTAGAACAAGCTTTCATGGGTATTTCGAGGTCATGTTCTGTTTTTTAAATGGAAACTAATGTTTCTGTACATATTCGGAATCTACAAAAAAACTGAACAACTTTCATAAGAACTATTTTTTTATACGACATCAAATAAACGTGAATCAATTAGATCTCAAAAAAAAATTCTTAATAATTATTTTTAACAATTATTTAACTTAATTATCAAATAATAATGATTAAATTATTAATTATTAAATAAATAATATATTTTAATTTATTAATAACAGAAGTTACCGATTTTTAAAGATACTTTCACTTTTTTCATTCAATTTTTTTAGTGAATTTGTAAAGTAATTAGAATAATATGACGTCACATAGAGTCAACAATTCTTAATAAAAGATTAGAATCATTTACTTACTCTATTTCAGGCTAGATATCGAGGAAAACATCGAATATTCTTCTATAATGCACAAGAAAGAATTTAACTTGCCTTGAGGAAGGCTCATTTTAAACTAAAATATATTTTGATAAACTGGTCGTGTTTATTAAGCTTTTATCGAATTCCGGGAAAATATTAATTCCAATATTTGTTTTTAAAAAGAAATATAATAAATAAAGTGAAATAGAAATCAGGGAGGGTAAGATGCGTACCAGATCATCCATAATTATCCAGAACAAGCTTTCGGGGGTATTTCGAGGTCAAGTTCTGTTTTTTAAATAGAAGGCTATATGTTTCTGTACATATTCGGAATCTACAAAAAAAACTGAACAACTTTTATTAGAACTATTTTTTTATAAGACATCAAATAATAAAAAATATTAAATCAATTATATCTCAAAAAAATTATAATAATTATTTTTAACAATCATTCAACTTAATTATCAAATAATAATGATTAAATAATTAATTATTAAATAAATAATTCAATAATAATTTAATAATTTTTAGACATTGTTCTGAGACATTTTAGAGTGAATCGCAAGGGATGAATTCCAGTTCCAATTTCTGTTAGTTTTAGTTAGTCATCTATTAAATCCTATGGAATGGAATATTTTTAATTATATGTCAGAAGGGTTGTTTTTCACCCCCTCGGGAATCGAATCCGAGTGCCAGTAACAGCAATCCGGGCCATCTGGCTGATGAAAAACACAACCCTCTGACATATAATTAAAAATATTCCATTCCATAGGATTTAATAGATGACACCATCTTATGATTTTCTAAAAAAATAACGAAATTGGAACTGGAATTCATCCCTTGCGATTCACTCTATAATGTCTCAGAACAGTGTCTGCAAAATTATTAATTATTATTGAATTATTTATTTAATAATCATTATTATTTGATAATTATGTTGAATGATTGTTAAAAATAATTATTATAATTTTTTTTTTGAGATATAATTGATTTAACATTTTTTTTTTATTTGATGTCTTATAAAAAATAGTTCTAATAAAAGTTGTTCAGTTTTTTTTGTAGATTCCGAATATGTACAGAAACATAAAACATATAGCTTTCTATTTAAAAAACAGAACTTGACCTAGAAATACCCATGAAAGCTTGTTCTAGGTCAACAAACAATAGCGTAGTTTAGGTTCCCCCTTGATATAAATAAACTTTTATTTGAAACTCATATAATGCACTGTTTTTGAGTTATAAGACTGTCTCAAGATAAAAAACTCACCCGGTATATAATATTTTATTTTAATATATAAACCAATTTAATTTTGTCGATTATTCAATTGTTGAACCTTATGAAGTCTAAAAATTAAAAAAGGACGAAACATTGTTTAAACAATAAATAATCGTTTTATTTAAGTGTCCTATTAGCCAATAATTCATATCATTCTAGGTAATATTAAAATTTGTTTATAATTATTTTAAAATAATTAATTCAATGTCTTTTATTTTAATATTTAGCTGAAATAAAATCCAGGCCTACTGATGTAACATTACGTGAAAGAATTCTCCGCCTCTATCTTGAAACTGGCAGAGATAAAGAAGCATATAAACATGGAATTGAAATTGAAAAACGACACTTATTCAGAAATTCTCTTTCTTGGTATCAATGTCTTGTGGATGTATTTAAATCTTATAAATCCAATGAAATTGATTCTCTTGTATGGGAAGTATGGATACTTGAAAGATTTGCATATTTGTCTTTGGATGAACATTTGGGCGATGAACATACACCAAGACGCACTTCACTTAATAACGCCAACGCTGCTGTTTATTTGTTCGATCAAAAATTGCATCAACTATCTGAGGCCAACTTTCCTACTGTCCAACATGAAAATCATTTTTATCAATCCTATTTAAATTACCTTCGAGCTCAACTTACACTCCATTTAGCGACTTTGGTATTTAAGACATCCAAATCTCAAAAAGAATCCTGGAGGGAAGTTGCTCTTTCTGCAATCCCTTTACTCGTATTCGCTTATTCAGCTCCGACACCTTCAAAAGAAGCTTGGTATCCTCATGTATCTTCTACAAAACGTCATATGGCACAAATTTGGATTTTAGAAGCAGCATATAGAAAAAGTCAATCAGGTCATGTATTAATGGCCATTCTTCAACATCGTCCTAACCAATCTTTAGCAAAGGTTGCCCAACAATGCTACGGAAATTGGAGAGAAAGTCTTTATAAGCAATTATTTACTATGCGAGATCAAGCATATGGAAATCAAACAAGTCACTTTGTTCAAGAACCTACATTAGCAGACCCTCCTCAAGAAAACCCAACTTCAAATGATCTACGTTCTTATGATGATTTATCTCAAAAAGTATATCCTAATTCCTTACACCATCTTGTTTGGCTAGGTCTACAAACAGATGCTGTTGTTTCAAATATTGATTCAATTAATCCTACCGATTTTCGTTGTCAAGTGTTTGAAGAATTGCAACTCTGTTGCTCCGATTTAAATCAATCAACTTTAGAATCTTTGGATAGATTAGATTGTGAAGCCTTTTTACATGCAACAGGTATTTTTTTTTTTTTTTTTTTTTATTTATATTAAAATAAATAATTTTAATTTAAATATTTTTAAAATATTTTAGTCTTATGTGCAAAGTCGGGACAAGAAGATACTTCCATCTGGATATCCGGTAAAAGTGGAATCAGAGTCCCTGCTTGTATAACATCCCAACTTTGTAGTGTCGAACAATCAAAATGGTGATTATTATTAAATTTAATATAATTTTTCCACTTAAATTTCATTATTGATTACACAGGTCGACAAAAAATTTTATTTCATCATTTTTCTATTCAGTGTGCATCAAAATAAAGGAAAAATACCTATATTCCATATAAAGTTTGCTTTTGTAATGGTTATAATAATAATAAACGACGAAAAAGGCCATTTTGACCTATTTTCAAAGTCCCATTAGATATTAAACAGCAATATTTGAAATCAAAGTATTTTGTTAATGTAATGAAAACAGCTTCTCTTTGATTTTCAAATTACCACTTGTTTTTAGCTCAATTAGAACTCGAGTTATAACTAAAAAACTAAAACTAAAACTACGTGATTATAAATAACTCGGGTTCTAATTGAGGTACAAACAAGTGGTAATTTGAAAATCAAAGAGGAAGCTGTTTTCTATTACGTCGACAAAATATTTTGATTGCATATATTGCTGTTTAATATCTAATGGGACTCGAAAATAGGTCAAAATGGCCTTTTTCGTCATTTTGACCGATAGTATCTCGAAACTCTGACCTGTTGTAAAAAATCGAGAAATTGCATGAAAATCAGCTTATGAAACTCTACTGGAATCTATTGTTAGGTTTACGGGTACAAATTTTTGTCGACCTGTGTTATCAGCCTCTCAATTTTTTCTTATTTTTTTAATTTAAAATTTAAATGATGATTTCTTTCTCTAGGTGGTCATCTGCGTATGATGTATATAAAAGTAAAATTCAAGGTGATTTTGGGCAAGTGAGAGCTATTGTTCAAAGAGGCATTGAAGTTATTCGTGCTTTGGGAAATCATGGACTTGATGTTCGTGTAATAGTTCATCTTGCAAGAATTTTTACAAACAGGGTAATTCAAATATAAATTCACTTCATATATCTACACCAGCGGTTCCCAACCTTTTTTTAACCAGGGACCATTTTGATTTCGTTATTATTAGCAGGGACCACAAGGTTGAAAAATAAACTCTATCACTCTAAAAATAATCTTTAATCGAAACGTTTAACATAATCATAAAATTCAAAAGTAACATTAATTAACAGTGTTATAGTTATTGAAAACATATAATTTTTAGTAAATAATTATGTTTGCATCAATGAGATTTTTGAGGTTGCATGTTATGTACAAGTTCTTGAATTCTTGGGGTGATATTTTTGCTCAAAGCTACACGCATGTACTTACATTTATATATTGTATCAAAAGTTGAAAAAAAAAATTCAAACGACTTGAAATAACACAAAAAGTCTCTACACTTAAGAGTTAAAAACACAGAAGTTCCTACTTTGTTTGAAGTCGCTTAATTAAAAATAATATTAATATTCAAGGAGGTTCCTTCGTTGACAGTTTTAAGGACTGAAAAAAAGATAGACGATGATCCGATTCATAAAGTTTTTATGAGGAAGACAGTCGACGTTCTAATAAATTCTTTTATTCGGAATTTGTACATATATTTTCATTTGAAATGAACTATTTGTAGGTTTTAAAATTATATTTCCTAATTTTTAACCGACTTCTTTATTATATATTTATATTCGAAATGCACTAGGTATTTGTGGGTTTTAAAATTAAATTTGATGATTTTCCTCGATTTCCATGGAATCCCCTCATCAAATTCTGACTTGGTGACAATCGGACCACCTCGAGAGAATATCCTACGCTCGCTATTTGTTATGCATCAGCGCGTGCTGATTCAAATTTTGAAATCTTTCGCGGACCATATTTTAGTTCTTACGGACCACAGGTTGGGAACCACTGATCTATACACAAAAGCTTTAAAAATCGGGCACTAGATAAATTTTATTTTTAATTTTTTGATAAAATGAATTAAAATGAATTTTCTCATAAAATAACCGAACCAAAATATATTGAATAATAATAGATATAATTTAAAATGTTAACACTTTCGATTAATTCATGGAAACTTAATATTATTATATCGAAAATAAAAAAAATGAATTTAATGAAAATTATATAATATAATAATCATTTATTCTTTGTCTTCCAAACTGTTCATACTTTTATCGTAGCTCATATACGAGACATAAAGAAACATTTTTTTTAATAATCATGTTTTTTTTTTTTTTTTTTATTTAAATAGATAGCCGTTACAATTTTTTTTAAATCATATTTAAAGAAAATTAAGATGCCATTTTAGCTTATATTTTTATGTATATATATATATATATATATATTTTTTAATTATCGATCTAATCAAAATATGGAAATATTTTTTTTAATATTGTACTTATTCATTTTATCTAAAAATTATCAAATGTCCTGTTTTTAAAGCATTTTAGTGTATATTTTTAACTTCAAGGGCTAGTTTTCACAAGATTTAAATAAATTTAATAATTTGACAAATTATTATAAAACAGTTTCAACCACCACTGGTTGACCATCTTCAGTAATAAATATCGTTTTAGTTTTGTGGGAATGTCAATATAATATTTATTTGTTTTCTTAGATTTTACACTCATAGACATTCATTCATCCCGGAATGTCTATGAGTGAGGAGTAAAGTCTATGAAAACAAATGAATAATTTTTATATTGACATTCTCCATAAACTAAAACGATATTTACTACTAAAAATGTTTAGTGAATAAATATAGATAAATAAAAATAATTTATAGAGATAATTAAATTTATTTCACTTATGTGACAAATAATTTTTGAAATTGAAAGAATACAAATTATATAGTTAATTAAATTTTGATAGAATCTCTAATATATTTCTACTTTTCATTAAATTATGAATATAATCAAAATTCACATATTGCTATTGAAAAAAATATCTTGTTTTTTGCTTTCTTCCTCTTACAAAAATTTAAAGATCTCATAAAAAAATTCTAATACTTATTAATATTATTTCAGGCCCAACATTTGCAGTCTATTGGTGAGACTCGGTCTTCCGAAGCTTATAATAACAGAGCAGCATTCTTTTGGCGAAAAGCCCGTGTTTTACTACAACAAACATTAAATAATGTTTCAATTCGTAAACCTCATCACGTGTTATTCACTTATCAAGGAAAAGAATTAATGAATTCCGAAGCTCATCTACTGTATGATGAAGCTAGATTTTTCCTTGCTTGCGAAAATATGAAACAAAATGATTATGATGAAGCACTCAGCCAATTTGATCAACTTACTTCTCCCATGGCCTCTTATTATCAAGCTCAGATTTATATTAAATTAGCAGAGAAACAAATGTCAAATGTTCCTCGTGAAGTTATTACAAGTGAAATGCGTTCATTACATATAATTTATCTAACAAAAGCACGTGATGCACTTTATCTCACATCTGATAGACTTAGAAGTCCTCTTGTTAGTCAAAGACAGCCAATCAACTTGACAGAACGTTTGGCGAAAGATATTGAAGATATTGAAACTCGATTGCGTCGAATTAAACCAGACTGTTTTACAAATGATACAGCAAGGCATGATTTAGATGGTCTATCCGATGAAGAAAGTGTTTCTACGGCACCTTCACATGGGGGTGGTGCAGGCGATATCATTGGAAATGGTCACTTTGGTGCATCTTATTATGCAACCAGTTCTACTTTATTATCTCCTAAACATCATGAACCTCAAAGTAGAAATTTCCATTCCACTCCACGGTATAAATCGAATACTATGGAACATTCACGTTTAGAAGCAAGGCCCAGTCCTGAAAGATTAGACGCTCAATTACGTCAATTAATGGCAACAAATGATTCAATGAATCTTGGAGTACAAGTTGTATTAAGACAGCTGTTGGAAGAAATTCGAGGCCTACGTGAAGATATCTCCGTTCAAGTTACTAAACAGGGAGATGATCTAAATAGACAACTTTCAAATTTTTCTCGCCAATTAAATGAATTATCTACCCAATGTGCTGATCAATGGGATTTGTGGGATCAACGAGAGAACTCAAATCGACAAATGAATGATCAATTTTTACGAAATTTAAATGATCTTAAGCGTGATTTAACTCGTGGGAGACCTCGTCCAACGACAACTAATGACGGCTTAAACTCCAATCAAACCAATTCCAACGCCGATTTGCCTCTTCTTACTTCTGATGCAGAAGATGATATGTATGTCTTTGGAGAAGAAGAATATCCAGATGAAATGAATATTGCCGCAGCAACAGCAGCAGCTCAAATTGCACCTTATCCTAATTTCTCTGGATATGCAGCTGCAGCAGTTGCAGCTTCGGCTTATAGGCAAATGTCAGGAGTTTTAGGAACCAATACAGTCACCTATGGAGCTCCTCCTCCATTACAAGCGCCTCAGAATCCCCCACCAGCCCCACCTCCACAATTTTTTAGAGGTGTTGATCCATCAGGTCTTATGTACGCACCAATGGGCTACTATCCTCCACAGGGCGCTCTACCTTTTAGTGAAGGACAACAATTACCCGATTTCCGATCTCCATTTACTCAACCTCCTCCTGCTTTACCAACACCTGCTGTTGTTCATCCGAAAGCGCCAGTGAATGTAGTAATCACGTCATCTGATACATTACCTACTTCTGTACCTCCAATTCAGCCTACACTGAGTGTTACAATCCCTCCACAACACCGACTAGGAAATTTATCACATTCTATTCAAGCCATACAAAGCACAGTTTCGACAACACAACCTCATCAATTTCAAATATCCATGCCATCCCAACCTACATTACCTCAATCATCATTGTTAGAAAATTTAACCAGACCTATCCCTCCTTTAAGTACAAATAATCTTCTATCAAATGTACCTTCTCCAATATATTCAGCTGTCACTCCTGACAAAAGTCCTTTGAAAGATGAAAATAAGGTAAGTTGAGTTTTTTCTTTATTTTTTTATGAATATAACAAATAAATAAAATATACATTTTAGAAAAATTAATTTTTTTATCATGCATGAAAATCATATAAGTATATATATATTTTGTTTAAATAAATTCACTTTAATAGAAATTTCAATTCATTGATTCTTGATTGGGACCTTTATAAAGAATTGTTTCTTCAAAATATTTTTCAATTCAATCCTCAGTTAAAATATTATTAAAAAAGTTATCAAAATTTTTATATTTTGTTTCAGACATTAGTTTTTCCATCTTCAGTCAAGTTTTTTTTTAAACATCTCTTTCTTTTTTTCAATTTTTCTTTTTTTTAATTGAATATCAATCAAAATTTAAATAAATTATAATTTAATACGAAACCATTCTCAAACAGAATCATTCCATTTAATCTTGCTTTTATTTCATTATTTTTTTAATTACATCTCTATAAAGACTTTCCAAAAATTGTATAATGATAATTAATAAAGTAAAGGGAGTGTAGTTTCACAGTGAATGAAATAAAACTCAAAGAGGTTTATACAAACTCAATATATTTCGGATTATTAGTCCATCATCATCAGGAGTTTACAGGTTAAAAACTGTTGATCCTGATGATGGACTAATAATCCGAAATATATTGAGTTTTATTTCATTCACTGTGAAACTACACACCCTTTACTTTATTAATTAATATCATGTTTCACCTAAAACCTACACCACTTTCCCTAAGTTAAAAAATGTATAATGATAATTTAATACAAGACAACTTTTTTCAATTAATCTATTTATGTTCTACTTAAAGTTCAGTTTCATTAAAAATTTGTTTTAAATTATAGTTAATGGAATATTTTGCGAAATTTATGATAGAAATATAATAATTAAAAAAAAAATCATGAAAGGTTAAGCTGATTGATTCTGCCTATGAGGATGAGTCTGTATTAAATTATAGTTTTGATGGATATATAATTGAAAAAAAGACGTCTGTGTGTGTTATAAAAAAACTTAACTGAAGTTAGACAAACTAATGTCCGAAACATGTATTATGAAAAATAGAAATTAAAAAAAAATATTTTTTAATACAAGGAATTCCTCTAATTAATTTTCTTATATTCCATCATTTTATGAAAAGTTACTATATTAAATATTTTTTTTTTTTTTTTTTTTTTAGGATAAATTTAAAGAACTAAATAAGAGTAAAGAGGATGTTGAACATGATGATGAACATGATCCTCATTTTGAACCTATAATACAAATGCCTGAAGTTGATGTAAAAACCGGAGAAGAAGATGAAGAAGTTTTACATGAAAGTAGAGTAAAATTGTTCCGTTTTACCGATAAAGAATGGAGGGAACGAGGCGTTGGACAAATAAAAATATTGAAAAATATTACAACTGGTAAAATTCGAGTTCTGATGCGCCGTGATCAAGTTCTTACAATATGCGCGAATCATTTTATATCTCCTGAAATGGAACTAAAATCTAATACGGCTCGTTCATTTTTATGGGCTGCAAATGATTTTGCGGATGAAGAAGTACGTGTTGAAAAACTTTGCGCTCGATTTAAAACGTCTGATGAAGCAAATTTATTTAAAGAAGCTTGGGATGCTGCTCGTTCCATTGCTCCGTCTCCAAGTCCTGTTAAAAATTCATCTACAACAACAAGTGCTGCTAGTACAGACACTTTTAAAGTCACCACTAAGCTTACACCTTCGAAATTAGAAGTTAAACAAAATGAACAAACAACACAATTAGGAGGATTTACGTTTAATTCGCCTCCTTCACTTAAAACAAAAACAGAAATTGACAATAAACCAAAAGTCAAAGTTGAAAAGCCCTCACCTTTTGCCTCGTTTTCCTTTGGCACTTCTTTATCAGGTACAAAAAGCACTCTTTTTTCGGATCTTTCACTCAAAAATAAAGAGGAATCATCTCCTTTTAAAACTCCAGAAAGTAAATCCGAAAATAAAACTGAAAATCAATCTTCAGAAAGTAAAGCAGAAAATATTTGGTTTAACTCACCAAATACAAATTTAACTTTTGAATCCCTAGCATCAACCGGATCCGGATTTAAGACAGATAACAATTTTAGGGGTTTTGCTGGAGCCGGAACTCCTCTATTTGCGAATAAATCTAAAACACCTGAAACTAAAGAAGTTCAAAATAAATCTGATACTCAAAAATCCAAAGAAAATAAAGAAGAAGATGATGAGTTTGTACCTACTACAGAATTCACCCCTGTTATTCCGTTGCCTGAACTTATAGAAGTACGTACTGGAGAAGAAGGCCAGGAAATATTATGGGAAGAAAGAGTGAAGTTATTACGATTTGATAATGATGGAAAACAGTGGAAAGAACGAGGTATTGGTAAAATGAAAATATTACATGATCCAGTAACCGGAATAGTGAGATTATTAATGCGGCGTGAACAAGTATATAAACTTTGTTGTAATCATTTACTTACCACTTCGATTAAATTTCAACCACTTACAAATACGGATAGAGCTTGGACCTGGTTTGCCCAGGATTATAGCGAAGGTGTACTTAGCATGGAAACACTTGCTATTAAATTTAAAAACTCTGATCTTGCTAATGAATTTAAGCGCATTGTGGAAGATTTACAGTCACAAATGAAAAATGATAAACTAATAAGCACAGATGACATAAATAGTGATCAAAATAATACGAATAATAAGCCTATTGAAGAAGATTCAAAGGAAACATGTGCATTAAAACCTTTAGCTGATTTATTCAAACCAAAGGTAGGATCTTGGGAATGTAAAATGTGTTTTATAAGAAATGAAGAATCTTCTTCTAAATGCATAGCATGTGAAACACCTAACCCTGATAAAGTCCAAGAAATTTCAAATGAATCTTCAAATAATGGTTTAGCAACTAAATTTAAATTTGGCATTCCTGAAGATTCAAAAGATAAACCTTTATCTGATTTATTCAAACCAAAGACAGGATCTTGGGAATGTAAGGCGTGTTTGATTAGAAATGAAGAATCGGCCTCTAAATGCATAGCATGTGAAACACCTAACCCTGACAAACCTCAAGATTACTCAAATCAACCTTCAAACGCTGGCTTAGCATCTAAATTTTCATTTGGAATTCCTCAAGATTCAAAAGATAAACCTTTATCTGATTTATTCAAACCAAAGGCAGGATCTTGGGAATGTAAGGGGTGTTTCATTAGAAATGAAGAATCGGCCTCTAAATGCATAGCATGTGAAACACCTAACCCTGATAAACCTCAAGATTACTCAAATCAACCTTCAAACGCTGGCTTAGCATCTAAATTTACATTTGGAATTCCTCAGGATTTGAAAGATAAACCTAATAGTACTTCTAAATTTACATTTGGCATTCCACCCTCTGAGAGCAAGTCAGAAACTCCAAGCATTGTTAGTGATTTAACTGTTGGTTCTACTACTAAATACACATTTGGAATTCCACCCTCAGATAAAAACGATTCCGAAACAACTTCTACAACTTCATCTACTAGTTCATCCTTATCAACGACTTTTCCACTCAATTCTCAATCAAACTCAAATATGTTTTCTTTCGGAATTTATGAAGATAAATCAACTACTTCCACCCAGACAGGAAAATTACCAAGCTTAAAAGAAATATTTCAGTCAAAACTAGGCTGGGATTGTAAAAAATGCTTTTCACGAAATGAAGCATCAGCTAATTATTGTACATCTTGTGAAAGTATTAATCCTAATAAATCTCCATCTGCGGCTACGGCTACACAGTCTGCGACTACGGCTACACAATCGGCCCTGAATTTGGAAAAAAATTCTCCATTTTCACTTAATACTTCAACAAATTTACAAAATGGTTCAGCCTCAAGTTTCAAATTTTCTAGTGATACAAATACTCAAGGCTCTTTTAATTTTGGAAATACTTCTTCAAATTTAGCTGTTACTCCCCCAGAATCCTTACCTGAAGTATCCGTCGAAGATAATAAAAATGTTACCTTTGGTAATACAAATAGGTATACCTTTAAATTTAGTGGAATTCGTGCAAAATCACCTGGCAAATCTCCTATTAAATCTCCTGGTACTCATGGAATATCAGGAAATGAAGACAGTGGAAGCGAAGCAGCTGACGAAGATGAAGGTGATCAAATATATTTTCAACCAATTATTTCCTTACCAAATGTTCCTACACATACCGGCGAAGAAGAGGAAGAAACACTCTATCAACATCGCGCAAAATTATTCCGATTTCTTGGTGGAGAATGGAAAGAGCGAGGCATTGGTGAAGTGAAATTGTTGAAACATAAAGAAACTGGAAAAATTCGAATTTTAATGCGTCGAGAACAAGTTCTTAAAATTTGCGCTAATCATTATATCACATTAGAAATGAGGTAAATCAAAAAAAAAATTTATACTTTTTTTAATTTTATTTTTTATTCTAATTAATTTTTTATAGGCTTACTCCTAAAGATGACAAGAGCTGGGTATGGGCTGCTCAAGACTTTAGTGAGGGTGAAATAGTACAAGAAAAATTTGCCATTCGTTTTAAGACATCGGATATAGCTAATGATTTCAAAGAAGCTTTCTTACAAGCACAGGTATTTATTTTTGTTACTTTAATTTTCTATTCCCCTTACTAGCCAAAAATACATATTTATCTAAACTAAGATAATTACAATAATCCCTCGATCTGCGACGTAGTTACATTCTAAAAAAAATATACCGGGTGAGTTTTTTATCTTGAGACAGTCTTATAAATCCAAAACAGTGCATTATATGAAAAAAAGTTTCAAATAAAAGTTTATTTATATGGAAGGGGAAACTAAACTACACTATTGTTTGTTTACCAAGAACAAGCTTTCAAGGGTATTTCGAGGTCAAGTTCTGTTTTTTAAATGGAAACCTATATGTTTCTGTACATATTCTGAATCTACAAAAAAAACTGAACAACTTTCATTAGAATTATTTTTTTATTCGATATCAAATAAACAAAATATTAAATCAATTAGATCTCAAAAATAACCCTAATAATTATTTTAAACAATTATTCAACTTAATTTTTAAATAATTAATTAGCTACCTAAGTTAAGGAGTTAAGGGAGTGTGCATATACTCCTAGGAGTAGGTGACATGAACTCACTGATGCCTAGATTACTTTTTTTTATCAGAGGATACTGAAGTGAAATTTTGCTTGAGAAATCTGGCTTAAGTCTTGAAAACTGACTCCATCAATTTATTTTACCTATTTTCACAATTTCCTCAATTTCAACAACATTATTGCAGCATTCTGGTCATATTTTTTTCCTTTATCATTCATTGTTGAGTTTTTAAACGTCATCAAAAGCAGATAGAATGTACTGTGTCTAAATTCACAAATTGAAAGATAAAAGACTATCTGTAGCTTTGATACATAATACCGAGCGATTTTAGGGGACATGCCAAAATATATATTCATATTGAAAATTGGGCAGATCGAGAAATTACTGTAATTGACCATTGATAATTTGAAACTTCATTAATGATTATTCCATTTTTTTTTTCAGTCTTCTCTAAGTGATAAAGTTCAAGAAAAAATAGATGACATTCTTTCAAGCTCTAACACCAAGTCAGGTATGCAATCGAAGAACCATTATCAATTGAATCTGATTGATAATTCATCCCATTCTGGCCGATATCTTTCCTTCTATGTTACTCTACCTATTTCAGTATGGGCTAGTTTAGATCTTGATCTTTTGTTTGATTTTAATTCTCCTAATGAAGATTCTATCATTTTAAGTGATAAAAATAAATATAAAATTAATTTCAAAATTTTTCTTGAAAATGCTAATATACAAGATTTAATTACATTTCCATTCTTATATCCATTTTGTTCTTGTATATTAATACGATGGTTATATAAAGAAATTTGCAATTCTCCTATTGCTAACTTAAGTTGCCGATATTCATTTAGACGTTTTGCATTACGAGAATTTATTCAGACATTTAATCCTTTATTGACTAATATTCGTGCTTTAACTGATCTATGTATCTGTGTTCATTTGAAAAAAAATAATTTGATACCTTTAGATGGCAAATAAATTTGCTTGACAATTCTTAATCAAATTTGTTTGATTTCTATAATTCTTAAAATTAGGTGTGATACTATTCAATCATTTCTTGCAATTGAAGTCATTTGTGATTGATTATATTATTTATATAATATATCGTATATTTATTCTTTTTCATTCCTTTAAAATATATATAATATATAATGTTCCTCATTGTATTATAATTAGAGACCGGATTTTTATGCAGTAAAAACTTGCAGAATATGCAGTTAAAAAGGCTGAAATATGCAAGTAGTATGCAGAATAAGTTGAAATATGCAAATATATGCAGTCAAAATTGGCAAAATAAATTTTTTTTATCCACTAAAAAATTAAAATTGAAGACAAAAAGACTATATATTTGAAGGAGTGCTATGAAAGGAATAAAATGATAAAGTAACTCTATACACCAAGTTTCAATTATGTACTTTTATTGATTAAAAAATTTCACAAAATTTAATATATTAAAAAATCTTTAAACTCAAATAAATAATAGGGGATCTTGAATAAAATCAACATAATAAATATAAAAATGTGATCGAAAAAATACGGGGGGGGGGGGGGGGTAGTTTTATTTAATAGGCACGATTGTATTTTATTGCTTTTATTTTTTTATATTAACAAGCTTTTCTTATTGGCATGCAAATAATAAACTAATAAAATTATACAAATATTTGTCCGGCTATAATCTGATCACTACACTAATTTACACACACTTTCACACACACACGAACACTCAATGGCCAAAATGGGCTATAGTTCCCAAAGATCATTAACAAAGGATATCAAAAATAATTAAAATTTGATTGTAATTGTGAATAATTTATGTTTACAAGTATTTTTCTAAATTATCTTCAGTTTATTATGTCTACGGTCACTTAAAATTGATTTATACGATTAAAAGGAGCACTCCACATCCTCAGATATAATGGGGGATAATTTAAATGAACTTTAAATATATATATATATATATATATTTCTTCATTTTTTTATTCTTTCTTCGAAAATTTACTTTTAAAAAATCTGTAATTGGCACGAACTAGGACATATTTGACAAAAAATCCTTCAAATATACAATTTTATGCAATATTCTTCAAATATTCAGTTTTATGCAATATTACTCAAATGTGCAAAAATATGCAGTATAAAATTTAACCCACAGTATCCTAGATGCATGATTCGGATAGATAATTGATCCCCTGGGTCGTATGAGGCGGCAAACAAAATTGCATAGGAATCCGGTCTCTAATTATAATATAAAAAATATATAGATTATTTTTATTTCTTAATTTATCTATTTTTTGAAACTTTTCCTTTATTTAGAATTAATTTATTTTTCAATTCGAATATTTTTTTTGAAATATTGTCTTTTTTGTTATAATTATATAATAATATAGGGTGATTCATAAATCCTTCCGGGGTTTCAGAGGGCGATGGGACAGCAACAATGACGGGCTGAGCGGATCTAACCAACTGCTCATATCAGTAGATGGGGTATTTCTCCAAGTTTTATTCGTAAAAAACACCGGCATACTTGTAGATTTGCTGGCTGTTTACAGTAATAACATAAATATAGTACTAGGGAAAACAAAGCTTTCTACTTATTAGAATTCGTTAAATATAAGTTGGTTATGATGATACAACCATTATTTCATACAAAATATCATATAGAAGCACCTACAGATACTTTATTCGTGTCGGATACACCAAATTTCAGAAAGCTCGCTGGCTCTGCCAGTAAAAAGCTTTTGTTACCACCAGTAAACGCCGTGTTTTCGTTAGGACTGCTCTTGGCGGCTAAATCCAAAAATATGCCACGGCGTTAATTATGAATGAAACTTGTGAGAGATTCTCAATCCACTGATTGAGTATTTCCGCTGTCTTCGCTATGGTTGCATTTCCATCGAACTCGAAAATCACTCTGTATAATTATAACGAATTTTTGTTACTTACTTTATTACTGTGATAATTTATAATAAATAAATATATGAACATGTTCGTTTTACTTAATTTGATAAATACCCGTTTAACAAAATCTTGAATAATCTTAAATTATAATCAAATAGTTTCTATTAATATTTTAAATAGGTTTTTGAGATGATGGTTTTTAATTTTTCTTTAAAAATAATAACATTTTTTGTTTTTTATTTAATATTTAAAATAAATGATTTTGTATGTTTACTAACTTAATTTTTATATTAAAACTTTCGTGGCAGAATATATTAGAACCAGTTCTCATGCCCATCGAAGAATCATTTCCACTCTTTTTACACGCTTTATATTACCTTCACCTATATGTATCTATGTATTTATCTATAAATGTATCAATGTGACTTTTTTTCTGTTAAATTCCGCAAACATTTCTCTATAAAATAATTGTTTACCTTCTCAATTTAAATTAAATTACAGTGGAACCTTGAGTTTAATTCGTTCCAGTATTGAGCTCGTATAGCGAATTTTTCGTATCTAGAAAGAAACTTTCCCATTGAAAATAATGGAAATCCAGTTAATCCGTTCCGCACCCCCAAAAATATCAACATAAAAATCAATTTTCCTAATAAATAACACTGGAAATAATATAACCGTAGTTTACATTTATAAAGAGTCCTGAATGGCGATAGGGATGTGGGGAAGACGAAACGGGTTACTGTGGTGGAACGAGAGTCCCCTCTGATTCAGGAAGGCTCTCTTTTGGGAATTTTATCCCACTGGAAGCAGGTTCTGGGTCAGAATCTCTTGATTGCTTTACCAAAAACTTATCTAGATAACACTTGCTTCTGTCTCCTTTTTATGCCTCTAAAATGCGACACTACATTGTCATTACACAAGTCCATGGTGCGCCCACACCCGGGTCGTAGCCCCCCCCACCCAGGGCACAGCTCTTGGGATGAGTAATGGCAACGACAAACCGTTTATTATGGCAAACTAGCCGTAATCAAATATATTTCATATGATTAATCAAGAATTATGTTCTTCTTTAATTTCTTTAAGTACCTATTTGTTTTAGTAAAAAATTCCCACTAAATATTTTGCTTTGTCGATTGCCCCCCCCCCCCCCCCCCCCACACACACACACACACACACACACATGGAAATTTTCTGGCTATGCCACTGGCCCACACACTGCTTTATTGAGGTGATTTTCTTTAAAGAAAGTTTTCATTTCTTCCCACTTTGCCAACACTAGTCTTACTGGTTACTCGAGTCAATGCACGTATTTAGAGAGGTATTTTTCGCTCATACCCTAGTAGCACAATGTTTCAAACTATATAGTAACTATATAGTTTCTGAAAATCTATGTAGGCGCTATATAGTGACTCTATAGTTTGAAACATTGTGTACTAGGGTACTCTTATCGTATCTCGAATTTCTCGTATATAGAGGTGCTCGCATCTCGAGGTTCCACTGTATATAAAAATAATTTTAAAAAAATTATATTTAAAAAAAAACTAAAAACACGCTTTCTAAAAAGTACAAAATAATGTAATAATCATAAAGCATGGGGTACTTTGTCGAAATTAATTAAAAGTAGATGTTTTATGCGCCCCACACTTTTTGATTATTACATTGTTTTGTACCTTTTAGAAGCGTGTTTTTTATTTTTTAAAATATAATTTATTATTTTATAGATGAGATTAAATCGATAATTTCCCCTATAGCTGCCCCGATTCGCTGACTAGCAATATCTTTAACGCTTTACAACTGGAAAAGTGTCGAACTAATTCATTCGCTTATAGGTTTATTCCCATGACTTCTAAGGACTGGAATTCTCTCTCTGTCCTCCAATTTCTCGAGTCTTAAATCTTGGTCCTTCAAGACATGGGTGCACAGACACCTTTGTTTCTTCGCCTTTTTCAATAATTTTTAAGGAATTTGGTGTTGGTACTTGGCGAAACATTTTTTAAATTATTTGATAAAAAATACTTGGTAGGTTTCACATTAAGATATTAAAATAAAACGAATTTATTTTTGGAGAGAATTTAATCTCGATATATATATTTCGGGTGGCTCTCAGTTACTTTCTGTTGCTCCTGAAGATGGGTTAGCCACCCGAAATATATATATCGAGATTAAAGTCTCTCCAAAAATAAATTCGTTTTATTTTAATATCTTAATGTGAAACCTACCAAGTATTTTTATCCAATAACTCTCTTTTTCGCCAATGCATGGATCTTTCAAGTCCTATAGGTGCTGCACTTTTTCACTACGCCGCGCTCCCATTAGAAAAAATGGTTTAAGAAAATAATACCCATTTAAAATTTTCTATTAATTCGTGCCCTTATTTCAGATGGATTTCATATACATGCATATGAGAATCAATTAAAAGAACACATTACTGCTTTTAAATAATTTTACTAAATCCTTTCTTATAACCAAGACTTTTATTGTACTCATTAAACATTAATTTTACAAAACTTTTCAATCATTGACTTTGAGCACTTTCTTAATCACCAAAAGCCTGAATACATCTATAATATGTTCCACTTTTAAATCAGCTTTTCGGACTTACTCAAATCGTATACATAATTACCATATACATATATAAAATAACATCAAGTAGACAACCTCTGATTTCTACTTAAGAATCAGGGATTCTGCTATTCTAAGAAAAAATACCCAATTTTTCCGAGGTACAGCAAGACCCCGCTTAACGCGTAGGATACGTTCCATCAAAGTAGAGCGTAATGCGAAAAACAGCGCCAAACGAGGCTATCTTAACATGTAAATAACGGGGTTAGGGGAAGATGGATAGAAAATTGGTTAGGTATTAAATTTAATAATTATGTTTTTTTTAATAAAAATAAAACCAAACATTTATTTCTTACAAAAACAAAAACAATATAAACGAATATACTTATAAAAACAAATAAAATTCTAAGTCAGTCAGATCATTCAGTCTATTCTGTGTTTCCAATTTTCTGCCTTTTTGTCAAGAAGGCATCTAAATGTAGTTTGCGTTTTCCTTTTGCGTTCTGTTAGAAGTTGTTGATAAGTGGATAAAGCATCTATAACACCCCGTCTTGCTTTTGAACTCCTGTCAAAATTTGGATCATTTTCAACAAATTGGTCCATAATTTCAGTTATAGTGGTCAAACTCCTTTTTACAAACGCCATCGAAAGTTCTTTTTGCTCTTCGAAATCACTACTATCAATTTTTTTTCTTCTATCCCATTTAATTCCTTGAACTCATCATTAGAAAGACTAGCTGCTGTTTCTTGAACTATTTCTTCGACTTCTTCCACATTTACCTCATCTAAACCGGTTTTTTTCGCTAATTCCACTATTTCATCCATATCGACAGAAGTGTCCATCTTCGCTCTTACTTAAATCTGGCCAAATGTTCTTCCATACTCCTTCAAAGATCTTTCTGTTATCTCATTCCAAGAAAGGTTTATATTTGCTACAGCATTCATGATATTGTAGTTTTTCCAAAATTCTCTTATTGATTGCTTCTCTTCTCCGTCTGTTTTTTCAAACATCTGCTTAAATCTTCGCCGCAAGTAATAAGCCTTAAAATTAGATATAACGCCTTGGTCCATTGGTTGGATTAAGGCAGTTGTGTTAGGCGGCAAGAAAACCACTTCGACTGGAATGCATGTTGTTAAGTCTGATAAATTTGTTGAGTGGCTTGGAGCATTATCAATTAATAGTTCAAGTTTTTTAATTTCGCAATAACGTTTAACAGACGGGCAGAAATGTTCAGTGAACCAATCCTGGAAAATTTTCATAGTTATCCATGATTTTTTATTAGACTCCCAAATTACAGGTAAAGTTGATTTAGATATGCCTTTCATCGCTCTTGGGTTTTTAGAGTGGTAAACTAGTAGTGGTTTTAATTTGAAATCTCCGCTTGCGTTACCACCCAGTAGAAGTGTTAAGCGATCTTTTGCAGCTTTAAATCCCGGTGCTCGTTTTTCTTCACGGGATAGAAATGTTCGTTTTGGCATTCTTTTCCAAAACAGGCCTGTTTCATCAACATTAAAAACCAATTCTGGAGGATAGTTTCCTTATTCAATTATTGTTTTTAATGTCGCTGGGAATTCAGCCGCCGCCGCTTTCTTATCACTTGCTGCTTCTCCTGTAATCTTTATGTTTCGATGTTTAAATCTATTAAACCATCCTCGACTAGCAACGAAAGTTTCACTTATGTCACTTGCCTCAGCCTGAATGTAATGAAAAATTCCTCTAGCTTTTTCCATTATGATAGATTGGCTTAATGGCATATTGCGTTCAATTTCCTCGTCAATCCATATAGACAGTCGTTTTTCCATTTCCTCTATAATGCTATTTCTAGAACTGGTAATTCTAGTTGCAGTTGCCGATGACAGTATTTTTTTCTTTATTCTTAAGAATTGTCCTTATTATTGAAGTTGCCAAATTCAATGAAGCACTAATTTGAGATTGACGTTCACCAGAATCTAATCTTCTAATCACTTGCATTTTAGTTTCCAGTGAAATACTTTTTCTGGTTGCTTTCTTTTCTTGTTTTTCATTATCACCCATGATAAAAACTAAAGATCATAATATTTGTCACTGTATTAATCGTTATAGTATTATGTATATAAATTTATACTTACAATAATGACAACAAATGTTTCAAATGATAAAAATGCGTCCGTATAGCACCGCACCGCGAGCAATTTCGGGGAATCCCGGGTTGAAATAAAAGAGTGCTAAACAGCGTTAAGCGGGGTCTTGTTGTATATAAAATAGCATCAAGTAGACAACCTCTGATTTATACTTAAGAATCAGGGATTCTGCTATTCTAAGAAAAAAAGCCCAATTTTTTCGAGGTACCTTCGCCCGAATTACTCTGCCTCTACTGGATTCTATTTAAAATAAAAAAAATAATAGAACTAAAAGTTGACCCATATATTTTTTTTTAATTTTGATACAATACATTGTAATCATATAATTGTTTTTATTAAGAAAAAAAACTTGAAATTATATTGCTCTAAAAAATTATAAATATTTTCTGATTCAAAATAAATAAAATATATACGAGGCTAGTCGGATTTATAATTTGGTTCGATATAAAAGACAACTAATCTGAGTTTTGTATCTTGAATAATTTTTCGACATAATACTCTCGAATTTCAATGCACTAGGAAGCAAGCTTCGAAACCCATACACTCTGTCGCCTCTCTTAGGGCCAATTGTATGTAGGTTGGTAAACTCTTTTTAAACGTTGTCAAAGGGTAAAACCTTAAAATTCACCTTGTGCCGGGTGGGTTGGCCAATCAGATGACAGGCACTTTCATCACCCGGCACAAGGTGAATTTTTAAGGTTTTACCCTTTGACAACGTTTAAAAAGAGTTTACCAACCGACATACAACTGACTTAAGGGTTTGTGAAGTCTTTGTTAAAGTTAACAAAGGGTTAAACTCCTTAGAATTCACCTTGTGCTAGGCCGGATGGCCAATCAGATGATTCGCACTTTCATCTGATTAGCCGTGCACAAGGTGAATTCTAGGGTTTTACTCTTTGTTAACTTTAACAAAGACTTTACCAACCGACATACAACTGGCCCCTTAGTATGCGAACAAACTCATTAATTGAACTAATTCACCTTGTGCCAGGTGTACAAGGTGAATTCTAGGGTTTTACCCTTTGTCAACTTTTACAAAGACTTTACCAACCGACATGCAACTGGCCCTTAGTATGCGAACAAAATTGAACTACCCTCTTTTGATATCTATAAAAAACTTTAACTAAATTTTAATAACATATTGAAATGAGTCAAATCTATAAAAAATAAATTCCAAATTTCTCATTAAACGTTTTTTTCGACTTGTAGAAACTTCTCGAACACTTCACTCAGTACAGCGAGTACTCTTTTCTGCGAATGATGAGCAAGAGGAAGATGACATTGAGATTATTTATTCAAATGATAAGGAAGTAACTCAAGAGGAAAAGGAAGCAGCACGTAAACTATTACTACCTGACAATTTCTATATCTATAAACGACTTCCTCCATGTCCAGGGTGTCTAGGATGTTGCTCCTCAGATGATGATGAACCGGCAAAGGTAATTACTATTGTTTTTTATATAATTAAATTTTAAATTAATCAATCACCTGCTATAAATTCTATTTCAAATAAATATACCTATAAAATCTTTTGAATCAGTTCGACTCTACTCTTGAATGGATCATAATATTTGGATAAAGTGGCGATCTCATTTGATTTGATATTTGGGGATTTGTAGTGGGATTCCCGTAAGCTTTATTCATTCACTTAGAGCCCCATCTACAAACATTTAAAATAATTTTTTCATTAATACTCGAACACAATTATTAAGAGTCAAATAAATCTTGTCCTATTTTTTCAAGTGCGCTGTAATGCTAAACTAATAATTAGAGTCGGTTAAATAGGTTAATTAGTAGGATTTTTCAAGTCAACTGAGGAAAATATAAAAACAATAAGCAGGACCGTAGATTTTCTTAGAATGATGTAAGTTTTCAAAATGCCGTCCCTTAAATTATTGTTCGGTTGTGATTTAAAAAGAAAAAAGCTTCTCATAATGTACGAATACTATTTTTATTTTGTAAATATAAATAAACTAGCTACTTTAAAATAATGATATCAATTATCAACTACAACAATCTACTATAGTTTTACCCGAGGAGTGAACCGCGATTGGAATTAAGTGTACATGTCTTTGGAATTATGTGGAATTATTTTGAAATTCATTAGATAATGCACCTTCATATATTGTCTTCTACTTGGAAATATAAGTGGAAGTATTAAGTCGTGGTTCACCCCTCGCTTTTACCCTACTAACTTTAACTTTAGCAAATTCATTAATTAGCATGTGTAATCTAGAGTGCCAGCCAATATAGATTCAATAGAAATTAAAGACAGATTTCTAAGTTTTGTTTGGCTTATTGAACTTCTTAAGAAGGAAGTATTTTATTAATTTAAATCTGAGGGGAAACAACTCTTTCCCCACTAGCTACAGAGACAGGGAGTGTTAATAATAAAATTTTCATATCTACAACAGAGTATTCGGATACAAAGTTAATTTATTTTGGGCCAAAACATCATACCCTTGCACCCCACTTGAAGATTGGGATGCTTTTTATTTTTTTCTCAAAAAAAAAATCGCTGTGCTTAACAAATATGACATGTTCTTTTGTATTGTATTTTTTCATCATAGGTTGACCCAGTCAAAATTTATTTAGCAATTGAGGATGGTTTTGGTTTTTACTTTTTTATTTATTTATTCTTTTCTCAAAAATGCTTGTAATTTTCTTTTTAAACGCTCAACAAGCATCACTATTTCTGTGATTTGTATTTTTTTTTATCTCAATTGAAACAGTGAGAATTAATTTGAAAGGGAAAAATTAGTAGTATGGTTGGTATATGCAGTGGTGTCTATGCTCCATCTTAGCATCAATAAATCACTGAGCAAGTAAATTTGAAAATTAAGCTAGACATCAGCCAGTGACAATATGATAAGCTTTTGGTCAAAGACAACTTGTACCTTGTACAATGAGGAAATAATATTGGGAAATCTATAGGACTAGCTATTACAACATGTAAGGCAGAAGGCGCCGCATAATTATTTAGAATCTATAAAATAATATAAAGGCGTCGCAGCGCACATTCGAAGATCCCGGGTTCGAATCCCGGCTGATCCTTTTTGTCTATAATATAAAAATCTTTTCTTCGTTCCCTAATTTAATTTAAAAATTGTCTTTCGACACGGCCTCATTGTGTTTGCGCCATGGAGTGAAGAAGAAAATTATCTTCGACCTTTGGGTTCGCGATCGGGTGGGAGGCGTTTGGATTTAGTTTAATTGTCAAACCGACTACAAAAGCTGCGAAAAATGAACGAGGAAGAGATTAAAAGGTTAAATAAAAATGAAATTCCATAATTCATATAGACATTGAGTATCAGCTTGGGTTCAGGGATCGGTGGCCAAGAGGATAAGAGCTAAACCTCTTATAAAGGCGTCGCAGCGCACATGCGAAGATCCCTGGTTCGAATCCCGGCTGATCCTTTTTGTCTATAATATAAAAATCTTTTCTTCGTTCCCTAATTACTATAAAATAATATTTTTGATTAAACTAGTTGGGGTCCATAAATTACGTCACGAATTTCAAGATTTTTAGACCCCCCCCTGTCACGTTCTGTCACATTTTCATTGAGCCCCCTCCTGTATTGTGACGTCACACTATCACTTTTATACTCTATAATTTAATAATTGTAGACATTTTTTTTTATAAATTAAACTCAACTAAAGGGATTTAATATATTTTAAGTTTAACTTTATTTTTATTTATATCATTTAACACATTATTCAGTATTACTATTAATTATTATTTTATTATTAATAAAAAATATTTCACTCCATGGACAAGCGCGCCAATATTTTAAATTTTCAATTACTGGCATGTCACATTCTTTATAATTATAATCTACAAGGATAAGTCAAAACTTACTTACACTTTTTGTTCTTCAACTTTATTAAAATAAGATAGGTGTACAACAGATACATTATTTTTCGATATAGTCTCCACCTTTAGCAATGCACTTGGTCGAGCGAGCTACAAGCTTCCGTATGCCTTCCTGGTAGAAGGTTTTCGGTTGGTCATGAAGCCACTTTTGCAGCGCATCCCGAACGTCCATGTCTGAGGCAAATCGACGACCTCTCAAAGCTTCCTTGAGCGGTCCAAAGAGATGAAAGTCTGAGGGAGCGAGATCTGGGCTGTAGGGAGGGTGTTCCAGGGTCTCAAAGTTGACGGTCGCCCAGCTCCCTCTTTTTGTGTTACGCTCGTTCGGCCACTTTTAAACATTTCGATCCATAAAAAACGCTTTTACAAGATAAAGCACTTTCCCCGTATTGTGACAAAAGTCTCCGGTGAATTTCAGCACCTTTCACACCCTCTGGCCAGTCCTCGTTGCTCCTCTTTGGTGCAATCTGATAGCGGAGCTGACATGCTTATGCTGTTGTAGCTTGACGACAACTGACGCGATCGTGATTAAATTCCGCACACGTGGCCAGACGCGCCAACTCAACGCATGCGCATGCGGCCGCCTCCTATCTTAGTTTAATAAAGTTGTAGAACGAAAAGTGTAGGTAATTTTTTACTTATCCTCGTATATAATTTGGAATGAGACTAGAGAGTAAAATATATTTAAAATTGTTTCATTTGACTCTTGTGACATCACAATTTTTAAGATCCCCGGATATTTTGTCACAAATCTGAGATGCTCCCTCCCCCATTACTGTCTGACGTAATTTATGGACGGTCCCTTGTTTAATTATATGCTAAGTGTCGTTTGGTTAGATACACCTCGGTCTCCAGTCAACCCATAATATTCAAATGGAATCCAATCTCATCTGATTAATTATTTATTAACAATTCTAATATTCTATTTTAATTTTTGATTTATTTCCATTCTCAGCCGACTCCATCAACAACCGCATCATCAACATCTGCTGCAATGGCCACCTTCAAATTTTCATTAAGTAATATGAGTGAAGCCAATTCATCGCCCAGAACAATTGATACATCTAAAACTTTATTCGGCAATATTAGTAGTCCGGTTATCTCTTCACCAACTTTCACATTTGGACACACTTTGAATTCCTCTTCTGGATCTATTTTCGGAGGAACTCCACATTCTACTACAGCAGGGACTCCTAATTCATCAAAAAGTATTTTTGGAGGAACCACTCCCAAGACCCCCTCGTCAACTCTATTTAAAACAGAAGGAATTTCTCCCTCCACAACAACTCTATTCTCTAGTTTAAATTCCAACAAAGAAGATTCGAAATCATCCCCAGTTTTTCCATTAAAATCACCAGAATCTACAAGTTCACTTTTTGGTTCAAACAAGACACAATCCGTCACGTTTAGCGACGTTTCGACTACAAATGAAAAAAAATCATCAGAATCTACAAGTTTACTTTTTGGTTCAAACAAGACACAATCCGTTACGTTTAGCGACGTTTCGACTACAAATGAAAAAAAATCACCAGAATCTACAAGTTTACTTTTTGGTTCAAACAAGACACAATCCGTCACGTTTAGCGACGTTTCGACTACAAATGAAAAAAAAGAAAATAATAAACCATTTGGTTTGTTCGCCGAATCTTTCAAAAATCCGGATTTGAATCAAATTCAGTCTTTAAATAAAGAAATATCCTTCGGTAAAAAGGTTGAAACTGCACCATCAAGTCAAAAAGAAAATAAACCTTCTCTTTTTGGAACCACCTCTCCATCAAATATAAGTTCTCCAGGACCAAGTTTAATGGGAACTATTCCACCCGCCAAAGAAGAAATTCCAACTAAATTTGAAATGGATACCAAAAGTTTTCTACCTACTGATTCAGCTCTTTCTTTCGGGGATTTGGCTTCAAATTCAACTTCTGAAAAACCTTTATTCCTTCAAAATACAGATAGAGAATTTAAATGGTCTGGAACTGGAACACCACTGTTTTCCAAAAAGTTTGAAGGCCTGGAGGCATCACCGACCTCACCAGAGGGAGCTGGTGAACATGATCCTCATTTTGAACCCATAGTACCTCTTCCAGACATGGTTGAAGTCAGAACAGGTGAAGAAGATGAAAATAAATTATTTTATAGTAGAGCAAAGCTTTATCGATATGAAAAGTCTACTAAAGAATGGAAGGAACGTGGAGTTGGCGACTTAAAAATCTTACATAATCCAAAGATTGGCTCTTACCGTTTATTATTAAGACGAGAACAAGTACATAAATTGGTGTTAAACCAACTTATAACTTCAGATCTTGATATGAAGTTCAAAGATTCTTCGGACAGGACATTTTGCTGGGTCGGATATAATTTTGTTGATGAAGAAACAAATTTAGAAAATCTTAGTGTACGATTCAAAAACGCTGAGATTGCTTCATTATTTTATGATACTATCCGAGATTGTTTGGAACGACTCAGACTAGGTACAGCAATTTAGTTTGTTTTTTTAATTAATATTATTATTATTATTAAGACATATTTTAATTTTTATGATTTAATAAAATATTGTTTGTTTATATTTTTATTTATTATTTTATTTTTTTTTATTTTAGTTCTAATTTGTAAATTTTAATCTCAATAATTTCTCTAATTAAATAAATATTTTTTTATTTATTTATTGTGTAATTTAAAAAATAAAATATTAATTAAATTGTATTAGCTAGTTTATCTATTTAGTCCATCTTTTCAAATTCCTTTGATCATTTTTAGGGTTCCTTACAAATGGAAAAACGGAACCTTAAAACTGTTGATTCATTGAGTCTGTCTGTCTGTCTGAGCATTGTAGAATGTAATCTAAATAAAGTTAAATGGGTTTATTTGTCCCGAAATCAGATTATTATTTTGGGAAAGGTCAAATTATTAAAAAAAAAAATGTAACCATAGGAAATGGGTGTATCCCTGTAAATATCTCATGAAACTGAATTAGGCTGGAATTATTTTAAATTTCAAATAAAATATTTTGACCATATAATACGTTTATTCTCTCTTAATCACTGATAAAATCAACGGTTTTGATATCTCAAGTATTTTGTAAAATATAATCAACAAAAAATTGATGCCAACTTGCCAACATCTTTATTTTTGAAATAATCCAAATAAAGGTAGTGGTAGTTGTCATAGTTAAAACATGCGTAGTATCTAAGCTTCCTAGAGTCATATGTACATTGTCTTATATGCGCTGTTTTTATTTGTTTTGTTTATTGAATCCCATTCTGTTTAATTTCTCAATACTCATGTTATTCTTTTGTATTAATGTCATAGTTAATAGTATCTAAGGGGGGGTCAGATAGGCTAGGCGGTAGCATGACAGCGAGCTAACCAGGGGACCCGGGTTCGAATCCGACTCGAGGCATCCAGCTAAAATCTGACCTCGGGGGTAGAGACAAATTTAAAAAAAAATATAACTAGTATCGTAATTAGGCTTATGGCTAGAAAGGCCGAAAAGCCAAAAAAAAAAAAAAAAAAAATAGTATCTAAGCTTCCTACATTATCATGTATGCGGTGTTTCTTGTTTTGTTTATTGAATCGCATTGTTATTATTATTATTCTCTATACTCATGTTTCTCTTTTGTATTAATCTTTAAGTTAATAAAAACCTAATACAGGTCGTTTTGTCTAATTCTTACAATTTTATTAACTTAAAGATTAATACATACAGTGCGAAATGGATAAATATATAAAGCCTGCGAAATTTGAAACTAATCCCTACTCGCCTGAAGCGTCAGAGGAATGGGAACACTGGATTCGTACTTTTGAAAATTTTCTCCTTTTAACGGAATTCACGCAAGATAGCGACAAGCTGAAGATTTTGATTAGCCATTTGTCTCACACCGTCTACAAATTTATTAAAGACAGCCAAACTTACATCGATGCTATCGCTGTGCTCGACGATATCTACAAAGAAAAAAGAAACACCGCATACATGATAATGTAGGAAGCTTAGATACTATTAACTATGACATTAATCTTTAAGTTAATAAAAACCTAATTACAGGTGGTTTTGTCTAATTCTTTACAATTTTATTAACTTAAAAGATTAATACAATAGAATAACATGAGTATTGAGAAATTACACAGAATGGAATTCAATAAACAAAACAAATAAAAACAGCGCATATATGAAAATGTATATATGACTCTAGGAAGCTTAGATACTACGCATGTTTTAACAATGACAGTAGTCTAACCGTCTGGCAAGGAAAATTAAGGTCACTGGTTCAAATTCTCATTATTATACCTAATATAGTATATTAGTAGCAATCACATTTTGTTTCTCTTTGAGCAAAGCTCACTTTTACTGTCTAGAGAAGTAGTCCTTTACCCCGGGGGCCAACGAAAGTATTTTGGTGGACCTTGAAAAATAAACACCTCTCAATTAATGAAATTTCAAACTTCGAAAATAATTACTTATACAAACCATGATAATAACTTGTAGTTGAGTTGGTTAGAGCAGTGGTTCTCAACATGGGTCATAGCCTTTTTAGAGGGGGTCACAGAAAATCAAAATGGGGGAACAATAATGCTTTCAAGGAGCCTATGAAAAAGGTATTAAAAAAACCAAATATTTTTATGCATCCTATATATAAATCGAACGACTATTTCTGATCAATTGGATACATGACTGAGTTGGAACCAAACAATAGCCTAAGTTTTGTTTTTACATGCTTTGTATTAGCTTCACCCGAGGGGTGAACCGCAATTGGAATTAGGTGTACATCGTCTTTGGAATTCATTAGATAATCTATTGTTATCTATTGTCTTCTACTTGAAAATGAAAGTGGAAGTAGGTGTATACGATTTTAGGTCGCGGTTCACCCCCTCGGTTTCACCTGTATGTATTTATCTATCCATCATTGTGACTTTTGTTCTGTTAAATTCCGCAAACATTTCTCTATAAAAATAATTGTTTACATTATATATCAATTTAAATGAAATTATATAAAAATAAATACATTTCATTCTGTTAAATACCGCAAACTTTTCTCTATAAAAATAAGTAAAAAAAAATAAATTATATTTTAAAAAAACTAAAATGGATGGATTGGATTGAGTATTGAATAATCGGAAAAGAGGTTTTTTTTATTTAATTAGTTTTTCCTCTTATTAAAAACAAGGACTAAAAAGATGTTGGCAAGATCAAGAAGATCAAGGACAGTCGATGGTGGGGAAGTAATCTCCGAAGTCGAAGCTCAAATACAATGTATACATTAATTTATGTCAAATAATTGGTTCAATAAAAAAACTAAAAAAACATGCTTCTAAAAAGTACAAAATAATGTAATATGTACCTACTTAATCAAAAGCGTGGGGCACTTTGTCGAAATTAATTAAAAGTACATGTTTCTGCGCTCCACACTTTGATTAAGTAGGTACATTTGTACTTTATCGAAGCATGTTTTTTAGTTTTTTTTTTTTAATATAATTTATTTTTAACATTGTTCTATCGTGTTGTAGAGTAAAAACTCGAACAAAACTAAAACGAATTACTTTGTTTATAAAATTTAATTCCATACTCTTTGTGTATTTGAATATAATATTGACTAAAAAAATTATAATTCTACTTTTGAATCTTAAAAAATCAAAAGATACCATGAGGACTGGATACGTGGAAAAACCCGGGTTAGATCCTCGACTGGATCCAGTGTCTATCCATCTAATGAAATTTTCTAATTTAATTAATAATTACAAATGTCATTTGCTTATTATGAAATTTAATTTAAATTAAAAAAATTATATTTAAAAAAAAAAAAAAACATACTTCTAAAAAGTACAAAATAATGTAATACTTAATCAAAAAGCGTGGGGCACTTTGTCGAAATTAATTAAAAGTACATATGTTTCTGCGCCCCACACTTTTTGATTAAGTATTACATTGTTTTGTACTTTTTAGAAGCGTGTTTTTTAGTTTTATTTTTTTAATATAATTTATTTTTTTACTTTTTAGTCTTAATTCTTTTTATAGAGAAATGCTTGCCAAATTTAACAGAATTAAATTATTAGACATATAGAAATAATTTCATTTTTTTTTTTTTTTTTTATAAATTTTATTAAACCAATTATTTTACATTAATTAATGTATACATTGTATTTTTGCTTCGATTCCGGAGATTACTTCTCCACCATCGAGTGTCCTTATTCATCTTTAGTCCTTGTTTTTAATAAGAGGAAAAATCTAATTAGATAAAAAAAACCTCTTTTCCGATAATTATTTCAATTCCATTATTCCCCAATCAAGTCGATTGGTTTGTTCCGTTCAATATATCGAAATAATTTCATTTAAATTGAGTAGGTAAATAATTATTTTTATAGAGAGATGTTTGCGGAATTTAACAGAATGAAATTATTATTTTTTTTTATTAATATAATGATGCTAGACCGATTTTATTATATTTTAAACAATTTTCGATGTTCTTTTACTCGGTCTTTTAAATTCAGTATATGAATAAATAAATTGTTATTTATTAAAAGACCGAGTAAAAGAGCATCGAAAATTATTATTTATTTTATTTTTTATTTATTTAAAATTGACCTTGTCCGTTAGAACATTTGGTCAGTGATATAAATTATTATTTATTTTTAAATAATTTCATTTAAATTGAGTAGGTAAACAATTATTTTTATATAGAAATGTTTGCGGAATTTAACAGACAAAAAAAATCGAGCCACCTACTCTCTTTTTCTAAAACTTGACTTATTTCAGGTTCTAGGCATCGGATTGGAATAAAAGAGGTGTCATAAGTTAGGGAATTTATTACAGTTTAATAAGAAATAAATTGTTACATTTTGTACACAGATTTTTTGATATATGGAAAAAAATAACAACATAAGCAACTTTGTAATTTTAAGATATTGGAAATAAAATGTACCTAATGTTTAATTCTAAATTTCTGTATTAAATTAAATTAAATTTATTGAGAATAATAAAAATAAAATGTAAGATAAATTTGAAAAATAATGAAATTATTCTTTATCTTAAAATTACAAAGTTTGCTTATGTTCGTATTTTTTTCCATATATCAAAAATGTGTGTACAAAATGTAACAATTTATTTCTTATTAAACTGAATAAATTCCCTAAGTTATGACACCTTTTTTATACCAATCCGATGCCTAAGAAACTGAATTAAGTCAAGTTTTAGAAAAAGAGAGAGGTAGGTCGATTTTTTTGTCCTCTAATGTAGATAAATACATACATACATACATACAGGTGAAGCTAATTAATATAAAGCTTATAATATGTAAAAATATTCTAAACTTTTCATCATTCGCGTCCATATGTTATTAAATATTTTAAAATCTCATGGAAGTGGACAAAAAATTAATTAACAGAGTTAGTTATTCAATTTACCAGACGTTTCGTCACTTTATTGAGACTTCATCAGAGGCTCATTCAATATAACTCTTTGTCAAAAATCTCTCAACTATAAGACAGCCAGCAACGAACATTTTCCATTAAAACAATGTTCGTTGCTGGCTGTCTTATAGTTGAGATATTTTTGACAAAGAGTTATATTGAATGAGCCACTGATGAAGTCTCAATAAAGTGACGAAACGTCTGGTAAATTGAATAACTAACTCTGTTAATTAATTTTTTGTCCACTTCCATGCGATTTTAAAATATATTCTAAACTATTTTGTTACTATAAATAATAAAGAAGGGGCTCGCTAGTGGAAAGAGTTGAAGAACCACTGATGTAGAGTTTCTAGAGAAATCTCTCCATTATAATGTCATTGAAATTGTTCATTGACATAGTTTCTAGTTGCCTTCCCTTTAGTTTGATAATCAAAAAGAAAATTGGCGTCCTTACAATATTATAAAAATGAATATATTTATTTTATTTTTACTTTAATCATTATTTTTTTTTATGTTTATAGAAAGTTTTTATGAGAGGTATTGAGAACTACTTTAAGAAAATATCTATTATCGGTCAACACAATTTTTGTCCTAAAGTTATCAATATCAAATTTGTGTTCCTTTTATGTAAAAAATGAAGGGAAAAATTGATTTTTTTTTTTAAAAGTTTGCTTTTGTAATGGTTATAATAGTAATAAACGACGAAAAAGGCCATTTTGACCTATTTTTGAGTCCCATTAGATATTAAACAGCAATTTTAAAAGAGAAAGAATTTAATCAATCTTTTTCGGACAAATTCTAAGATTTTAGTAGAATATTGAATCTGAACCCGAGCTGATTTTTGGAAAAAATTTCCAGCTATTTTCAAAAAAAGATGCTCAAAACTTTAATTAAACATTTAAACAGCAATATTTGAAATCAAAATATTTTGTCGTAATAGAAAACAGCTTCCTCTTTGATTTTCAAATTACCACTTGTTTTTAGCTCATTTAGAACTCGAATTATAACTAAAAAACTAAGACCTTATGTTTTTATCTATGTTTATTATCCTTTTAATCACGTAGTTTTAGTTTTTTAGTTATAACTCGAGTTCTAATTGAGCTACAAACAAGTTGTAATTTGAAAATCAAAGAGGAAGCTGTTTTCTATTACATCAACAAAATATTTTGATTTCAAATATTGCTGTTTAATATCTAATGGAACTCGAAAATAGGTCAAAATGGCCTTTTTCGTCCTTTATTACTATTATAACCACTACAAAAGCAAACTTTATATGGAATAGGATGTTGATGAAGGCAGTCCACGGTGGTTGTAAAAAATAAGACTATAGTGGTTTTATTATTTTACATTTATTTGTTAAACCGACGTTTCGGAGATTTATTCTCTCCTTCTTCAGGGTAACAAAAAGTCAATGAAAGTAGTTCAAATCATAATTACTTTCTGTCTCCTTTGACAATGCCAAAAAACATTATAAAATTTTTTCATCTCGAATAGAAATAAAGTAAAAAGCAAATTCTTGCAAATTGCTTTTTACTTTATTTCTATTCGAGATGAAAAAATTTTATAATGTTTTTTTGGCATTGTCAAAGGAGACAGAAAGTAATTATGATTTGAACTACTTTCATTGACTTTTTGTTACCCTGAAGAAGGAGAGAATAAATCTCCGAAACGTCGGTTTAACAAATAAATGTAAAATAATAAAACCACTATAGTCGTATTTTTTACAACCACCGTGGACTGCCTTCATCAACATCCAATTGCATATTTATACGAGTCCGTCTCCTAAAGAAAAACGCTATCAATTTATATGGAATATAGGTATTTTCCTTTATTTTGATGCAAACTGAATAGAAAAATCATAAAGTAAATCTTAGGACAAGGAAAAAAATTTTGTCGGCCTGTGTTATTAAAGTTATTACTAGTCCTCAAATAGCTCTCATAAAAAATTTCTATAAATTCATATAATTTAAGAGGACCATGTTTCAGCTAATTTTTAAAATATTTTTACATTTAAATACCTTTTGTTGAATTTCATGATAGAATGATTTCATATTCCAAATTATATTTGATAAAAATCCTTGAATGAATTGTTAAACAGATCCTGCATCAGGGCATATAGAACCAAGAAATGACGAGGAGGATGATGATGAATCTGGTCACGACGTATATGATGAAAATTATGAGGAGGAGGACGGCGAGGACGATGAGGATGATGAAGTTGATAAAGATGAAGGGTCGGATTACGATGAAGAAGATATTTTAGAAACTTATGTAGAAAAAATGGCTACGGTTACAATATCAGGAGTTGCTAAACCTATTTTAGGAGCTCTTTGTATAATTCATCATACCCACTATGGCCTTAGCGCTGTTCTTAGACAAGATGATGAAGAAGAATGGAAATTAATGACTCCTTTCACTGAATCCGATCAAGTAAAGGTATGTATTTATTCTACAATTTAGTAAAGATAGTGAAAAGTGGCACTACCTATTTTCTTTGATAAAAAAATAAACTAAAGGAGATATCGACAAAAAAATTTCCCCAGGTAAAACTAACAATGGATTCCAGTAGAGTTTTATACTCTGATTATCATGCAATTTCCCGATTATTTTACACCACGTCACAGTTTCGAGATATTATCGGTCAAATTGACCAAGTGGGCGATTTGGGTTATCAGACGGTGATTTGGGGGCGATTAGTATTCAAAAGGGGAAAAATTAAAATAATTATTTCATTGAAGGAGACAATAAAAGAGTGTGTCTTCTGCTGGAATTATAAATTTTATTTATTTATAACGATTATTTATAATAATTATTTCACTTCTTTGTTATTAAAAAAACAAAACTTGCCGAGCACTATTTCCAGCATAAAAATACTTAATTATTTCAACTTTTTCTTGTAATGAATACATTGTAATAAGAACTGACTTTAAAAAGTTAAGTTTTGTTTTATAATCATAGATTTGTTCACCAATATGAATCCATTTTGAGACTAGTATAAACAATAAAACTTAAACAATCGACAACAATAAAAGTTTTGAATTTAAATTTTTTAAATAAATATCTACATTTTTAAAATCGTTTTTTGGACTTTTAAATTTTGAATTCGAACAAAATCTGATGTAATTATCTTTTAGAATTTTAATTCTGCTCAGTTTTTTGTGTTCTAATTATAGCTTAAAATAATCACTAAAGAACATCACTATTAAACGTCACTTAGAAACAACAAATGAAAATGCCTTGTTTGCTTTAATATTCCATGGCCTTAAGTGATTTTTTGTAAAAATACAATTATTTATAATGTTGATTATTACGGTTCTGAAATTTTCAAAATTTGAAAACAAAAATATGTTCAGATTCAGTATTTTTTCTCTACAAAAACTTATAAGAACCTTAACTCTAAAATAATTAGGGGAGCAAATAAATGCACATTCAAAAATTAACATTGTAATCGCTATGCTGCGTCGGCCAAGTCACCACCCTGTATATTCAAACTCACAGTTCTGATTATCATGCAATTTCCCGATTATTTTACACCACGTCACAGTTTCGAGATATTATCGGTCAAATTGACCAAGTGGGCGATTTGGGTTATCAGAGGGTGATTTGGGGGCGATGAGTATTCAAAAGGGGAAAAATTAAAATAATTATTTCACTTCTTTGTTATTAAAAAAAAATCTGTAAAAAAATTCTATTTTATTTAAGGTAGTTGTTTCGCGACAATACTAGCAAAAAGTTAATGCTAGAGTATATAGAACAGACAATAAGTATTCATAGTTCATAAGCGCAAAACTTTTTGCTGTTTATGTACCAATTCTAGCCAATCCCGTGCTCGTTTGACAAATTTGGCACCATTGTAAGAGATTGGATATTTTTATATTAAAATGACAGATTAAATACATTTTAAATTTCTCATAAAAATCGTTTTGTTATTTTTTAACAAATGTAATCAACGCCTACGTTACACCTTATGAAAATTATAATTTTGAAAAAATCTAGCCCATGCGGATCCAAGGGGGGCGCCCCCCCCCCCCCCCCCCCATAGAGGCCCGTGCCTGGCGGGAGAGCAACACGTGCATCGCACGCAGAGGCCAAAAAACGGCGGCCAAATCGACAGCGAATTTATAACAATTTTTTTATTTTTTTTTTTATTTTAATGAACTTAAAATATGAGATATGAAATTTGTAAAAAATTTGAAAAAAAAACATTTATTTTTTTAAATTTTAAAATTGATAATAAAGTACTATGTGTGTGAGTGCCTGACCCCTCCCCCCCCCCCCCCCATAAAAAATTCCTGGAATCCGCCCTTGCATGCGGGCTTTATACATCTTTCGCTGGTTAAATAAACGCGCTGTTGCCAAATTGTTTCTAGTGTAAATTTTTTTTATACATTTTTCATTATTTATTCCTTATTATCGCAGAAACTGTCATGTAACTATGAATCAAAAATGTTGGTTTAGTTTTTTATAAAAATGGTAAGAAGGGTTTCTTTTTTTTTTTTTATTTATTTATTTATTTATTGTCACCGGGAACAAAGCCCATTTAGACAGCTCATAAGTAAAGTGTTAGTAGGGTTAGTGAGGGAGCCGAGTTTTTAGCCGATAGAAATTTTTATTTGCTAGCCAGGATCGAACCCCGGCCTTCCGCTCCAACATCGTCATAATCGATCGATGCCGAAGCGGGCCTAGCGCGTTAGCCAGCTCGGCTAACCCGACTCCCCAAGAGTTTCTTAATTATAATTAAATATGTATGTAAATTTTCCGATATCCCGTATAGTGCAATGTTAAAGAGCCCGAAAAACTCGATTTTTGAAATTAAATATCTCCGGAACTGTATTGTTCATAAATTTCGTTTTGCCACCAATAGATGCAGAAAAATTTAAATAATAATCTCTCTAAATTTCAAAAAAATCCTAAGAAAACCCATTTGGCGGAACAACTACCTTAATATCTCTTCTAGTTTATTTTTTATCTTAGAACAGGGGTTCCCAACCTTTTTCCACCTGCGTACCACTTGACTTTTTGAGAAATTTTGGCGTACCACCAGACCTACATATTTTAATAAACGTATAATATTTACTCTTCTAAAAGTGTTCAAAGGCTTTTTGAATTAAATTCCTTAGAAAACTTCATATTTAATGGTTAGATATTTGTTTATTTATAACATGCTTATAATAAAGGAGAAATAAAAAGATTAAAATGGTATTAATTTACAGTTTTATTTATTACCCATAGGTCTAAAATCATACAAATAAAAAATTAGTACAAACTCAGCAAAAAATTTATCATCATACAAAATATAATTGAAAAGTTTTTGTTTTGCCGAGAGTAGCAGAGTTGTTGATTCACAAAGAGAAACAAAGAGGTTGTCCTCTGCTTGATGCAAATAAACATACACATCATCTCGATATATATGTGTGTATGTTTATTTGCATCAAGCAGAGGACAACCTCTTTGTTTCTCTTTGTGATACAAAATATACTTTTATAGTCTTTAGTGCGAAACTTGTTTTTGTTTGCCTGTGATTAAAATATCAACATTAGGAGTAATGGAACTTATCTTCACTCTTAAGTCCTCTTCAACACTTATTCTGCTTCTATTTTTATTTTTTATGTGGTATAATAGTTCAGAAAATCCACTTTCACACAAGTAACTCGTAACAAATTACATCAAAAATAGCAGAGCTTGCCCGAAGATCAAAGAGGGTTCTCGGTTTTACATCCGATCCAGAAGTTAATTAAAGATTTCTCTTTAAAATATTCTTTCATGGAACTATCTTCTGTAAGATCGATAAAACTTTCTTTTAGTTCCAATTCATTTGGTGAGGTTCCCGAAAAAGGATTTCTGTTCCAGTCCACTTTTGAATAATCTTCAGAGAAATACTTCTTAAAGCTTTTTTGAAGGCCTTCCAAGTGAACAATGATATCTGCAACCACATCTGGCATTGGAGATATTTCATTTTCTTCAAAAAATGATGATAGAGTGGGAAATGCAAATAAATTCTCCTCCTGTATTTGAACAAAACAGAAGCTATTAATAGCATGTTGCTCACATCACTCACGCGTACCACCGGTTGGGAACCCCTGTTCTATTACATCAACAAAATAATTTGATTTCAAATATTGCTGTTTAATATCTAATGGGACTAGAAAATAGGTCAAAATGGCCTTTTTCGTCATTTATTATTATTATAACCACTACAAAAGCAAACTTTATATGGAATATAGGTATTTTTCTTTTATTTTGATGCACACTGAATAGAAAAATCATGAAATAAATCTTAGGACAAGGAAAAAAAAATTTTGTCGACCTGTGTTATTATTTTACAAACTCAAATATTAGATCTAATTTTTAATAATAATTTTTTTTTTTTAGCACATTAAGACTGAATGCAAATGGTCAGCTATCGATTATTCTCAAATGCCACCAATAGAAAGGAAAATTGTTGCTAAATTTTCATCCGAGTCGTCAGCAGGGGAATTTGCAGAAGCTGCGAACAATTTAAATACTTATTAAAAAGATTTAGATTCTCTCTCTCTCTCTCTCATTCCACTTCATTATCTTTTTAGCCATTTTTTTTTCTTATTTTATATTTTTTAATTTATTGATTTTGTCTTTTTTTTTTGAATTTTCCAATAAAATAAATAAAAAAAAAAAACTTCATTTAAAAATTAATTTTTATTGTATAAATAAATTATAATATTAAGTCGGTTAATTTAAAATTTATTAATAGTTTTATTATTCTATTTTTCTTAATAAATAATTGAAATTTATTAAATACATTTTTTTGATTTATATGAATGATATATCCTATGTCTATAAATTGTATATATTGGTTTTGAAGGTTTTTTCAGATTAGAACTACTCAAGGTGAAATTAAAAATTAATTTGTATATATTAGATGTTTTTTCAACGGAATGATAGATATAAATAAATTTATAATTTTCTCATCTTATATATAAAAGCTCTTGTCAGACAGTACCCGTGGCGCTGTCAGGTGAACATGTGGGAGAAAAAGCAACTAATATTCAATGACAGTTGCTAGATTGTCAAATTTTTCAAATAAAACATCTCTATTCTCTATATATATTATATCTTTAATATCTCTATATATTAATATATTCCTCTAATATAGCTTAGAATATTGGATTTACGGCGTGTCTCATTTGAAATTTTAGTAGACAAATTTATTAATTTTAAAATATATTATATATTAATATATATTTAATTTTTTGGGAATAATTCATACCGCGAAAATTAATTTTTTTTTTTTTTGAATTTAAGAAAAATATAAATTCTTAAAATTTTAGTAGACAAATTAATTTTTAAATATATATATATATATTATATATATTTAATTTATAATATAAGTTTTAATGAGATATGATTTAATGGGATAATGAGATTAATTCTTAATTTATTACTGCGCGGCTCATTTAAAATTTTAGTAGATAAATTAATTTTAAAATTATTATATATATTTAATTTAGAACACTTTTTAGATAAATTTAAATATCGAAATGTATTATTAAAAAAGTCGAAAAATATTAGTAGACAAATATATAAATTCTTTAAATTTTAGTATATAAATTAATTTCTTCTTCGAGAGAAATGGTTGCATGCTCTAATAAAGTATTTATAAAGCATTTACTGATATTTTTCATCTTTCTTTGATCAATATTCATTATTCAAAAAATATTTTTTTCAAAACATATAATTACGGACAGCTAATAATCACATCTCGAGACGCTGCCCGCCAGGGCCACCAGCCCGGAGGGCCGAGTGGTGCTGGGAGTGCCGTAGGCACTCCGGGTACTTCTCGTTAAAGAATAATTAACATATTAACGAGAATTGTTTTGATCGCCCTTTTTGAACAAGATATATATCGTGAGACTACTGCTGGTTGAAGCTATTGAAGTCTGCTGAGTCTTAAGTCTGGACCAAGAGAGAATGAAAAAAGATATGATCCATTTAGCTATAATCCAACGTCATTATTACGTTTAGCCCGCATGACACTTGGATGGATCACCAAATGAATTTGAAATCTGAGATGTTATATATTCAAATCTCACAGTCCAGAGCACCCATCTGTTAGCACGTATGTTAGGTGCTTGCCATTAATTAATCATATGTTTCCTATATTCGATTCAATCGCGAATCGAATGCAGGTGATCTTTGTCAAATATTTTTTATTTTATTCGATATACGGGAGTTATCCCAGTTACAATATACATTTTTATACCATAAATTAACAATTTAACAAAACTAAAATACTAATTTATAGTCTTAATTATTTTTATAGAGAAAAGTTTGCGGAATTTAACATAATGTAATGTATTTATTTTTATTATATTTATATTATTTCATTTAAATTGAGTAGGTAAACAATTATTTTTATAGAGAAATGATTGCGGAATTTAACAGAACAAAAGTCACATTAATAGATAGATACATTAACAGATATATAATACAATCTATTAGACATTTAATCGTAGTGTGAGCAATATCTTTTGATATCCCTCACACTACATGAAAAGAAGTCTAATTGTGAGGAGTTTGCCTTTAGCATCACTCATTCAGACCTGTATTTTTTGAATAATTAGTATTACAAATGGGGATAAAAAAGGTTTCGACAATGCGACTGTAATATTGAGGTACTTTAAAATTAATATATTGGAGAATTTCACAACAATCAATCAGACCATTCAACAGTTTGCGAAGGAATATCAAGTCATTTTGTAGTCTACGGGATGACAAACTTTGGATATTTAGTTCGGTTCTTAAGAGTCTAGAAGAGGGATAGTTATATGAGGTAAGAGAGTTATTGAGAAGAATTTATATGATATAATTTAAAAAAATTTATTTTCACTCTCAATTTGCTCAATTTGATGTTGGACATGCGGTGACCAGATTAAACTGCAGTATTCCAGCTTGCTTCTTACTAGGGAGTTAAATAGTATTTTTAGGCAGTTGGAATTTTTGAAATTTTTTGTATTTCTATATATAAATCCCAGAAGTTGAAAAGACTGACCACAAATATTTTTTATATGAAGAGAAAAAGAGAGAGAAGACTCGAAGGTAACCCCAAATCGCATATGTGATCAACCTGCGAAAGAAAGCTACCACCTATTGAATATGATAGTATAGGTCGAATTTTATGTCTGTGAAAAGATACAACATAGCACTTATCAATGTTAAGGTCCATGCCATTATTCTCACACCATTCATATAGTCTATTAAGATTTGATTGTAGACAAGTAGTATCAATGTTATTGGTTATTCTTATATAAATTTTTAGATCATCTGCAAATAGAAGAAATTCAACATCAGTAAAAACTGAAAATATATCGTTGATATATAGTAGAAATAATAGAGGTCCCAAATGAGAGCCCTGGGGGACTCTTGAAGGAACATCAATCACTTCAGAGGTGGATTCATTAATTTTGACGGTTTGCTTTCGATCTAATAAATAGGTTTTTGAACCAATTTAGTAATTTATCTGTAACTCCATATTTTTCTATTTTGTGAAGTAATAAGTTAATATTAACTCTGTCAAATGCTTTACTAAAATCAGTATAGATAACATCGATACGGGATGACTGTGTAATATTAAGTGAAAATATAGAAATATATAAGTTCAGATATTATTTTCACTTAATATTTGACAAAAATCACCCACATTTGATTCGTGATTGAATCAAATATAGGAAACATACGATTGATAGATATAAAATTGAGGATTGTATAGAAGGCAGTCTAAGAAGAAAAAATGTTACAAGCTTCCTTCAGTGCCCTTTGAACCTTGAAGTAGGGAAGACCCTCTGAAATTTTTTATTGGGAATCATTTTTTTATTTATCTTTAGACTACCTTCCATTCGCTTCTAAATATTAATTTGTATAACCATGCAAGTCAATTGCCTAAATGTAAAATTGGTAAACCAATAAAGAGTAAATCCTTTTGTAAAAGTAGGTAAAACATGTTTGAATTAGGGGATTATAAACATATATTAATAATATTCATTTTGTTTTCTCTCTTACTTATATGATACTCTTTTTGTGATTTTGAAGTGTACAAAAAAGTGCCTGGAGCTCCGAGCGAACTTTTTGCCTCTAAATAGCTTAAGTTTCCAATTTCAAGGCTCTGTGACTTAGCGAAGACAAGATATAAACGATTAAAATATTAATTTTGCGACATGACTAATTTACACCCCCTTCCTTTATTTCAATCGGATTAAAATTGATACACGACTAATAACTTATGAGACTTGATAAGTTCACCAATTTTTAGCGAAATCGTTAGAACCGTTTTCTACAAACCTATTCTATATATATATATATATACAAGAATTGCTCATTTAATAATATAAGCTTAAGAATGGGATTTGTCTACCTGGGAATAATTAATTTGATTACGATAAAACCCATCAAAAACAATTTTGTCGAAGATGAGACCGTTACAGATCGAATTGTCACCCCAAAAACCCCCTAACCCGTGAATTTCATCAAAATCGGTAGAGCCGTTTTCAAAATAGAACTAAGATACAAACAAATATATATATATATATATATATAAAACAATTTTTGCTCGTTTAATAAGAGTAGATAAGATAAGAGCACCTGAAGGCACCGAGCGATGCTCAGTAACTTTTTCCTTCAGTTAAAAGCTTTATTTTAATATTATTTTTAATTTAAAATTCTGATAAAAAGGCCGATTTTTATTTGAGAGCCGTTTTCAAATTAAAAAAAATACAAATATATATAATGTATTCGCCCACTGTACCCCCCCCCCCCCGAAACCTCGCCCTATCCCCGGATCCCCCACCACCTGCACCTGTTTTGATTCAACCACATGATTTATTTTTATTCATCCAATTGTTAATAAATAAAACCTATCAAAATGTGTTATTTTTTTCAGAAAATTGAGACCTGGTTATGCAAAAGATATTTTTAAATAAATTCTTGTTTATTTTTTATTCTATTAAATAAATAAGGTTCTTTATAAAAACAATTATAAAACTTTTATTAATATTTCTAACGTTTAGGTAGAACAAAATATGTTAAAAACCATAATCACAATATTTCTTCAAGGCCTTTGAGAACAATGGATTAACCCAACGTCTGTCTGGGTACAAAAGTAAAAGAGAAACCTTTTTTAAAACTCCAAGATTGGCATTTTTCTACCTGAGAATAATTAATTTGATTACAAAAAAAACCATCAAAAACAATTTAGCCGGAGATCAGACCGCGACAGATCGAATCGTCAACCCAAAAACCCCCTAACCCGTGAATTTCATCAAAATCGGTAGAGCCGTTTTCAAAATAGAACAAAGATTTAATTATAGATATATACAATTTTTGCTCGTTTAATAAGAGTAGATATGTTATATACAAGAATTGCTCATTTAATAATATAAGATAAGATATTATTTTTAATTCTACATCTTTTCGTGCCTTAATTAATACTTCTTCAGGTTTCTTAGAATTAATACTGTATGTTAATCTTATTGTTATTGAATGTTCTTATCAGTGTTAGATTTAACACTTGAGAGACCCCATGGGCAATTCAATTAGGAGGCCCCCTCTAAAAATTTTCGCTACCTCTACACCTCATTTGTCAATTTAATTTAGGGAATATTGCTAAATTATTAATTATTTTTATTATGAAAAAAAATAATAATCGAATAAAATATATTTTTTTTACAGTGAAAACAAAGATTTAAGTATCTTTTTGGGTGTCTTTTTTTTTAAAAAAGATGGAAATTATTTCAAAAATCAACCCAGTATATAATATTATTAAATGAATCCAACTCTAAAGGACATCATAGATATTAGTTGAAATATTTTTACATTGCATATCAGAGAGGTTCGTCCCCTTAGGAATCGAACCCAAGCGCTAACTAAGCTTGCCGGGCTAGTAGCCAAACCCTTAAGACAAATCTCTCTCTGACATGCAACATATATAAGTATTATAGCTATAGATTTTTCACTCCCTTCAACTCAAAGGGAATAGTGAACTAATATCTATGATGTCCTTTAAAGTTAAATTCATTTAATAATATTTTTTTTATTTTGAGAGCTGAATTTTGAATCCTTGATTTATGATGTTCGAGGCGCGCAGAAATCCGCCACTCGTTCTTAATATTTTTTGTGAATAGAAAAAAAGATCTTTATTAATTTCTTATGTGAATCTTAATAAACAACAAGATTTACTTACTTATCATTGTATTAAATCTAAGAGACATGATGAGGTGTAAAATAATAAAGATGTATTTTTTTTGATAGTATGAAATCGATGATTGGAGTACTTTTAATAAAACTTAAGGAATGCCGTGTGGGTTTATAGTGAAACATTTTTAAATTATAATACATTCAGGAGCAAAGAAATGGAATCACCTCCCTTGCGAGTTAATAAATATAATTTTCATTCTCAAATATAATAATAATAATATAATGTGGGATCCAGCCAAGCCAACTTGCCCTGGTCCTACACACCATGACATCAACCACCTTGTGCCCCCGTTGGAAGAGCACCAGCCTAAGCAGATTTTCCTTGCATATCCACTGCCAGCATCTAGTAGAATTTCTTCGCTACATCTCCCTAGTGTATGAGTGAACTCCCCCCCCAGTGCTTTCCAGTTCGATACCCCTCCACAGTGCGTGAGTTCTATCAGTTTAATCAGAGTGTAAAGAGTATATTACAAGTTTATCAGTGTTAAGATCCCAAGTGCAAGTTAACAGATTATTTTTACTCAAGAAACGATACATGAACATCTCCAGTTTTATATTACATTTATAAATCATTTTGTTATATTATTATTATTTAAAACGCATTAAATAAACCAATATTATTAAAAACAATTGAATCTTTCTTCACCTGGTCAAAGTCACCCAAGAATATCCCTACAATAATATATTTCCATTAGGTTATCATTCTACATTTATTTTATGCCTCCTCTACACTATGAGCCAACTTGGGCCAATTCAAGCCAACGCCAATGTGTAGAGGTGGGTTGGCTTGTATTGGTCATTGGTTGATGCTGGCGATGGTTGGCTTCGGAGCGGTTTTTTCGATATACCAAAGACGGCCAATGTTAGCCAACGAAAATGTTCAGTGGCTAGGTGTCGTTTCCACAAGGCCATAGACATTGGCCCAACTCTTGAACCACTGTGTGGAGGCACCGTCAAATTAACTCGTTTTACAGGTGGCCAACATGTTTGGCTCACGTTGGGCCATAGAGTAGAGGGCCCATATTAAATGCTGAAAAATGAAACTTGTAGAAAAAATATTTAAATTTCTATAAATTACAAAGAAACATAGAAAGTTTCATTGAATTAATGAAAAGAGAGTGATTCCATTTCTTTGCTTGTGAGTGTGGATTGGAGTTGGTGGTGTTTCAGCGCTTTTAGTTTTAAAAATAAAATAACTTAAAAGTACCATTTGAATAGCATAAAGAACATTCTAGTCCAGTGCTTCTTAAACTATAGGTCGCGACCACCCATTTTGGGTCGAGTAACTGAATTTTTAGGTATATCTGTCTTTGAATTTTCATAAATGGCCATGTTGTATGAGATATTTATTTGTAAGAAGTAACTTACTCAGCAATGGCGATTATGAAATCAAAATACAGATCAAATTTGAAAAATGTTGAAGATCACTACACTAAGCCCTGTTTGATTCATTATTTACAAAGAAATAAGCAGATACAATATTTAGATTTGGTAATTGTAATTATGTAGTTTTAATAAATGATAAAATTACTCATAAAGAGAAACAAAGAAGTTGTCCTCTGCTTGATGCAAATAAACATACACATTTATACAGGGTGGGGCAAAAGTAATCACCCGATGTTCTTTTGCTGTATTTTTTTTTTTAATGAAAGACTTTGGTCCTGCTTGTGAAATTTGTTTATTTAATCCATCAGAATTTATTCCATCAAGTCGAGAAAATGATATCGGCCAAGTGGCCGCCGCCAGAGTTGATGACCATACGGGCCCGTTTTATGGCATTTTCCATCACTCTTGCCAGAACTTCGGGCGACAGGTTCTCGTATTCCTGGCGAATATTCTCCTTAAGGGCTTCAAGAGTCTAAGGCTTATTGTTAGGGCGCTCGTGAGGTGAGTGCTGTGTGGCGCTTTGTGCCGCGCCCCCCACCAAGTCGATGGGGTCCTAACAATCTGATGTGCAGGTTGTTAGTTGCGTGCCCTCATGGGTGTGTGCAGGGGAGGGGCTGCTGGTTGGCGGTTGGCCCCTCCAGATCCGAATGTTCGAATCCGGTTCGCTTGCCCAGTCGAAATCGAGTCGCTTCAATTATAGCATGGCTGAAAACATTTCAGTCATGCAGAAGCGTCGCAAGGATCCGACTGAGTCATCTAGCGGCCGTGTCTCAAGGCTCGTCGCCATAGCGACAGCGGGCGGCTACACCACACCCTTTCTTTCTTGGGTGATTGCCGATTACCGACTTAGTTAGCCGGGCAAGGCTCTATCCACCTAGCTGGTGGGTCAAGAGCTGCTTGCTTTGCAATCACGTCGGGGTCACCAGTATTGTTAGGGCGCTCGTGTGCTGAGTGCTGTGTGGCGCTTTGTGCCGCGCCCCCCACCAAGTCGATGGGGTCCTAACAATCTGATGTGCAGATTGTTAGTTGCGTGTCCACCAAGGGTGTGTGCAGGGGAGGGGCTGCTGGTTGGCGGTTGGCCCCTCCAGATCCAAATGTTCGAATCCAGTTCGCTTGCCCAGTCGAAATCGAGTCGCTTCAATTATAGCATGGCTGAAAACATTTCAGTCATGCAGAAGCGTCGCAACGATCCGACTGAGTCATCTAGCGGCCGTGTCTCAAGGCTCGTCGCCATAGCGACAGCGGGCCGCTACAGGCTTGTTGCGACTTCAAAAAACCCCATTAAAAGAAGTCTGGAACGGTTAAATCGGGTGATCTGGCCGGCCAGTGCAAATCTAAGCGACCCGGAAATCAACTCATCAACTCTGGCGGAGGCCACTTGGCCGATATCATTTTCTCGATTTGATGGAATAAATTCAAATGGATTAAATAAACAAATTTCACAAGCAGAACCAAAGTTTTTCATTAAACAAAAAATACAGCAAAAGAACACCGGGTGATTACTTATACGTTTTCCAATAGGGTGATTACTTTTGTCCCAGCCTGTATATCAAAATATAATTTGTTTGAGACTATAGTTTCGAAGACTTAGCCTTTATCATCAGTCTTTTTAATTCGAAATATTTTATCTATTATTTCTCAAGGGTTCAATTGCCAATTGGATATTGAAAATTTGTTTTCGTAGCAAGGTAGCCACTCACACACACTCGATAAAATTACTATAATAGGAGGTATGTTTATTAAAGATTTTATGAAAAATATATTTATTTATGATTTGCTAGTAAAATGATTGTTTATATTATAAATCTAAATAATCTAGAGTTGCAAAAAATTTCTCACTCATTATGGGGTCGCAAGTTTAAGAAGCGCTGTTCTAGTTTTAGAAATAAAATAACGAGTGAAATGCATAAGAGCATTTCATTCGGGTCTTAAGATACCTACAGATCGATGATTTGAGTGATTTTAGATTTCAATTAATTTTTTAATTCTATCATGTATGATTAAATCTGAAAAAACCTTCGCGAACATCATCAATTTGAAAGCCAAATTACTAAATACATAATTTGTATATTATTTTCTAGATTTTCTTAAATAATTGAAAATTATTTAGTTAAAATTATCATAATTTGAAAATATATCTTTGGCTCATGAATTCCGTTCTTTTTGGATTCTACTAATTATTTTTAAATTATTTTATTTAAAACACCTCCAAATTCATTACTTACTAATAAGTACCTGGAGGCACCGAGCGATGCTCGGTAACTTTTTCCTTCAGTTAAAAGCTTTATTTTAATATTAATTTTTAATTTAAAATTCTGATAAAAAGGTCGTTTTTTATTTGAGAGCCATTTTCAAATTAAAAAAAAATACAAATATATATATACAGTATTCGCCCACTGTACCCCCCCCCCCCCACCCCGCCTCGACCTCACCCCTGCCCCACCACTGAACCCCACCTCCTGCACCTGTTTTGATTCAACCATATGATTCATTTTTATTCATCCAATTGTTAATAAATAAAACCTATCAAAATGTGTTGTTTTTTCAGAAAATTGAGACCTGCTTATGCGAAATATATTTTTAAATAAATTCTTGATTATTTTTTATTCTATTAAATAAATAAAGTTCTTTATAAAAACAATTATAAAACGTTTGTTAATAATTCTAACGTTTAGGTTGAACAAAATATGTTAAAATCCACAATCACAATAGTTCTTCAAGGCCTTTGAGAACAATGAATTAACCCAACGTCTGTCTGGGTACAAAAGTAAAAGAGAAACCTTTTTTAAAACTCCAAGATTGGCATTTTTCTACCTGAGAATAATTAATTTGATTATAAAAAAAAACCCATCAAAAACAATTTAGCAGGAGATGAGACCGCGACAGATCGAATCGTCAACCCAAAAACCCACTAACTTCATCAAAATCGGTAGAGCCGTTTTCAAAATAGAACTAAGATACAAACAAATAAACAATTTTTGCTCGTTTAATAAGAGTAGATAGATAGATAGATGGTTGACCGATCTTTCGGCCTATAATAAAATTCTTTCGTTATTCTATAATTTATTGATAATTTTATAATTATTATTTAAATAAAATTAAAAAAAAAAAAAAAAAAAAAATAGGAAATTCACGGCTTTAATATTGTTTAGATATGTAGTTGTTATGTCCGGCTTATTTCTCAGCTCATTGGAATTCCGTGATAAAATATCAATGTTAGGTGTCACCTTAGGTTCTGACCTTTCTTGGAATGACCATATTATCTCAGTAGCAAAAGCTGCAGCATGTAAGCTTGGCTTTCTTTTCCGGATCAAATGTTTTTTCACCCCCACTTAACTTCTTATCTTATACAAGGCTCAAATTCGCCCCTGTCTCGAATATTGCTAGCATTTGTGGAGAGGGGCCTCCAAGCATTCTCTTGCTACCTTGGATGCAATTCAGAGGCGAGCTATCAGACTGATAGGCGATCCTACATTAACTGACACTCTCGACTCCCTAGCCCATCGTAGATCTGTCTCCGCCCTTTCTCTTTTTACTTTACCATACAGGGTATGATCAAGTATTGCAATCGTGCATGAAAAAAGTGTTTTTTTTTCCTTCTTTTTTTCGAAATATCTCAAAAACGGCTGAAACTATTTTGATTAAAAAAAATGAGCGAAACCATGGCATTTCTCTCTACAAAATAGCCCTAATAAGGGAACATCGAAAAAATTATATTTTTCAAGATAATAATTGTTTTGTCAAAATGTCTGTTAGTTAGTCTGTGATGTGTTACCAAATTTTTGTGGACGAGCTATCTCAAAAACTAGTGTGAATATCGAAACCAAATTTCACACGTAGGTTTTGGTCCATTGAGATTAAGAGCTGATTAGATTTTGGTGCATATCGACCCAAAAAAGGGGGTGGAGGGGGAGGGGGGGGGATTAAAAATTAAAAATCTAGGCCATTTGAGCAAACTCAACCAAATTTTCTATACATAATCAGTGGACCCCCAGAAGTCTAAAAATGCAAAAACTAACCCCCTCCCCTTCATGATTATAAATAATTTTATTAAATAATAAATATAAGTGAGGCGCCAGGTTGTATGATAAAGTCAAGTGGATGGCCACATCAGAACACGTCAGATTATTTATAGATACTACCATGGCTTTTGTTCTGAAGAGATAAAATCAATAATCCCTCCAAAGGCTTCATTTTCGCGAAATACACAATTTTCTAAGACTCAACACCCCCTACGCGCTTAAACAGGATACTAACCGAACAAACGCATTCGCCATTCGTTTATCCCTATGACATCTAGAGACTGGAACTCTCCTCCTCCGACCGTCTTCCCAGCAACATATAACCTTCAATCTTTGAAGACTCGCATTCACGAATACCTTCAACTGCGACCCAATCCCTAAATCTCTTCTTATTTCTAAGATACAAGGGTCCATCTCGAATTACAGAGATTAAACCTTTTCGGTGCAACTTCTTGCATCAGTATCATTAAGAAAAAAAAAAAACTAAAAAGGGGAGATTGTTATCAAATATTAAAAATAGACAATATTCAAATATTTCACAATTAATCAGTTCATTCAAAGATCGAAAATTATTTTTTCACCATTCTTGGGGCGCAATTACAAGGCGGCCTCGTTTAAAGACAATTAGACTATCCTTTTGTCTATAATAAAATTCTTTATTCTCTAATTTAATTTAATTAAAAATAGAGAACTCAATAGCTCCTAGATATATTTTCAAATTGAAATGAAAAACTTAAGTTTTAAAAATAATATAATCGATCAAAAATTCAATTAAAGCAAAATATATTTTTATATATATATACATTATTTACTATTTAGTTTTAAGTATAAAATATTTTTTTCTTAACTATATACATCTACAGTTATAATTATTCTATTTTTTTGATTATTGATTGGCTAATTAATAATTATATAAAGAAAAAAGAGCTAAAATGCAAACTAAGGGCCAGTTTCATAAAAATAGGATGAACCTATGCTAGGGAACATCCTGGGGTTACCTCTCGAAATGTGTTTCATAAAAAAAAAGAGAGGGTGATCTCAAACTTAACCCCCCTATATTTTACTCTCCGAAATTGATGGGTTAATCTTTATCCTGGGGGTTAACCCTCTGTGTTTATTTACATTAGAAAAAACATTTTATAGGTTAGAATTTCAAATTAAAATAATTCAAAACAAATCGTTATATTATTTATTTTTATTATATTATTATTATTATTATTTTTATATAATATTAAATATAGTCAAATATACAATATATAGAATTTTAATTTATGTTAACACGGAACTAGAATAAAACAAGAATTTATTATATAGGTATATTTTTGAAAAGTAAATATCTAATAAATTAATTAACTAAAATCGAGGAAAGCAGATATTTCTAATAAAATAGTTTCATAATTAAAAGGAGATATATTATTAATTGCTGAAGATACCCCTTAGGGGGGGGGGTCTTTCGTATATAATTAACTGGTTTGAGTCGAGTTTTTACTCGGAGCGACCCCGAGTGCTATCGCAGATGTATCGTGACGTCTAATAATAAGGACCACCTTATTGATTTCTTCTGGAGAGATGGCCCAGCTCAACCCTTTTTTCAGCGTTGATCTATTTATTTAATATTTTACCCAGTAGCCTATATTCCCAGTCTTGACCATGGCGGTTTCCTGCCTATTTATTTTTTATTCCTTGACTACGGCAACTTCCTGTCTACTTATTTATTTATCTGTTTTTTAAATTATTTATTTTTGAATAATTTAATAAAATTTCTTTAAACCCAGTGACATATTCTGGGTATTATTTTTTGTTTTTTTATTTGAGTATTTATTTATTTATTTGTTTTTATTATTTGGACGACATGGTTGCGGTATTCCCTTTTTTATTGTTATTATTATTATTTTATTCTTACTCGCAGCATACTAAGGTTTCACACCGTTCTGCTGTGGCCACACCCTGAGCCACTCAACCGGATCCTGAGTGGGAGGATCGGAGGGCTATAAGGGGAGATGTGAAGGCCCTTTTTAAAAATAAAAAATAATTATAAATTATTTTATTAAATATAAGCCAGGTGTATGGTAAAGTCATGTGTATGGCCACTTTTGAATCAATTTTAATTATATGGTATATTGTTTAAAAGTAATTATCTAATATCAAAATTTTAAATAATACTTGCAAAATAACCTTAACATCAATTTTTTTTATTTAATTATTTTCGTTTCTATAGATAAATTTGTTTTTAGAAAAAAAAATGTTTTTTTTTTTTATATAAAAATAACTAAAAAGCAGGGAATTTCGCGTTGCCAACCTATTTTTCTCGACCCCTATTTTGTTTTATGAAAATCATATTGTTTGGAACTCCAGGGTAACTCTCAACCCAGATTTGAGTAAGGCGCGGATAATTTTTTTTTTATGAAACTGGCCCTAAGAGGTATAAAGTACAATAAAGACAGAAAAGCCAATAAGCCTATTATACAAATGTATGGAATGTATTTTTCTTAGTACTTTTAATCGATTTCCTATTCTATCTCTGTTGAAGAATATCAATAGTAGTTTGAGGTTCAATAACATGTAATTGAGAAAGACTATAATAACCAAGCATTGAGGAAGCCGATGTTTCTGGAGTGCTTGAATTGGCTGCTTGGCTACTTTGATTGGAATCATAAGGCACCGAAGCTGATGTATAATGATATTCAATATTCCCTAAATCCAACGGATCACAAGTTACATTATCGTAGACTTGATCTAAATGAATGGCTGTCTCACATAAAGGTGAGGGCGTATCAATTGGACGAGGCGTGTGCACAACAATTCGTGGCATAGCTGCGGCGGCATTTGCTGCCACTTCGGCTGCTTCAGCTGCAGCGGCCATCGCTATTTTATTAGGATCAGGTTGAATGCTTGTGTTAATCCCGTGTCGTCGTTTCATATGTTTATTGTAGTTAGGCCAATTGGTGAAATGATGTTGACATTCTAGACAACTATAAGGGCGTTCTCCTGTATGTTGACGTCGATGAGTCTAGAATAATGTAACATTATGAATTATTTTATGAATTTAAAACAAGATAAGGAATAAAAAAACAAATATAAAGGATAGCAAACTAATTTTAATTTTTTTACTTAGGAAAAGTGGTGTAGGTTTTAGTTGAAACATGATATTAATTAATAAAGTAAAGCGAGTGTAGTTTCACAGTGAATGAAATAAAACTCATTCAAATATTATTAGTTTTTAATCTGTGAACTCCTGATGATGAACTAATAATCCGAAATATATTGAGTTTGCATAAATCTCTTTGACTTTTATTTCATTCACTGTGAAACTACACTCCCTTTACTTTATTAATTCATTTTAATTTAATAGTCACTTTTTATTAAAGGAGACAATAAAAGAGTGTATTCTGCTAGAATAATAAATTTTTTAAATTTATTTATAACGAGACTATAGTTTATCTTTCACACATCAATTCCTGTGAATCAATTGTAATAAACTGATGAAGAGGGCAAAGTTCTTGAAACTATAGTCTGGTAATAAATAAATTAAAAAAATTATTATTCAGCAGAAGACACACTCTTTTATTATCCTCCTTTAATTTATAAAAATTCTGCTATACTCTCGAAAAAAAAAAACTTTCAGTCACTTTTTAATTTACTATTTACCTGACTTATTCAAGAGCAAAAGAGAGAAATTAAAAACTATTGCTGATTTAACTTTTATATAATCATTCAGAATAGAACGCATGCGGAAATTATTGAAATATAATTTTAAAAATGATATTTTCTTTTATTTTAAGATGAATGTAATATGAGAATTTTAGCCCTGCGAGTTGGGCGTAGAATAGACCCGCAGTACTTCCTGCTTGTCGTAAGAGGCGACTAATAGGGAAAAGATGGGACTCTTCAGCCTTGATCGGCTACCCGTCTAGGGGAAAAACCCCCTAAATACATTAGGTATGATGCCCCTTTAGGCGCTTGAGGGCCAAACTTGACCCTTCTGCTGCAGTTTCTGGATTCTGGCTGACTCCAGAGGTGTTGTTCACCTTCCGTCTGGACCCCGTCGGTTTGATCGAGAGGGGGGGTATCGAAACTGGCTAGCCTTGACTTCCATAGATAATAGAGACAAGGCAAAGGTGTTTGCTAATGAGTCACCTTAGGAGCTGCACGGCGGCTCGCTCTTAAACCCTTTAAAATTGTCCGCCAGGACAAAAAAAAGGCCATTATTAAATGAAAATTTATTTTTCTATTTTCGGAAAACAAATTAAATCGAATTAAATATCAGATTTAGATTTCTATTATTATTACTTTTTAATTTCATTTATTACGAAAATATCATTAATTATAGCTCCTTTCATAAACACCCATTAACTAAATGCTATTTCTTAATTTTTTTACAACTAAGAAATTGCATATATTTTTATTGAATTGGGTGTCTTTCCCGCGACCCATAATTTGGGAACCGCTCCACTAAGCCTCGAAGGGGAGGTTCAAAATGTTGAATATATCGTCGCCTTAGAGAGTAAACCTGCTAACTCACAACAAGGAAATTATACAGGGCAAGAGTAAAAACAAACAAAATTTAATATTTGTTATGGAAAAAACTATTTTTCACATTTTTTTTCTACAACTAACGATCGTAATTTTAAGTAGCAGTTTTACTTGGACTATGCTCCATCTCTTTTTCTTTCGAACGGTATTAAAATATCATATATGATAAAAAATGGAGTTAGCAGGTTTACACTCCAGAGCACAGAGCCAGAGGTCGGGGAACTTTTTTAGCCATTACCCCAAAATATTTTTGAGTAGGTCGCTATTACCCCTACATTCTGAAAAGCAAGATAAATGTATATTAAAAGAGTAAGAATTCAATCTTTAGGACAAATTCTAAGATTTTAGTAGAAATATCATTAAATTGCGATTTCAGAGGGGATTCATCCCCTCAGGAGTCGAACCTGAGAACCAACATGCTCACTGTAAAAACATATAGTAAATTTACATTTTTTTAACAGTGTAACTACAATGTCCTTCAGTCTATCAGAGCATTATACTCGTAAACTAAATAAGATTCAAACTTGAAATTAAAAAATTACTATCGGCGAGAGGTTTTGGTCTCGAGGTGTGAGCTGAATGACTGTCTGCCCGGAAAGCATGTTAGTTCTCAGGTCGACTTCTGAGGGGATGAATCCCCTGATTTTTTTTTTTTTTTTTTTAATGATATTGATGTGAGAAAGGAGATACACCAGAAGGTGGATCCCCTAAAGGCCTGTATGGGCTGGCCCCTCCATCGTGAAAAGAACAGAGCAGAAGGAAAAGAAGCCGGGATCACGAGCCAATCTCAGAAACTTAGATACAATTCAATATCCAATTTACTAAGGTTTTAGGGGCTTCGAGCAGTGGTAAATTCTCCGCGCGATAAATTCGGTTAAATTTATCTCCCACTTAAGATATCGCAATTTAATGATATTTCCACCAAAATCCTAGAATTTGTCCCAAAGACTAAATTCTTTCTCTTTTAAAAAACATTTGTTAATTTGAACCCGAGCTGATTTTTTGAAAAACATTCCAAACTATTTTCAAAAAAAAGATGCTCAAATCTTTAGTTTTATGAATGTATATTATTTATCATTTATTGAATTAATTTACATGAAAACTATCTGTAAGTAAATAAAAATTGTAACATTAACATAATTCAAACTAAAATATCTACTATAATAGTTTATAATATAGAAATGTTTAAAAATGTCATTATTATCCGCGATAGTTTCATTGTTACCCCATATGGAGTAATTTACCCCGGTTCCCCGAGCGCTGCTCTAAGCCGACGATATAGAAAAACAATAATTAAGGTTAATTAAAGTTTGTTTCTAAAAAAATTAATATCGAAAACTAGCAAGTGAAGAATTGAGTCCCTTATCGTGAACACATAGTCAAGGCTGACATGGAGACTGACTTTGAAGAAGAAAAAAGATAATATTTTTACAAAAGAGGAGGATTTGGAATGGTGATGAAAATTCAAGCAAAAAATAATATAAATAGGAAAAATTTATTTCCATTCTGAAAATAATTCTTATACTTACAGTTAGAATGCCTTTAAAACGGAAACATTTTCCGCAAAATTCACAAGTGAAAGGCATCGCGCCTGTGTGAATTCGGTGGTGTTCTCGAAGCGTACCCCTTTCTCTAAATTGACGACCACACACGTCACATTGATGAGGTTTTGCACCCGTATGTACAGAAGTATGCTTTTTTAATTGAAGCGGTGTTTTGAATCTGTGACAATTATTAATGTTTAGAATAATAGTCTATTTTTATAAATTTATTAAGAAAATTACCCTTTATTACAAATAGGGCAAGTATGAGGTTTATCCACTGAATGAGTTAGAATATGGGCATCTAAGTTTCCTTTTTGAATAAAACTTTTTCCACACTGTTCACATGTAAAATTCCGTATTCCTGTGTGAATTCGTTTATGTGTAACTAAATTAGGTTTAGTAGAAAATCGTTTGTCACATTGATCACAAGGAAATCTATTTTTTATGTCTTCAGGCTGATGGGATTTTTGATGAACATAAAGTGCACTTTGTTGGCGAAAACTTTTTCCACATTCTTGACAAATAAAAGGTCTTGCATCCGAATGAGTTCCTCTATGAGATTCAAGAACTTTCTTATTCGAAAAACATTTACCACATTGTTCACAACTAAAACAAAATAAACAATTGAAAATTTGTTTTTTTTAATGTATAAATAATATTGAGGGGGGGGGTCACATAGGCTAGGCGGTAGCGTGACAGCTAGCTAACCAGGGGACCCGGGTTCGAATCCGACTCGAGGCATCCAGCTAAAATCTGACCACCGGGGGTAGAGACAAATTTTAAAAAATATATAACTAGTATCGTAATTAGGCTTATGGCTAGAAAGGCCGAAAAGCCAAAAAAAAAATAAATAATAATGGTAAATCACTCGTATCCATAATAAGCATTAATTAACAGGAATAGCAGGGAATTGGACAAAAATAAAAATAAAAAACAGAGTTTTTATTGAATGGGCCAGACGTTTCGTCGATTAATTTCGACTTCCTCAGTGGCTCATTCTATCACTCTTTGTCAAAAGACAATTCCACTACGCGACGAAACAAAGAGTAGAAACATATTTTTTTTGTGATAAATTTTGAATAAAGGTTTTTAATTTTTTGATTGTTCAAGTGTGTAAAAGTTCAAGATTCTTGAGCAATTGGGGCATGATCCAACAATGTATTATAGTTTAAATAAAAAGGATTAAAGGATGTTTCGTCGCGTAGTGGAATTGTCTTTTGACAAAGAGTGATAGAATGAGCCACTGAGGAAGTCGAAATTAATCGATGAAACGTCTGGCCCATTCAATAAAAACTCTGTTTTTATTTTATTTTGTCCAATTCCCTGCTATTCCTGTTAATTAAAAATAATAATATTGACATGCAGTGGCACTTTTAGCCAGGCCCGTAATGGCATAGTATGTCCGGAATTGGCAAGTGGCGCTAAAAGTATTCGTTTTTTCTTGTTTTTATTCTTTTATTTGAACGGTAGATCATACGGTGTAATGAATAAAATCGAACAGAACTTTAAATCAACTGGTGTGTTCACCACACGACTTTCACATTTTCATTTATTTGAAATCATCGCGACTCTACTAATTTACACCCCCCTTCTTTTATTTCGTTTTTTTTTAATTTTCTCAAAAAAAAGTTAATTTCATTTTGCAACTTCTAGGTGGAAGGAATCGATGCCCTTAATAGTTGGAAACCGGATTTGGGACATAAAACTGATATTGTGGTCCCCCGAGGCCAAAAAGGGAAAAATATCCATTGGTCAATGGGTACGTATGTATGTACGTATGTATGTATCCCCTGCGTTTCGCAACCAGTTCTCAGAGCTACGAAATTCGAAATTTAAGCTCGATATAGGCTAGAAGAAGTACAGCAAGCTTTTAGTTGCAATTGGAAAACAGGAAGTGGACATTTCGTTTTTTTTTTTTATTTTCTCAAAAACGGCTCTAACGATTTTTTTAAAAATTAGTGTATTTATCAAATATGAGTTATTACGTACGCACTGACTAATGGATTTTTGGCCTCTGGGGACCACAATATCCGGTTTTATATCCCAAATCCGGCTTCCAACTATTAAGGGCATCGACTCCTTCCATCTAGAAGTTGCAAAATGAAATTAACTTTTTTCATCTCTGAGATACAAGCTCTCAAAGAGTCAGGACTCAGACAGGGCATCGCAATACTTCCACATTATATTCTATGAATTTAATATAAAAACAACCGAACTTGACGAACGCCCTGATAGGTGATCGCCTCGCAACTATTTCCAATTGTCTTTGTTTTGTATTTCTAGTTTTAACTTCTATCTATTTGACTATCACCTATTGGAGTCATGTCTTGTTTAAATTTTTGAAGGAATTATGTAATCTTGGCACTGATTATTGTAAAGAAACTGTCGCTAATTTATACAATATATAGAAATATGATAATTATATATTGTAATATACATTTTCATTTGATACTCTCCGAGTTTGAACAGCAAAACAAGAGAATATTTCTCAAAACTACAACAATAATTTTCCATTATTTTAGATAATGGCTATCATCACAAAGAGGTTGTCATTTGCTTGATGCAAATAAACATACCTACACATAAAAAATCAACCCTGGAATCAATATATTCACAAAAAAATGGAAAAGAAAAAGAAAATCCTAAGATAGTTCTCCCATATTATGGACAAATTTCGGAAAAATTAGAACAAAAAATGAAAAAATTAGGTTTCAACACATTATTCAAAACTCCAATTACTCTAGGAAACGATTTAGGTTCAAATAAAAAAGACAAAATTACCAAATATAGAAAAAGAAGGGGTTTATATTTTGAAATGCAAAGATTGTGACGCATTCTACGTAGGGAAAACAGAAAGGAATCTGAAAATTCGATTAAATGAACATATCAGGGATTTTAGAAATAGGAAAAAGGAAAACTCATTAGCGGAACATTTAAATTCAAACAATCACTCTTTCCCAGAAGGCACAGGGATTAGATTAATAAAAGGAGAAAGAAACCCAAAATTAATTAGCGTAATTGAATCGTTAGAAATTTTGAAATCATTCAATAAAAATTCAGAACTTTGTTTGAACAGTCAAATTGAATTATCAAATAGCAATTTGCTTAGGATGTTTCCTAACAAAACATACCATTTTAGATAAACCAGAAGAACGTTTTTAATTCTAAGCTGACCACCAGTGAAGGAACATCAAATTTTCAATATCCATACGATATTGACTCCATGAAAAACAACATTTATAATTAAAAAAGGCTGATGATGAAGACCAAGTCTTCGAAACTATAGTTTCAAACAAATAAATAATATATACCAATACAGATATATCATCTCGATATATATGTGTGTATGTTTATTTGCATCAAGCAGAGGACAACCTCTTTGTTTCTCTTTGTGAATCAACAACTCTACAACAAAAACTTTTCAATTAAATGCCTATCTTCTTCTTCCAACTCTAATAAATAATAATATTAATGTTACCAGAATTTCATGTGGTTTTTATGACGCCGTACGTGGCTAACAAATCCATAATATTTAGTATATACTTTTCGACATTCAGCACACATAAAACGAGCCTGTTGATTATGTGCAACTAGATGATGTTGACGAAGGGCTTGCATAGTTGGCAATTCCTAGAAAGTTTTTTGAAATTAGTAATTTTTAAAAATTGTATTAGATGAAGGAGGAGGTATCAGCCAAATTTGGATGCGCTGGGTTCAATAAAACACCCTGAATAAAACGTTTCGGCCTGAATTTATTTGGCCATCTTCAGTTAATGTGATCGAACCAACCCTTGTCAAAAATAAAAATTGTAGCTTCATGTAAATTTATAAAGTGCCTGTGCTCAAAGGTTCAGAAAGAATGTCATTCAGCTTCATGTATTAGGTCATTCAATAAGTCCGTAGGATGACACATAGATGGCGTTACTAGAATATTTCCATGATTTTTATTTAGTACTAACCTTCAAACGATACGTGTATAAATTTGACAGCAATCTGACTATTGATTCGTGAGTTATAGCATTTTGTGTGAACCAACTTTTTATTATATCTATCTATTCTATATAAATAAAAATGTACTGTTACGCTTAAGTGATTCGTTGAAGGACCTCCGAAAGTTCTTCACCGATTTCTTTGAAATTTTCACACACCATTCCATTCATATACACGAGTGTTTTTATAGATATCACACCTGTGGTATGTAAAAAAATATTTTTTTCGAGGAAACAACGCCAGCGCCTCTCTGGGGGAGGGGTAAAAGCAAACAAACAAGATTGCAGATAATATATTTTTGGAAATCTTTCAACTGTCAATATTATTTTTGGTTAAGGGAACAATTTTGACAAGTAATATATAATAAGCTTTACTGTTTTAATACCTATTTTATAATTATTTGCATTTTTTGCATTTTCAAAACTATTATTATTTTTTAAAGCATAAGAGTTAGTCACAGCGTGGTCGGGTCAGCTATTATCTATATAAATTTTAACCATAAAAAGAGACGCTCCCCGCCCGGGCGTCAGCTAGTTTATAATAAGAAATTATTAAAATTAAGTAAAATGAATAGTTATAAATTATCATCAATTTAAAAGTAAGATAAAAAAAAGATAAAATTTCAAAATTAACTACCTCATCGCAATCTGTACAAAGCCAGGGATATTTGTCCCATCCTTCTCGACGTTTTCTAGGTAATTGGGCATTAGTAATTCCTAACATTGATGATTCTGATGTATCACTTAGGGATGCATTTGAGAGTTCAGCAGGGATTTGATTTGTTTCTAAAATTCTTTCTTCAGATGCTTCTTCAAGATGAGATGGATACGATACTACAACCGCTTCTCTTAAATCTTCTTCGCCCATGGTAGAATCAATTACGATTTCAGATTCCAGAGTCCTTGAGTTTTCAATAACTTCACTAAGATGGATTTCCGGGTTATCCTCTAAAGTTAAATTTGAGTTAGTAAACTCTTTATATTTTAAATTTATTTGTTCTTGCAAATCGTTTGGAGCCTGTAATTTATATTAAAATAAATTATTAAAAAATTGATCGAATACTCCACATTTAGATTATGTGTTAAAAACAAACTTCAAATGTTTGCTTGTAAAGTTAATAAAGATGTGGTTTTATTTTAATAGATTTTAAAGTGAAATCTCTATAGCAAAGGTAGCGATTGGGAAAGATTTCGAGATGTATTTCAAAGTGAAACGCTAAAGAACGGGGGCAAAGTTAAAGGCGAAAAGTAGTATGTGAGCTTGAATGTTGGGAGAGAGACAGGAGAAGCACAGAGTACAAGTTTAAGTCCTTAAAATTTATAGTACCTGGAGGCACCGAGCGATGCTCGGTAACTTCTTCCTTCAGTTAAAAGCTTTATTTTAATATTATTTTTAATTTAAAATTCTGATAAAAAGCTCGATTTTTATTTGAGAGACATTTTCAAATAAAAAAAAATAAAAAAATATATAATATTCGCCCACTGTACCCCCACCTCCACCCCGCTCGACCCCACCCTCGAAACCTCGCCCTACCCCCGGATCCCCCACCTCCTGCACCTGTTTTGATTCAACCACATGATTCATTTTTATTCATCCAATTGTTAATAAATAAAACCTATCAAAATGTGTTGTTTTTTCAGAAAATTGAGACCTGCTTATGCGAAATATATTTTTAAATAAATTCTTGAATATTTTTTATTCTATTAAATAAATAAAGTTCTTTATAAAACAATTATAAAACGTTTATTAATATTTCTAACGTTTAGGGAGAACAAAATATGTTAAAATCCACAATCACAATACTTCTTCAAGACCTTTGAGAACAATGAATTATCAACCCATTGTCTGGCTGGGTACAAAAGAAAAGAGAAACCCTTTTCAAATCCCTAAGATTGGCATTTTTCTACCTGAGAATAATTAATTTGATTACGAAAAAAACCCATCAAAAACAATTTTGTCGAAGATGAGACCGTGACAGATCGAATTGTCACCCCAAAAACCCCATAACCAGTGAATTTCATCAAAATCGGTAGAGTCGATTTCAAAACAGAACCAAGATACAAATATATATATATATATACAATTTTTGCTCGTTTAATAAGAGTAGATAGATATTTTAAAATCGCAGGAAGTGGACAAAAAATTAAACAGAGTTAGACAAAACAATTATTATCTCGTAAAATATAATTTTTTCGATGTTCACTTATTAGAGCTTTTTGTAGAGCGAAATGCCATGGCTTTGCTCAATTTTTTTTAATAAAAATACTTCCTACCGTTTTTGAGATATTTCGAAAAAAAGAAGGAAAAAACCCACTTTTTTCATGCACGATTACAATACTTGACCATACCCTGTATGGTAAAGTAAAAATACCAGAACAGAGGTTTGATCTTTTATTTTATTTTTTAATCTAACGAAACTAAAATTCACCTGTTTTAAGATGGCTAAAACTTTAAATTTAAAATGAAATAAAAAATTGACATGAGTGAGATTATTGCCTGCTATAGAAGTTTCACTTTAACCACGCGCTTATCTGGGTGAGGCACACACATATTATTTTTAATAAAATAACACATCTTATATATAATAGAAAAATGATTTAGTCCAAGCATATTATTAGAATGAAATTAAAAAATTTTACCTTTGAAATAATTTCATGTTTTTCTTCTGAATTAGATTTTTCTTCTTCGGTAATTTCATTATTCTCAACGACTGAAAAATAATTTTACAAAACATATATGAATTCGATGTTATAGTAATAATGTTATAAAATAAACTAAATAATTGGAAAATATTAAAGAAAAAAACTATAAATGATTCTAAATGTTAACAAATATAAGCGAATAAATGTATAAAACAAAACCTAAATCTGATCCTAAAGCGTCCATGGGATGGCATAGGAATGTAAAAGTTAAGTTTTGAGCTAGATGAAATAAAAGAACATTGACCTCATGATCTAAGCATTATTATTAATTTTCTCGTTTTTTCTTGGTATTAAATTCGAGCCTGAAGGAAAAGCTACTTAGCCTTATCCGTTTTAGTAATTAGTACCTAGAGCCACCGAGCGATGCACGGTAACCCCTGACCCCCCTTCCCTAATCCACACACCTCGCCCCCACCACTGCACCCCCACTCCACCTCAACCGTGCCTTCCATCCCCGGATCCCCCACAACTGCACCCCACCTCCTGCACCTCCCACATCCACCCCATCCCGCACTCAGTTTTTGCATTTCTAGCTTTCTAATGGTCTACATATTATGTGTATATTTGTTTACTCCTACACCAATTTGCCTACATTCGTTCATATTGATAAACATTATAAAAAAATAAATAGAAAAATAATAATAAAAAAATAATCGTATAGGATCTGAAATAAAAACATAAAATTAAATAAGATTTGTTTTCAAGTTATATAAAAAAAGCCACTTCAACCACTTTATTTGTAAACACACCTGTTTTGTTATGATTTAGACACCTGTTAATTAAAAACAAACAAAAAATTCCTAATTTTAATATATATATATATATTAATATTTGCTATAATCTATTAGTGGGTTTTAAAATTAAAAAACCAATTAATAAATAAAAGATAATTGAAAAAAATGTAAACAATCTTTTTTATTGAGATTTTCATCTATCAATAATTACTTTAATTAAGAAAAGATGAATTAAGATTAAATTTGTCGAGGTCCAGACCTAGCCAGATCGCTTTCTCATCCTCAAAACTTGTTAATAGAATTTGTTTCATCAAAATCGGTAGAGCCGTTTTCAAAATAGAACCAAGATACAAATATATATATAAATAAATATACAATTTTTGCTCGTTTAATAAGAGTAGATTTAGTTCACTTGTGTAAAAGTTTTGAGGAGTATTTGAAATCACTTGATGGAAAAACTTGTTTTTCCTTTTTTAACATCCCATAGTTCTAACATCTATCGATCAGCATCACAGCGCCTTCATATATAACATTTTTATAGCATTTTTCCCATATATTTAAATTAAACAGAGGACGATAATATCTAATAATAAAATATTTATAAATATATACTTTGAAGACCGGGTACAGAAGAAAACCCATCAGATGAAATATGTGAATTCACACATTCTTCGGTGTCTTTGTTATCTAACCCATCAGAAGAAATATGGGAATTCATACATTCTTCGGTGTCTTTGTTATCTAACCCATCAGAAGAAATATGGGAATTCATACATTCTTCAGCTTCTTTGCTATCTGAATTCACCTGAAAATAATTCAACAGAACTTAAGTCAACTTTTTAAAAATAGTACATGATTATATATCTTCACCCTTGTCCTATAGAAAATATGCTATCTAAGTATTAATTACTTTTGAGCATTAATAAACATGAGATTCTAAGAATATCGACATCTAGAATTTTTATTTATGTAGAATAAAGGTCGTGTTCACACTTTTGGGAATCGAACCTGAGTGCCAAAATTAGCATTCCTGTCTTCCCTGTGAAGCGAACCGCTTTAGCATATGTCTTATATAAAATATTTCACTCTAAGATGGGATGGATAATTTTTAATTATATGTAAGAACGGTTGTGTCCATCTCCTCGGGAATCCAACAAAAGTGCCTGTGTGTTTAAACTTAGGTTTGATTACTGAGGGATGAACACAATCCTTCTGATAAAAAGAAACAAAGAGGTTGTCCTCTGCTTGATGCAAATAAACATACATATATTATTTATTTGTTTGAGACTATAGTTTCGAAGGCTTGGCCCTTATCATCAGTCTTTTCTAATTATAAATATTATTTTTCATGAGGTCAGTATCGCAGATTTTAAGTGGCTCTCGGCTAAGTAAAGATCAAAAAATTTTCAATATCCATGCGATATTGACCCCATGAAAAATAATATTTATAATTAAAAAAAGACTGATGATGAGGGCCAAGCCTTTGAAACCATAGTCTCAAACAAATAAATAATATACATACAGATATATATTTTTGATATATATGTGTGTATGTTTATTTGCATCAAGCAGAGGACAGCCTCTTTGTTTCTCTTTATGAATCAACAACTCTGCTACTCTAGGCAAAATTAAATTTTTTCAACAATCCTTCTGGCATATATAAGCCATTCCATCTTGTATCTAGTAGATGATCTCTCGTGATTTCATAGTCTTTTTTTTTTTTTTAATGCAATCGAATGCAAGAAGGGGTGCACCAGTAAAGATGCAGCTCCTATGGATCTCGAAAGACCCTTGCATTACCGAAGAGAAGAGAAAGTTGATTAAATGAGAGGGTGTAGACGTAGGTGTCTATGCACTCCAGTTTTGAAGGTTTGAAGATTATAGGTGCTGGGAAAGATAGAGGCTGGAAGAGAGTTCCAGTTCCTTGAAGTCATGGGGATATATGTATTCGCGAATGAAGTGGTCCGGCACTTTTCTAATTTGACCGCGAAAGAGTGTTGGGAGTCGGCAAAACGCGTGCTACGTGCAAAGCATGCTTTGGGGGGAATTATTGATTTTATCTCATCGGAGCACCTGCCGTGATAGTATCTATAGAAAAGGGAAAGGGCAGAGACATCTCTTCGATGTCTACTACTATCGGCAATTTGAACTTATGACATTAATAAGAAATCGGAAAATTAACACATTCGTGGTTTTGGCATAAGGGTGACGATATATGAAGCTGTAGAAATTTGATTTCGTTTGGATTTGTTAGATAAATATAATTTTTAATTAGTGATTACCTCTATTTCATTTAAGGGATTATAAACTTCGTTTTCTTGTTTAGTGTCCATAACTTCGACTTTGCAAGGAACATCTGAATATAACATTTTGAGTGTAATTTGTGCTTGTTTTGTGCATTCAATAAATTCTTCAAAAAGCAAGAGCTTCTCTAAGCAATCGTGGCAAACTATTTTTGGTAGAAAATCTTTTTGTCCAACCTGTTTGGAGAAAATAATTATTTTATTAAATTATATTAATATAAAATAATAGATTTTATATCTAGTAATTATGATAAGAATAAAATATTTACTTAAATGTCTTATTAGCAAATATTTTAAAAGTTATCGATTTGTGAAACTTCCCGAAGTTTTTTTCAATAATTTATAAAATATTTGAAGGTAAGTAGTAGAAAGTAAATGTTGTTTTATTTAAATCACCTTATTTCCTTATGGTTTGTAAAAAAAAAATTAATCATCATAATAGGATAGTTAGTTCTAAGACTGGTGTGTTGGAACCAGAGTTGGGAAATTACAAGACATTCGGTAATTGTATTCCAAATTACTTGTTCAATTAAATTATCAATTAATCAATTACGCATCTTAGGTATTATCAAACAAAATAATAATAGGAAATAAACATTTGTTCAATTTATATATATAAATGGATAATTATTTATAAAAGTTATAAAAAAATCTCATTGATTTATTTTATTCATGTCAATCTATTTCATTAAAACTTAAAAAGAAATATACATATATATATAAATAAAATAGCATGCATTTCTCGATAGAAAATAGCATTATTCCTTTCTCGAATAATTTTTAAGTACCTGCAGCCACCGAGCGATGCTCGGCAACTTTTTGCTTCAGTAAAAAGTTATATATTAATATTATTTTTAATTTAAAATTCTGATAAAAACCACCCCGTCACTGCACTCCACCCCCTGGACCCCACCCCATACCAACCCCGCTACGCCTCTGGACCCCCGCCCCATACCGAACCCGCACACCACACCCCCGCCACACACCCTGGACAACCACCCACGCTATGCCCCCTGGACCCCGAACCTGCCACTCCAACAACCCCGCACCACCCACCCCTACCCGCAGTTTTTGCATTTCTAATTTTCTAGTGGACCACAGATTATGTATATATAGGTATATAAATAAATTCCGTATAATTATTTTTTTAATTAAATAACAATTTATCCAGTTTTATAATAATCAATTAAATTGGCAAATTCTAATATATAATCATATTTCTTATTTGTGGGATTTAATACTCGAATTTATAATTAATTAAATTGTTTTTTTTTTGTTTTTTTTATAAATTTTATTAAACCAATTATTTTACATTAATTAATGTATACATTGTATTTTTTTGCTTCGATTCCGGAGATAACTTCTCCACCGTCGAGTGTCCTTATTCATCTTTAGTCCTTGTTTTTAATAAGAGGAAAAATCTAATTAGATAAAAAAACCTCTTTTCCGATAATTATTTCAATTCCATTATTCCCCAATCAAGTCGATTGGTCTCCTCCGATCCGTCCCTTCCCATCCCCAATTAAATTGTTTTTTTTTTTTTTTTTATAAATTTTATTAAACCAATTATTTTACATTAATTAATGTATACCTTGTATTTTAGCTTCGATTTCGGAGATTGCTTCTCCACCATCGAGTGTCCTTATTTATCTTTTGTCCTTGTTTTTAATAAGAGGAAAAATCTAATTAGATAAAAAAACCTCTTTTCCGATAATTATTTTAATTCCATTATTCCCCAATCAAATCGATTGGATCTTTCTCCCATCTCTCTCCTCTCTCCAATTAAATTGTTTAATTTTAATATATAAGTATATTAATATTTGCTATAACCTATTAGTGGGTTTTAAAATTAAAAAACCAATTAATAAATAAAAGATAATTGAAAAAAAATGTAAACAAACTTTTTTATTGAGATTTTCATCTGTCAATAATCACTTTAATTAAGAAAAGATCAATTAAGATTAGGCCCAGACCTAGCCAGATCGTTTTCTCATCCTTAAAAACTTGTTAATAGATTTTGTTTCATCAAAATCAACATATAAAAATAGAACTAAGATACAAATATACAAACAAATTTATAAACAATTTTTGCTCGTTTAATAAGAGTAGATAGATAGATTAAATATTAGTCCTGGTGGTGGGATAATGAAAAAAATGTTGAAACGTTGACATAAGAAATAAAATTAAAATTTTAAAATTACTTCCAAATTGTTATCCTTAATGTTGATGAAAGTAAATATTTTAAATATAAAGAATTTGGGTATGTCATTTTTTGAAAATTAGATGGAATGTTTTTCAAAAAAGACAACTCTTGGCTAAAAAAAAATCTCATTGATTCATGTCAATCTATTTCATTAAAACTTAAAAAGAAATATACATTTACATATATATAAATAAAATAGCATTATTCCTTTATCGAATAATTTTTAATTAAACATTAGTATTGATAAAAGGATACCTAATGAATGAAATGTTGAAACGATGACATAAGAAATAAAATAAATTAACATTTTTAATATTATAAACCAAGCTGTTATTCTTATTTTCCATGAAAATATATATTTTATTTTTAATTTGTTACTAAAATAATAAAAAAAAATTTCGTAGGTTCATTTTATTCATGTCAAATCTATTTGATTAAAACTTAAATATATATATGTAGGTATATATTTGTATTTAGAATTAGAATTGTCTTTTGGATAAAAATATTATATAATAATTTCGAATTAATTATATTATCAAAAAATAATCAAATTGATTATTATATTATAATATTACAATTTTAAACATGGAAATTCTAACCCAAAACAAATAGACAAAGGAAATATATATACCTATATATGTGTGTATAGAATTTATAATAAATCAATTTTATAAACAACATATAATAATCAATTCACCTGTATTTCTAGATATTTACTAATCTTGGCTTCAAGTTTTAATTTATATCCCTCTTCTGTATAAATATCAATAGATTGAGCTTTTTGAGTTGCACATAATCGACAAAAATACACATCAGCCATGGCTGTCTCAGACCAAGGCACCCACCAAGGCACTAGCCAAAGCGGCCACTACTATAGGCTATAGGGGCACTAGACAAACTATCTACAAACATATTTTCTACTCTTATTAAACGAGCAAAAATTGTTTATATATTTATTTATTTGTATCTTGATTTTATTTTGAAAACGGAACTACCGATTTTGATGAAACCAACTCATTTAACAAGTTTTGAGGATGAGAAAACGATCTGGCTAGGTCTGGACCTCGATAAATTTCATCTTAATTGATCTTTTCCTAATCTAAGTAATTATTTACAGATAAAAATCTCAATAAAAAAGTTTTTTTTACATTTTTTTCAATTATCTTTTATTTATTAATTGGTTTTTTAATTTAAAAACCCACTAATAATAGGTTATAGCATATAATATATAGGGTGAACTAGCCAGTAGTTGATACCCATCCAGTAGTTGATCGAATGTTCAAATTTTCGTGTCTGTCGAAACAACTATTTTCTCTGGGCCCATTGAAAAATATATTTAGTTATTTATGATTTAAATGTTGTCAACTCTGGTCAAGTGCGGATCCAGGGGGATCGACCCCCGCCCCCCCATACAGACCTGTGCCTAGCGGGAGTGCAACACGTGCGTCGCACGCAGAGGCCAAAAAACGGCGGCCAAATCGACAGGGAATTTATAACAATTTTTTATTTATTTTTTTATTTTAATGAACTTAAAATATGAGATATGAAATTTGTAAAAAAAAACATTTATTTTTTAAAATTTGAAAATTGAAAATATAGTTCCATGTGTGTGTGGGAGGGGTCAGAGACGCCCCCCCCCCCCGCTTACAATTCGATCGCGACACACTTCGAGATAAAAAGTAGATCTTATATACATCGGCCACCTTATATACATTCTCCCCCCCCCCCCCATAAAAAAATTCCTGGATCCGCCCTTGACTCAGTAATTTTTTAATTTTCATTGTGTCTCTTAAAAAATAATAAAAAAATAAATAATAATAAAATAAAATATAAATAAAATTATCAAAATGTGTTATTTTACCTCCCTTGAAATCTTTGGATTTGACTTTGATCAAAAATTTGATTCGCCCGATCAACTACTGGAACAAAATTTTTTTTTTAATTCTATTGTTTATGCTCCTTTAATAAGGTCTGAATTTTATATTCTCCTATGATTGGACACATATATAAGGGATTGCTATTATGGTGTGAGTTTTCTATTAAGATTTAAAATGAAAGCTGGGTGATAAAAATAGAGCGTAGCATCGGCGTTATTTGATCAACTACTGGCTAGGGTCACCCTATATATTAAAATTAGGAATTTTTTGTTTGTTTTTGGGAAAAAGAGAAAATATGGAATTGGAATAATTATCGGAGAGGTTTTTTTATTTAATTAGTTTTTTCCTCTTATTAAAAACAAGGACTAAAAAGATGATCAAGGACAGTCATTGGTGGAGAAGTAATCTCCGGAGTCGAAGCTCAATTACAATGTATACATTAATTTATGTAAAATAATTGGTTCGATTAAATTAAAAAAAAAAATTGTTTGTTTTTAATTAACAGGTGTCTAAATCATAACATTACAGGTGTGTTTACAAATAAAGTGGTTGAAGTGGCTTTTTTTTATAAAACTTGGAAACAAATCTTATTTAATTTTATGTTTTTATTTCAGATCCTATACGATTATTTTTTTATTATTATTTTCCTATTAATTTTTTTATAATATTTATCAATATGAACGGATGTAGGCAAATTAGTGTACGAGTAAACAAATATACACATAATATGTAGACCATTAGAAAGCTAGAAATGCAAAAACTGGGTGCGGGGTGGGGTGGATGTGGGAGGTGCAGGAGGTGGGGTGCAGTTGTAGCGGATCCGGGGGTGGGAGGCCCAATTGGGGTGCAGTGGTGGGGGCGAGGTGTGTGGTTTCGGGAGGGGGGTCAGGGGTTACCGTTCATCGCTCGGTGGCTCCAGGTACTATCTTTTATCTATGCTACAAACTCCTAGTCAGATAGGAAGGCCTAACAATTTTATAATTATAAATTGAGAATATTAAAATTTTAATCAATTACTAGTTTTATAACTGAGTACCTGAAAAAGAAATTTTTCGCTTTAGTTTTAAAAACGATATATTAAATTTATTTTTAAATTCATGTAAAAAAGCCTATTTTTATTTAAAGTCAGAATTAATTAAATTGAAATATTCCCCCCCCCCCCCCCCCAAAGCTTTGACCCGCTGCGACCATCATTAATCTCTTTGTACAAGATCTTAAACTTAATTGGAATTAATAATAATATTTTCTACTAGCTGAGAAGCCCGCCTTCGGTTTTTGCATTTCTAGCTCCCTAGAGGCCCACAGATTATGTGTACAAAATTTGGTTGAGTTTGGTCCGAGGGGTGATCCGCGACTTAAAATCGTGTACACCTACTTCCACTTTCATTTCCAAGTAGAAGACAATAGATGACAATAGATTATCTAATGAATTCCAAAGTAATTTCAAAGACGGTGTACACCTAATTCCAATCCCGGTTCATCCCTCGGTTTGGTCCAACAGCAAAAAAGATAGAAAGCCTTTTTAGACCACAAAATCAAAAATCACCCATTTTCAAGTTCTGGGCTCAAATTTCAAAAAAATAAAAAAAAAACCCTACCGAGATTTCGCATTATTAAACCTATGTACCAAATTTGAATGCTCAAACTTAAAAACTCGAGGAAATAGAGCACACTAAAAATTTTTTAATTTACCCCAAAATGACTATATCTTCCTTTCGGGGACAAATAGAGCAAAATACTCAAGAATATATTTTTTTTTATTTCATTTCAATACTTCACCTTTCTAAACTAAACCCATATCGATATCTTTTCTGGTTTAAGAGATCTTGAAAAACTCTAAAAACACATTTTGTGGCCCTTTCCCCCCTTTAGGTTTCTAATTTCAAAAAATCCCTTCTTAACACACCCATAAATCGTTAAAAGAATATACACTCCAAATTTCATCTTTCTAGGTCAAGCGGTTTAGGCTGTGCGTTGATAGATGAAACATCACCTTCTTTTTTTATATATATTATAAGATAAGATTATGAAAGATATTAATTTGCCGATGGTAATATCTTTCATATTAAATTAGGAAAAGTCATTTCATTGCCATTCGAATTTTGAATCTCTTCAAAATTCGAAACACTCAACGACCTTTATTTAAATTATAAGGCATGGCTATATGGTTAAATTTAGAATCACTATATCGCGAAATTTTACAAATTAAGATAACGAGATGGTCCGGATTGCTGTTACTGGCACTCGGGTTCGATTCCCGAGGGGGTGAAAAACAACCCCTCTGACATATAATTAAAAATATTTCATTCCATCGGATTTAATAGATGACATCATGTTATGATTTTCTAGTAAGATAAGATTAAGATATATATTTTTCCAAAAATTTACCTAAATTATAATATGATACAAGAAAACATATTCCTGGGGAGAAAACGGAATAAACTAACAAATTAGAAAAGATTACAAATTCATTTTTTTTTTTTATTAATCGTGCATGAAAAAAGTGTTTTTTTTTGTTCTTCGTTTTTTCGAAATATCTAAAAAACGGCTGAAACTACTTTATTAAAAAAAAATTAACGAAACCATGGCGTTTTGCTCTACAAAAAAGCCTAATAAGTGAACATTGAAAAAATTACATTTTTTGAGATATAAATTATTTTGTCAAAATATGTGTTAGTACGTTCCAAATTTTATGTACGCTCTAACTCAAAAACTAGTGTGAATATCAAAACAAAACTTGACATGTAAATTCTTTATAGGAAGATTAAGAGGTGATAAATTTTGGTTGAAATCGAACCAAAAATTAAAGGGAGGAGGCTCTTAAAAAATTAAAATTATAAAACTTTCAAACTTTTTATTGGAAATAAAAGCAAGCAAAATTTCGGCTTTAAGCTTACAAAAAATACCTTATATAGTACAGATCATAAAATAATATTTTAAGAAATATGTTATTTTATTTTAAATTTTAATTATGATATTTTTTCAGAAATTTATTTTTGTTTGTAAGTTAGACAAGTTTTTTTAGACTCTACATTGAAAACCCATAAGAATATCAAAATGAAATTAGATATTTAGTTGATTTATATTGAGATAATAAGCTGACGTGTTCTGATGTGGCCATCCACTTGGCTTTACCATACAACCTGGCCCCTAAAATTATTTATAATCATGTAGGGGAGGGTTAGGTTTTGCATTTTATACTTCTGGGGGCCCACTGATTATGTATACAAAATTTGGTTGAGTTTGGTAAATGGCCAAGATTTTCATTTTTTGACCCCCCCCCCCCTCATTTTTGCGGTTAGTTTTTGCATTTTTAGACTTCTGGGGTCTCACTGATTATGTATACAAAATTTGGTAGAGTTTGCTCAAATAGCCTAGATTTTTAATTTTTAACCCCCCTTCCCCTAATTTTGGATCGATATACACCAAAATCTAATCAGCTCTTAATCTCAATGGACCAAAACTACGTGTGAAATTTGGTTTCAATATTCAAACTAGTTTTTGAGCTAGCTCGTCCACAAAAATTTGATAACGCACACAGACTAACAGACATTTTGACAAAACAATTATTATCTCGAAAAACATTTCTTTTTTCGATGTTCACTTATTAGGGATTTTTTGTAGAGCGAAATGCCATGGTTTCGTACAATTTTTTTAATCAAAATAGTTTCAGCCGTTTTTGAGATATTTCGAAAAAAAGAAGGAAAAAAAACATTTTTTTCATGCACGATTACAATATACTTGACCATACCCCTGTATGGTAAAGTAAAAAAGTGCTAAGTTTTTTGTTTAAATCGGAATATTAAATTAAATGGGATCTGCTTAGTTTTGGAATTCAAGGTTTATTCATTTTTAAGCATGATTGTCGACCACTATCAGTGGTGAAATTCTGAAATTCCATTTTAAGTCAATAATGAACTTACTCCCTTTTGCAATTTGTCATCTTATTAAGTAATTTAATAATATTCCGTTAATGAGAGAAAGTGAAAGTTATATATTTGGGAAATTTCTAAGGGGATCTTTTCAGCATTTTTAAAAATTCAATTGGCCCACCATGTCTTAAATAATATATACTTTCTCTCGTTTAATCTATTTTCGCATTCTAGAAATAAACAGGATTTTTCCTATATAAAGTCTCATAACAACTCTTGTTTGATGTTATTTGACGAGTATAGAATAAGCATCTAGTATATTAAAATGATTCGTTTATTGTTAGTTTTTGCGCTTTTAGGGTGTTTGGCCATAGCACAATCTCAACAGCCTGGAAGAATTTTAGAGCCACCCGTCCCTGCTTTATGTAGTCAGCGAACTATTCATGAAACCTACAATGGCAAAGGATATTTTTCTCCTGGAAGGATCCTGCTTTAGCCGGAACTGAAGAAGATTGGCTTGGTGGCCGAAATTATTGCCGAAAACGGTGCATGGATCTTGTTTCATTAGAAACTCAAGACGAAAATCAATTTATTAAACAAAAAATTGTTGAAGGTTTTTATTTCATTTTTTTTTTATATTTATTTCTAGTGTATTTAAAAAAAATAATTATTTAGTTGATTAAAGCTTTGGGGTGGTTTTTAAGTTAATTAAAACTTTTTAAAATAAACTACATTATACTCTGTTGAATATTTTATATTTATTAAATTGAAAGTTTTTGTGCCGAGGGTGGCAGAATTTTTATATATTGAAGGAGACAATAAAAGATTGTGTCTTCTGCTGAAATTATAAATTTTATTTACCATATAACGAGACTATATAGTTTCGAGAGCTTTGTCATCTTAATCAGTCTAGTACAATGGATTCACAGGAATTTATGAATCAATTGTAATAGACTGATGAAGTGGGCAAAGCTCTCGAAACTCTCGTTATAAATAAAATTTATAATTCCAGCAGAAGACACACTTCTATTGTCTCCTTCAATATTTTATATTTGTTAGTGTTTTTATAAATATAACATAAACAGGACATAATATTGGATATTTCAAAAAGTTGGAATAATTATTTCACATTAATTATTCTTCAACTATTGAATTAAATTATTTTTAGTATAAATAATAATAATCAACTTAAGAACGATCGCAGAATATGTCGATCGAAACGTCGTAGTTTTATTTTATTATTTATTCGTGTTCAATAAATTATTATAATTTTAATAAAATTTCACCTCTTAATAATCAACTTATTTTTAAGGTAATCAAAAATACATTTGGACTTCGGGTCGACTATGTGATTTCCAAGGATGTGATCGAGCAGATTTGCAGCCCTTGGCTGTTAATGGATGGTTTTGGACAGCTGAATTACAAAAACTCCCTCCTACAACTGACCGGGTCTTAAATGATTGGAGTCATTTTGGAGGGTAAATTTTTAACTCTTCTATTAAGTATTTGTACATTTTAATTTAATTTCTAAAAAAAAAAAAACATTATATTATTAATGTTTTATTTGAAATCTTTAAAAGAAATCTGGGCGACTTGGGCGAATGCTGCAACGCCAAAGGTGCTTTTTAGCACCAACTATGATGCCATGTGGGGATTATGCTCTCCTTCATTGCTTAAAAAATATTAATTCTTTGTTTTTAGACAGGAAGACATTTTTTATAAACGTAATATCACAAAAAACTATAAGATATATTGAAAAAAAGCAATAATGGACCATCTCCCCTTTTCTAGGGAACTATTCACCCTCTAAATTTTTCAAAAACCCCACATAAGAAACTTCCTTCAGTGATAGTCGGTGAAGCAATTTTCCATCAGTAGTTGGAGATAGCGAGATGGAACCCTGAAGGTGTAGGGGACACAAAATCCAGGTCAGGGGAGGGGGTCCCGGGCTTGGATTTCAGGGTACATGTTACAGACGATTTCGCCTTAGACAAAGCAATGAAAACTAATTTAAAATAAGTAGATCAAATAATAAGAATAATAATTTATATTTATATGAATATATGTATTAATCAAATTTTTTTGCTAGCTAATATCTTGTCATACATCATTTCCGTCATTTTGTTTTTATTTTCATTAATTTTATTTATTGTCTTAGAAAGACGGACTGGTAAGCGAAATAAGTAGGTTATAATAAAAGGCAGTCCATAAATTATTTACTTTTATTTAATTTCCGACGTTTCAGAGACTTTTTCTCCTCTTCTTCAGGGTATTGAATATTTATTGATGGGTGAGTATAACTCGGTTCCCATTTGTCTCTCCTTTCAGTGATAGCAACAATATTACAATTTTTTCAACATTATATAATTAAATTATAAATAATAATAAGATAAGTATCAAAAAAAGTGTAGGTACTTATGGTATAATGTTGGAAAATATTGTAACATTGCTGCTATCACTGAAAGGAGAGACAAATGGGAACCGAGTTATACTCACCCATCAATAACTATTCAATACCCTGAAGAAGAGAGAAAAGTCTCAAACGTCGGAAATTGATTAAAAGTAAATAAATTATGGCCTCCCTTTCATTATAACCTACTTATTATTATCATTATATATTTCTTTTGTCTGAATTTCTATAATGCTTTGCTTTGATTAATTGGAGAAATAAACACTAGTTTTATATTATCTATTTACCGGTTTCGTTTACTATAGGTACTTCTTAAAACTTAATTATATCTTACACTGTACACCATAAATTTTCTCTCAACTATATCAACTACTTTAAAATTAATCTCCCACTGTGAAGATAAGTCCAAAATAAGGCGTAAACCTAAGTTTTGCTCTCCCCGGACCAGCAAATTCTCTCTACGGCCCTGATGGGTGCCAAAGTCTAATTTTCTAATCCTCTCCTCAACCGCTCCGGTTCTATTAAAAACTTAATAATAATTATGATATAAGACTTGGGCCTTGATGATTTTTTATTCATTTTTTACAAAAAATCATAATTTTGTTTTTTAGATTAAATAAACCTCAACCAGACAATAGGGAAGCACAACAAAATGGGGCCACAGAAAACTGCTTAGCTGTGTTGAACAACTTTTATAATGACGGTGTTCATTGGCATGATGTTGCTTGCCATCATCGGAAACCTTTTGTTTGCGAGGAAAGTGAATCGCTCATCAAATTTGTACAATATACAAATCCAAATATTCGATTGTGATTTTTTTATTAAAAAAATGAATTTAATTTTAGTTTTCAATCAAATGTACATAATTAATCATTAGATTTAATAAATAAAAAAGTTTTAAACATTAAACATCTTTTTATTTAATAACTTTTAAGGAGTTAGGTGTTGGTTTTAGGTGAAACGTTTTATTATTATCTTTTTATTTCATAAAAAAAATTAAAAATTGAAAAAAACATTTTTATTTTGTTATGGTATCAATATAATATATTACCAATCAAGATCTTTATAAAATTCTTCGGGTATTTTCCACCCTTTTCCCCATGTATTTGAGGGTAAAGTTTCATGTTTTAAAAATTCATTTTCATCATGTTGCCAAAATTCATAGATGACCTTATCAGAAATAGGATTATTTTGTGAAATTTGGCTAGTTTGCTCCTGTGAGGGACGAGATAATTGACTTAATGTAATCATTTTAGTAGGTTTATTTTCTGTATCTTCTAAATTTTTTTTATTTTCACAATTACTTCTTATGCCGGATAAGGAATTTTCTTTATTTGTTTCAGAAAAAATATTTTTTCATTATTATCTATTTGACTAAAACTACTCTCATTTTGAATAAACTTTATAATATTATCATTTATGAATGCTTTATTAAGAGAAATAGATTTATTTTTATTTTGTCTGTTCTTCATATTTCGCTTCTTATTAGTTAATTTTGGGGGGTCGGGTAAAATATTTTCAATAGAATCATTGGATAAATTTAAATTAGTATTTTGGCTTATTTCTTTATTCAATTTCATTTTCTTAGAAGGCGGTTCAGATTCTTTTCCGTTGGTCCAATCTTCAATAATGTAATTTTCATCATTATTTGTAATCTTTTGAGAATTTTTTTCAGAAATGCTTTCAATAATTATCCTAAAAAGAAAATGTATACATATTTACATAGATAATAGTTAAATTTATTTAAGATGTATATTAAACTTACTCCTCACTTCCTAAAGATTGTGATTCTTCTATCTGGGAAGTGTTATTTATTTCATTCTTTTTATTAATAATAGAGTTTATAAGTTCCTGTAGCTTTTCACTTACTTGGGAAATTTCGAGCCACTTAATTTGCTTAAAATATATAAAAATAAATAAGAATTTGTCTAGCACATGGTACCTTATTGTTTTATTAATAAATACTAGGTGCGACGCCCGCCTTCGGCGGCATCTTGCTAGCCAATGAAACCCCCACCCCCTCCTCCTCACTCCTGGACTCCCACCTCTCCCCTGGACCAGATTTTTTTTGCCCTTTGGCCTTTCTAGCCATAAGCCAATTTACGATACTACTTATATTTTTTCTAAATTCGTCTCTACCTCCGGGGTTTTTAGTCGGATGCCTCAAGTCGGATTCGAACCCGGGTCCCCTGGTTAGCAGGCTAGCACGGTAACCCCTAGCCTATCTGACCAACCCCCACCGAATCAAATTTTAAACAGAGAATTGTGTTTAGATAAATAGAAAGAATTTGAGTAAACAAAAACAATCGTCTTGGTTACCAAATAAGCTGACGTGTACAGATGTGGCCATCCACTTGACTTTACCATACAACCTGGCCCTAAAATTATTTATAATTATGTAGGTAATAACTATAGTCTCGTTATAAATAAATAAAATTTATAATTCCAGCAGAAGACACACTCTTTTATTGTCTCCTTCAATATGTAGGAGGAGGTTAGTTTTTGCATTTTTATACTTCTGGTGTCCCGCTGATTATGTATAGAAAATTTGGTTGAGTTTGGTAAATGACCAAGATTTTTAATTTTTAACTCTCCCTCCACCCCCTTAATTTTGGGTCGATGTGCACCAAAATATATTCAGCTCTTAATCTCAATGGACCAAAACTACTTGTGAAATTTGGTTTTGATATTCACACTAATTTTTGAGCTAGAGATCGTCCACAAAAATTTGGTAACGCACAGACAACCAGACAGACAACCAGACAACCAGACAGACTAACAGACATTTTGACAAAACAATTATTATCTCGAAAAATATAATTTTTTCGATGTTCACTAATTAGAGCTTTTTTGTAGAGAGAAATGCCATGGTTTCGGTCAATTTTTTTACTCAAAATAGTTTCAGCTGTTTTTTAGATATTTCGAAAAAAAAGAAAGAAAAAAAACCACTTTTTTCATGCACAATTACAATACTTGACCATACCCTGTATGGTAAAGTAAAAAAGGGGAATCTCTGGGTCGTAGCATGAAGTTATATAGCTTATCAGACATACAGCAACTGGGGAGACGGGCATACAGACACATGCACAAATGCCTTTTAGTAGTCTGTGATAAATAATAAAAGAATGCAGTATTCTTTGGAAATTCACTTTAAAATTTCTGTGATATATTTGGGGTCGTTGAAAACGAATATGATAGTCTACGCTATACCAAATTAAATTAATTAAAAAATGGTCCATAAAATACGTACAAAAAAGGAATGAGGGCAGCAAATTGTGACAAGGAGGAGGCGATCAGAGCAAATACACAGATATATTAATTTCATTTTTATTCTTTTAACAACCATCTATAGGTATATATAAAATTAAAATTTTGTCTGTACATTGCTCCAAATCACGCCAAATTTTGGTTGCACACGTTTCAAGCAAAGTTATGAACGAAAACACCCTCAACAATGTCTGTATGCCTGTATGTCTGTATGTTTCCGTCGTTTTCGAAAAGTTGCTCACGATTCACGTAAAAACGGCTGAAGGGATGATTATGAAATTTCATATTTTGAACAGATGTCTTCTAACTTACGTTTATAGCTATATAACGTTTTGATATTTTGACCCCAAAAGGGGGTTTGGGGGGGAGCACGAATGAAAATTATCAAATAACTCCTAAACTATTAACTCTACGGCAAATTTTATTATAACCAAAATTGTAGGGGATGTGATTTATGACAACTTTTGTTAAAAAATTCCCCTAAAAAACTACCCAAAAAGGGGGAGGGTCAAAATATGAAAATTCTTGCTCTTGGACCAAACTCAACCAAATTTTGTATACATAATCTGTGGGTCACTAGAAGGCTAGAAATGAAAAAACTAATCACCCAAAATGGGGGGGGTCAAGAAATGAAAATTCTTACCCTTAGAGCCAACTTAACCAAATTTTGTATATATAATCTGTGGGTCACTAGAAGGCTAGAAATGAAAAAACTGGGTGCAGGGGGTGAAATGAAGTAGGGAGTGGGTTAGGTTATGGGGTGCGGGGGTGGTATGAGTGCACGGGGGTCAGGGTGGAGTGGAGGGTTTAGCTGTGGGTTCAGAGGCGTGGTGAGGTGGGGGCGGGTGCATGGTGCGGGGTGTGGGGGGTGCTGGGTGGGTTTCGGGGGGTGTGATGGGTGGGAGTGGGGTGTGAGGGAGGGGTACGTGGGTTGGGGGTCCAGGGTCGTGCTCCTGGCTAGCAAGAGGACGCCGAAGGCGGACCTTGCAACTAGTTTTTCAATAAATTAAAAAAAAATAATAATAATAAAAAAATGGATATACTCTTTGATAATTGTCTTCTTTTGAAATTTTGCTGTCAGCTATGTAATGAAATTTCTTTAGATCTGAGATATAAGCATCAAGAATATATTTTGGAAGGCCAGCATTTGTTTCAAACCATGAATTTAAGGCTTTTTTTATATGTTCGATTTTGATTTTGATTGGTCTAGGTCGATATTTCAATATTTGTTCTTCAGTTTCTAAATCTATTAATTTCCTATCTTCATCTTGTTTTCTAATATTTTCTTGATTTTTAATAAATAATTCACCCTCAGTACAATAAGTTTCATCACTATCATAGTTAACAGAATTTATCATATTTCTTAGCCTATATTAAAAATTTTATTTACCAACAGTCTAATGTCCGCAACAATTAAATAAACAACTTGATACCTTGATAGTATATTGGCGAAAACCACGATCCCAGTGACATCTATTGGTAGAAGCTGAACTTGTGTACAACAGAGAGCATAGTGTACAACAATGCAGGTTCCTAATATACGGATTGGATTGTGACCAATTTCCTTCCGTGATTTAAAATAACTTAGCACAACATATTTTTAATAAATAGTTGATACAATTTGATGGCTGTATATGTATATAATTAAGTAATGGAGAGGGATTCAGCCAATGGGTAGCCTCTGCTGAATAAAATTTTTTAATAAATAGTCTTTTTTTTAGCTTTAATAAACATCCTAATTGATAATGTAGCGATTACTCAAAGCCATAGTTAGTTCACTCGATATCGTAAGTTGCATCTTGACTAAGTAATAAAAACTGTGTCGGCAAAATAAAAACTTTTCAATTAAAAACTGTGTATTCTCTAAGCCAGGGGTGTCCGACCGTTTGGCTTACATGGGCCGCATTTGAAGAAAAAACAAATGCTGTATAAAGCTTAAATTCGTCCCTGTCTCGAATATGGCTCTCAACTGTGGAGGGGGGCTCCAAGCATTCTCTTGCCACACTGGATGCGATTCAGAAGCGACCAATTAAACTAATAGGAGACCCGGTCCTAATTAATCCACTTGACTCCCTGATGGCTCGCCGAAGAAACGATTCTTCCCTTTCCCTACTATCATGGTGTCAAACAACTTCTGAATTTGGGGTTCAAAATTCTGATGAGAAATGGTCTAAGGATCAATGCCTCTAAAACTAAAGCACTAGTTAGTAGTGGGAAGCTCCTACTATTTAAATAAATTAAATAACAGTCCACCCTTGACTGTCCGCGGTCAAAAACTGGTTTAATCATTAACTCTTAAGGAGTTAAGTGTTGTTTTTAGGTGAAACATTTTAATATAATAATAAAACTTGAGCAAGACTAGAGGGAAAGATTTTAACTTGGGCCTCCCGCTCCCCCATTTTCAGTCATTCTATTGCCCTTCAAATTTTGAAGATATTTAAAAATTTTCTTCAAAATTCAAAACACTCAACTACTTTTATTTAAATTATTATATGCTGTGCTGGATTAGTAAAATATGGGGCCCTTAGAGGAAAAGATTTTAACTTAGGCCTCCCGCTCCCCCATTTTTTTAAAGAAAGTTAAAAATTATATAAATAGGTATAATAAAATAATAAAATTGAATTTATTTACCTCTTAGTTTTGATAAAAAATAAAAAAACAAAAACATATTTGCGCGATTATTTTTAGTGGAGGGGATATAAGATCAATGGCTGTAGAGATTAAGTTAGCCGTGTTTATTGTTGTTTTGTTTTGATTATTTAATTGTATTGTTGTGATTTTTAGTTTGAATAAACATGCTTATTAAAGCTATTTGAGTATTTTTATGAGCCTTTACAGTGGCTTGGAAACAATCCATTCATAAAAAGAATATAGTAGTGTAAAAAGTACAGTCACGTTAAAAAACATCACCGTTCATATGTATAGAGTGGTTACGAGGCTAAAACTTTTTGTGTGGATTGTTGCGAAAGTACCTCCTTAATTCTATTTTTGTATTGTTTTTTTTGCTCCAGGAGGAGAACATCCTCAGAGCATTCAATAAATATTATTATATTAAAAATGCCGAATATAGGTAGTTTCAGCTGAAAGTTCTCTTTCGATATCCATTGATTTTGTAAGAAAAATGAAAAGCAATTTTCAATTTCCTGCTTCTTTGAATGTGTACAAGTAGCGCCATCAGTGAGTTTTTGTAAGAAACTAAAAATTCACATGAATAGGCTCGATTATGGCATATCTCTTTTATCTATGTCTGTAAGTTTATTAAATTCGTATCTTATTTTGGTAATCTCATACATAAATTTACTTTATTATCCTTATATTGATTTTATAACGTGTTTTTTTAATCCACTAAATATTATTGTTTAATCATGTTTGTCTTAAACTAATAATTAAATTTTAAATCCATTTAATCTACGTATATTTGTGGAAGGTGTTTTTCGAATCATCACGTGAAGGACAAAATACATTATTTCCTGTGACGTTTCAAATTCAATTAAAAATTAATTTGTTTTTGCGAATTAATTAAGTAAGTTGCCATTATATATTTATACAGTAGATATATAATAATTAGAAATGATATATATATATTAGTGAATAAAATGTCATTCAACTAATAATCAATTAGTCAAATTAATTTATATATAAAAGAATTCAATGTCTTATCTAAATTATTGATTCAATTTTTTTTTTAAATTCATAATTTAAATTATTATTTTAATACACTCTTATTAAGTTATATTCAATGGTAGGATATTTTATCCAAAAAATGAATTGACATTCAATTAAATGATTTTCTTTTGTTATTATTTTTTTATCTCCATTAGTCATTTGACATTTTAAATTTAAGATATAATTCCTCTCTTCTATTCATATGATAAATCAATTCTAGAGCATATTTATTAATATATATATTAGGGTGGGTCAAAAAAATTCATTATTTTTTTTTACAAGTGACACGGTAAAGTATTTATCAACCAACGTTTCGTCGACTTTGCCGACTTCTTTAGGGCTTCAAATAGTCATGCCACACATTCGTCTAAATCAGTGATCCGCAAACTTCTTGTGATCAAGGTATACCTACCAAATCAAGAAATTTTAGAGCAGGCTTGTCCAACACGCGGGCCGAATGCGGCCCGACAAAAAATCGCAAACTTACAATCTTTATGAGATTCAGTCTAAAAATTCCAGTGATATTACTAAAAATATAATATTTTTAACTTGATATTAATTTATGAGTAAGCAATTGTTGAATATAACACGATATTTTGCAATGACATATTCATAAAGTGATTCTTAAATAATTTTATTTATTCAAGCATCTATTTTCAAGTATGAAGGATACAAAGAATGAAGCTAGATTCAAAATATTATATATTTTTGATGAGCATTTTGAGAATTCACTAAAAATTCCTTTGAGCCAAATATCGTCGGATTAATGTCCCAAAAACAATGACAAACTTCTCACTATAATTTTATGTTGCTGATTTGTCTCTTACTTTTATAATAAAAAATTTATGAAGTAACAAAGCTTAATTTCTTAAGTATATTAAGTACATATTCTAAGTTTTTTTTTGCTCATCAGCCATTATTAGCGATAGTGTATGGGTGACCCAAAACAGCTGATTTTCTTTCAATTTGGCCCAGGGAAGCTAAAAAGTTGGACACCTCTGTTTTAGAGATAAACCAAAGAAAAATCCAATGTTTATTTATTATTAAAATCAATATAATATGAAAAATTTAGTTGGTTCATGTCCATTTTAATAATAAATAATAGATTCACCGGTTTTATTTATAATATGAAAAGATGTTTAATGAGAAATATCAAAATTTGGAGCAATCGTTGATAAGGCTACTCGCATAACTCTCAGCTATGTGTATTATCTTCACAAAACTTGACATTTTTCCGCGGCACACCAACTAATGACCATGTTACACCAGTGTGCCGCGGCACACACTTTGCGGAACACTGGTCTAAATTTTCTTGTTATTTTCGTTACCATTGAAGCCAATCAGAAACACAAATTTCAAAAAGGATTCGGCACATTCACATAAACAATTTTTCTTTCTTTTCTTTTTATATTAACAATTATATTAGATATAAAACAGAAATAACATAAATAGAATGAGGCAATACTTTTTTTAAAAACAATAGAATCTTTTTTCTTTTGATCCTTACATAAAGAGTTGAGATTTCTTTATATAAGGATCAAAAGGAGAAAAATATTCTATTCTGTTTTTAAAAACAGTGTTGCCTCATTAAATTTGTTATTTCTGTTTTATATCTAATATAATTGTTAATATAAAAAGAAAAGAAAAAAATTGTTTATGTAAATGTGCTAAATATTTTTTGAAATTTGTGTTTCTGATTGGCTTCAATGGTAACGAGGAGAACAAGAAAATTTAGACGAATGAGTGGCATATGACTGCTTGAATCCCTGAAGAAGTCGATGAAACGTTGACTGATAAATAAAAAAGTCACACATAAAAACTTGTCTTTATTTTCCTATTATAAACTTTCAAGATAATTTTTTTTTATGTTAAATAAAACTGACGCCAAATCTCTGTTTTATTCTCTATTTAATCTTCTGCAGACGTTTCGGATACTTAATGGTATCCTTAAGGGTCTTATACATTTTTTCCAAAAAAGTGAAACTTGGAGTCACATTAGTATATTCATATAAAAGAAAATAATATAGTAATCCGATGGAAAATTTAATATTTGTTTACTAGCCTCTGTAAGTAATAGATACAAACATGTTTTTTAGTAAAAATCAAGAAAAATTCAATCTTTCCTCTTTATCAACGACAAATAACATTTACTTTTTTTGTTTACTTGCCTCTAATTAGCTGACATAATGATGTGTGTGTATATTGTTATTATTTTCTCTTATATGTATAATACTAATATGCAAGGCCACGTTTTTATTTTTAGATAAAAAGAAATGTTTATTGCCTGAACATGAATACAGTCTGATCTGACGTTGAATTCTTATAGTACTCGCCAAAATAAGACGAAAATGAAGAATTTTACTTAGGGAAAATGGTGTAGGTTTTAGGTGAAACATGAAAGTAAAGGGAGTGTAGTTTCACTGTGAAACTACACTCCCTTTACTTTATTAATGAAAATGAAGAATACCATTTTTCGAGATTTCGCTTAGTTTTCGAGATAGAGTTTAAAAAATACTGTTTTTTTTTTATTTTTTTTTCAATTGTTTTTTATAGAAACCACTAAAACCGTAGTATCACGGGTCGTGAAGGGATTAATGTAATTTTTTCCAAAAAAGAAATAGCTTGAATTTCACTATAAATTAATTTCTTAAAAGAAGAAAAAAAAAAATTGAAATTATCCAAATCAGGGTGTAAAAGAGGATGTTTAAGTGACATTTTGTAAAATATTGAATAAAATATAAATATAAACAAATTGTCGCTGATCTTACAAAACCTTGTAAGTCCTTTATTCATTGTTTGCTAGAAAACAAGAAAAAACATTTTAAACAACAATACATTCAAATACAATGCTATATTTATTATTTGTCCGTAGCGCGAAATTAAATTGGAATAGAATAATATTTCAATAGACAGATGCGCCGTGAAAAGTTGGTCGGTATAAACGTATAATACGTATTTGACCAAAAATTGGACTTACCAGGTTTTGTAAGATCAGCGACGAATAATATAAAGATATAGCAACACACTGTGGTTCAAATCAAAAAATGAATATTAATTAAAACATAATTAGTAAATGCCCAAAAAAATTCGAATATGTAAAAGTTATATCCGGTTCGGTTAAAATATATTCAGTTCGGCTCGGTTCATTAGCGTTAGCCAACCTAATCGCGAGGCGACTGTGGGTCAGTGGTTAGAGTGTTGGGTCGCTGACTCGGAGATCGCTGGTTCGAGACCGAGTCTCGGCAGATAGATATGTGCAGTCGCCTCCTCTTGGAAAGTAATGGCAACCTACCAAGAGTATAATTCACAAAGAGAAACAAAGAGGTTGTTTCTCTTTGTGAATCAACAACTCTGCTACTCTCGGCAAAACAAAAACTTTTCAAGAGTATAATTGCCAAGTGACCTCTCCAAATTAGCCGTTCGGAACCGGCGTTAAAAAGTAGGTCCCGTATATCTGTGTAAAACAACTAATCACACTCAGCACAGGTATATGTGGAGAGGCGCCGACACCCGTTTCGGGTATGGCACTCGAAGAAGAAGAACCTAATCGCCTAAAAACAGAGCCGAACTGAATATATCTTAGCCGAACCTTTCAAAGTTTGTTCGGGAACCCATTTTTTTATCTAAATGAACCGAGATGATGAATAGAACCGAACCTATGAAAAGTTCTAAAAGTGGAAATTGCCAACGCTCACTTAAGACAATTTGAGAGATTACAGTCCATATACTCAATTTCAGTTCAAATTTGTAGTTTAAAATTTTATTTTTACTTTCCGACTTATTTTGTCTAGTTCTAAAAGAATCCGCCGTCAGTGGCGCGACACCGAACCCCTGATACTACGGTTTCCGGGGTTTCTATAAAAAATAAGCTGACGTGTTCTGATGTGGCCATCCACTTGACTTTACCATACATCCTGGCCCCTCACTTATATTTAATATTTAATAAAATTATTTATAATCATGTAGGGGGGGGTTAGTTTTTGCATTTTTAGACTCCTGGGACCCACTGATTATGTATACAAAATTTGGTTGAGTTTCCTCAAATGGCCTAGATTTTTAATTTTTAACCCACTCTCCACCACCCTTAATTTTGGGTCGATATGCACAAAATCTAATCAGCTCTTAATCTCAATGGACCAAAACTACGTGTGAAATTTGGTTTCGATATTCAGACTAGTTTTTGAGCTAGCTCGTACACAAATTTGGTAACGCACAGACTGACAAAAAATAAATTAACTAACAGACATTTTGACATAACAATTATTATCTCGAAAAATTTAATTTTTTCGATGTTCACTTATTAGAGATTTTTTGTAGAGCGAAATGCCATGGTTTCGCTCAATTTTTTTAATCGAAATAGTTTTAGCCGTTTTTTAAATATTTTGAAAAAAAGAAGGAAAAAAAACACTTTTTTCATGCATGATTACAATACTTGACCATACCCTGTATGGTAAAGTAATAAAGTAACAATTGAAAAATAAATAAATAAAAACAGTATTTTTTTAAACTCAATATCTCGAAAAATGGTATTCTTCATTTTCGTCTTATTTTGGTGAGTACTATAAGAATCCGTCGTCAGATCGCGGCGCCACAGTTACCGTAGAATCCCAAGATCTTTTTTAAATAAAAAAAAATATATATTTTTTAAACATGCTCTTATTAATATATATATATGTATAAATTACACGCAAATTTTTTATATTATATTAATCAAAATATTTATTTTTAAGGTTTATTGTAAAAAAATTGTTTGTGGTCATGAATCACGAGTTGTTGTGCTATCTTGTGGAATTTGGTTGTAACCCTGACCCCTGAACTCATTCATCAACATGTTCCCATGCCAGCCTTTGCCGAAGCATATCACGTTGTTATATTTGATTGCTGTTGTCAACTGCTTGGTTCTCTTTAGCCATGTTGCGTTGGTTAATGCAGAAGTTCTTGTATATACTTCTGATGAGACTAGAGAACCCATTCGTATCTACCATGATATCCAGGCTCGATTCGGAGACCCTCTTCCTCTGGAAGGACTTAAGGTTTGTTTTCTTTTAGTTTATTCATTTATCTCATTTAGAAAGAAAATAAAATAAACAACAATATTTATTTTTATACTATAAAAATTTATTACTTTATTATTGATTTGGAAGATTTTCTTGGTTTACATCATCCATAGTCAGAGCTGGGCACTTTTAAAATAGATGTATTTAAAATACATTTTGTATTTCAATTTCGTTGCTGCAAGCATTTTATATTCAAAATACATTTGAATTTACATTAAAAATAGTTGAAAAAATATTCAAATAGAAGTGATTAATTGGTAGGTGTTTATTGTAGTTTAATAATAGTCAAGCCACTACAAAGCTGCGTAAATGATTAAAGATTAAATAAATGAAATTGCAACTTCATATTGACGTTAGCTATTATTTTGAATCAAATTTAGGGAACGCGGTTGGTTTATAGTGAAACATTGTTAAAATTAAATTAGGTTTGGAGTTGGTGGTGTTTCACAGGAGGAAACTAAAATACAAACACTTTTTAGTTTGCTCTATATATTTCGAAGCTCTTAACTCATCGTCAGGAAAACATTGACTAAAGATAACATAAAATAATGAACAAAAATTTATTTTAATATGATGGACAGTTATTTATGACTTAGTGTAAATATGAAAGAATTATCAGGGGATGGGATGGCCTTAGAGCCGAAAGAACAGATGGAGCGGACAGAGAGGCTAAACTGGGAATAAAGAAAAAGATATTTATACTTGAAGTTGCCGAAAATTATAGCTATGTGCCATAAAGGAGGGCAATAAACTATGGAATGTGATGAGGTTGCATAGTGAAAATTTCAATCTCTTATTTTTCTATTTAAAAATAAAAAATAAAAATAAATCCCATGCATTCCAATTCAAATTAAATATCATTGATTAAGATGCTCAATTATTGGTGAAGTTTTGATGTCTGTTTGATTGTTCAGATGTTTTGATTAAGGTGTATGGCGCTTTTTAATTTCAGCTGACTCAAACAAATCCAATTTCCTGCTTTTTGAAATGAAATGTAAAGGGTTGGTCGATGAAGGTGAATGGATGTGGTCAAACAAACGATCTGCAAAAGCCGAGTTATAATTATTTTGAGCTCGGGGATCAGTGCCTAAAAGGATAATAACTTTTAAGGAGATAGGTGTTGGTTCTAGGTAAAACATTTTAATATAATAATAAAACTTGGGCAAGATTCGAGGTAGGTTTCACAAAAAAAGAAATAAAACAAAATTGAGTTTTGAATTCGATATATTTCGGGGGTGAGCCCATCATCAGGAAGGGTCAGAGAAAACTCCTAATGATGGGCTCAGCCCCTAAATATATCGAATTCAAAACTTTTTGTTATATTTCTTTTTTTTGGGAAACCTACCTCGAATCTTGCTCAAGTTTTATTATTATCCTAAAAGGATAAGATCATCGCTCTTTAAAACCAACTAGCGGGACTCGCGAAGATCTGCTCATCATTTTGTCTATAATAAAATGTTTTCTTTATTCTTTAATTTATCTTAAAATATATTTTTCCACGGCTATATTATAAACTTGATTTTTTTTAGATTGTTTTCAATTTATTGATTTATATAAGATAATGTTTTTTGTAATATTTTTAATGAGATAACCTTATTAAAATTTTCGAATTCTCAATTCTGTATTCATCAACAGCATACAATTCTAAGGATCTATTCCCAAGCTTAAGTTCTGTTCGAAACATCCTACATTCTTATGAGTTATATTTATCATCTCCTAAAATTTATTTATCTCAATATTTATTCCATTTATTTTTCTACCAATTGCCATAATTATAAAGTTAAATAGCTAGAAAATATGCTAAAGCTAAAATTATTTATTGATTATTCTATTTTTTAATATATTTATTTTAAAGATTAATCTTATTATATATTTTTATTTAACATATCAAGAAATCAAGCCGTTCATTTTTCAACTAATATCACAACTAGCATTTTTATAAAATTAAAATTTTTATTCTAATTTTGATATTAATCAAAAGTTATAATATTAATTAAATATTTTTTTTTAATTTTTGCTTCTTTTTCAAATATATTTTTTGAGTATTTTTGTATTAGTATAGTATATCAAATATATTTTTTGTATTTGGCATTTCAAATACTTGCAGTGGTGTATTTTACCCAGCTCTGACCATAAGAAAATTAGAAAATTAATTATTTATCAAGTATTTCTGAAACCTTCTTCAACTAATGATAAATTAAGTTGGGTGCCCTACTTTAGAAATCTTTGAAACTTAGAAAGAAAATATTTTTTAAGCATTATTTTTTATTTTATTTTTTTTTTTTGTATCTGCGATACCATCATAATCAAGAATGAAAGGTCGTGAAAAGTTCTTTCTAGTAATACAATAAAATATTTATCTTTCCACAACGATGAAGTCAAAAGTCTTTAAGCTTCAGAACTTCTAGATGAAAAGAGTAGAAAATTAGAGTAAAATCGTTATATGCTTATATGGGGAAACTCTTGAAGCTAATGAGCTTAAATTTGGCAAAACGGTTTAATGCTTCCAACATGATCTAATCGTACCCATTGTCTTAAGTTTCAGGAGTTATGCTACCGAAAACATGAGCTTTTTTGATACCTATAATAAATTACTTAAATGATTTTCGTTATTTTGGCGAAAATCTCGAAAGTCGTGACATCTTTTTGAGATATATAGAATTAATAATTACAAGTTATCGGGGGAAACAAACTTGAATTTTAATACAGACGTACTTAGAATTTTAAAAATGGGTGGTAAGTCTCTTGAGTGAAATTTTCTACGGAATATATAAATATGTGGAAGAACTTTCTACTCGAAGGTTGAATTTCTCGTCCGACTCGGGTTCAATTCCCGAGGGGACAGTGGGTTTTTCAAACATTAATTTAAACATTAATTTAAACATTAATAATTTCCATCATTAGATACTACTTTTTCTTAAACTTTACCATACGTAGTACGTTAAAAAAGTTTGAATTAATAAGCTGCATCTTTTTGCCAAGTTTCAGCTTTCTAGATCAAATCCATCGCTGCCAAAAAAAATTCAAAATCATTAAAATATTCCTAGTGTATACTGAGTCTTGAAAAAGCTTACACCTTTAATTCAAAAACCAAAAACTCACAAAAAATAGCTGAGGCCAAGTTATATAAGTGCTTTTATATTTTTTATAAAATCTTACTTATCATCTTGCTCTCTGTTTTTATATATAATTTGTTTAATAATTCATTGTTAATTTTCTAAGTAATTTAAAAATGTATTATTTTTATAGGGTCTCTTAGTCTATTCGGATCCGCCCTCTGCTTGCCAGGAAATACATCCACCTCCAAATGATACAGATTATTCAGGAAAATGGATTGTATTAATACAAAGATATGGCTGTAAGTTTGAACGTAAAATTAGAATGGCCCAGGCAGCCAATTACTCAGCAGCTATTGTACATAACGTTAATTCAAGTGATCTTGGTAAATATTCATTACATTTTTCAAATAAATTTATTTTATTTTATGAATGTTAATAAATTATTACAGGGATATGGATAAAATTGAAAAAAGACAACATGTTATATCAATTTCTTTCCACTTCTTAGGCAACTAAAATATATATTAGAAAAATCTGACAAACGGGCTAATAAGGAATATTTATACAATAAAATTTTTACAATTTATGATTTAATGAAATAGATAAAAAAATTTTAAATTTTAACATCTCTCGCACACATTATCGATGCTTGAAAGTCTATTCAAAGAATTGAAGGGCAAGTGAGACAATTCTAATTGTTCGGAGTTATTGTTATTATAGTTAAAATAAAATTTAATATTGAAGCTATTAAGATAATCATTGGATTTAATAGCAACAATAACTGCGAACAATTAAAATTGCCCCACTACCAACACCACTCAAATTCTAACTCCCAAACCCCTCAACGAAACCCGCTGTCAACGCTCATGGATAAATACAACCTTCGCAAACGATGCAGCCAAGACTTGTCCTTCCTCCCATTCGCTCAGATCTTAATAAATATATACATATTAGGGTGCTCCTTATTTTGGATATTTTCGAATATTTACGCAGACAGGGACTCATATGGTTCTAAATAAATAAATAAAAATATCCCCCAAGTTTCAATTCTCTATCTCAATTTTAACCTAGTTCTAGACAGCGATTAAGTTTCCCATCTAAAAAACATGGGGTTTTTGGCATTGAACGATCAATTTTTTATTCCGACCAAAGTAATGGTTCAAAAAATTTGAAACTCTGTAGAGTTTATCCTTATAATAGTAGCTATACCACAGAATTTTGACAGATTTTTAGCTATTAAAATTTTGGAGTTTATAACTTAGTAATACTAAGATATAGCAGTATTTTATCTATTGAAGGAGACAATAAAAAGTATGTCTTCTGCTAGGATTATAAATTTTATTTATTTATAACGAGACTATAGTTTCGAGGGCTGCCTCTTCATCAGTCTACTGCAATGGATTCTGAGAAATTAATTTATGAACTATAGTCTCGTTATAAATAAATAAAATTTGTCACTCCAACAGAAGCACACTCTTCTATTGTCTCCTTCAATATATAAAAATTCTGCTAATCTCGGTAAAAACTTACAATTTAGTATTTTATCTAGATAAGTAATAAGATTGTGGTGTTGGTGCAAGGTGAAATATCTTTAATAAAAGTAAATAAATATTATATGAAATATTCATTTACTATGAGTTAAGATTTCTAGGTCACTTGTTTCACATTAAAAATTAAAACATAAGAGTTAAATTTTTAATGTGAAACAAGTGACCTAGAAATCTTAACTCATAGTAAATGAATATTTCATATAATATTTATTTACTTGCAACGAAATTTTCTCTGAGAGAGACGGACTGGTAGAAATTTTAATTGAAAGTAATGGAAGGCAGCCCAGAGGTAGTGAGGAAAGAAAAAATTAACACATATAAAATAAGGAAACATTTTATTTGTTTCATTCATTGACCCTTTGAAACCCTGAAGAAGGAGGGAAAAATCCTCCGAAACGTCAGTTTGAAAGGAAGGAGGAAGGATTCCAATAAATTACACCTTATTTTATATGTGTTAATTTTTCTTTCCTCACTACCTCTGGGCTGCCTTCCATTACTTTCAATTAATATTTATTTACTTTTATCTTTATTTTATCTAGATGTAACTCCAAAATTGCTAATAGCTAAAATCTGTAAAAATTCTGAAGGATTGCTACTATTATAAGGATAAAGTCTACAAGAGTTTCAAATTTTTTGAACCATTACTTTGGCCGGAATAAAAAATTGATCGTTCAATGCCAAAAACCCCATGTTATTTAGATGGGGAACTTAATCGCTGTGTAGTACTAGGTTAAAATTGAGATAGAGACTTGAAACTTGGGGGATATTTTTTTTATTTATTTAAAACCATATGAGCCCCTGTTCGCGTAAATATATTCGAAATTATCCAAAATAAGGAGCACCCTAATACATGAGTATAACAAAGTAAAGAAAATATAAAAATTATAAAATACTAGGTAGTATTTTAAATTACATTTCACCAAGAACCTATACCATTCTCCCTTAACAAAATATATACATATATTTATGGTGATTGAATCTCTTGAATTTATCTAACAAATTCTAAAAGAGAATATATACTATACGTTGATATTAAACAAAAATATACCAGGTATACAAGTATGGAATGCGGTTTTTTTTCCTAAAAAACATGTTAAATTCGGAAGAATTATATAAAAAGTGCTTTATTCAAAGTATGCTCTCTCTTGTTAGACTTTTTTCCCATCTTTCGGGCAATTTGTGAATACCATATTAGTTTGCTCTTAACCATTTCAATCGTTTTCCTCCAACAGTGCTTGAAATTCTGCATCTTCTTACCTTTTTGACGGTTTTCCGTGTTCCTTGTCTGCAACATCAAAATCACCATTTTTGAAACGCCGAAACCCTTATCTTGCGGTGTAGCTTCTCAAAGCATTTTGTATGATTCAGCGACAGTTCTCTTCGAATGAAAACGAAAAATTAATTCTGTCGGCGAATGCTCTTTATTTGGCACAAATTTCGACATATTGAACACAGCAAAACAATACTATGCAAACACTTTTTCAATTTATCACTTATGCGCGTTTGACACTTGTTGATGACTCAACAAAGTGCCATCTTTGTCAAATATTTATACTGCATACTGCATTGGTGCGTCATCTGTTTCTCAAATCCGCATTCCATACTTGTAGACCTAGTAATTAACTCGTTCGATTCTATAAATGAAATTAAATCGACGTTCGTCGATCGATAAATATACAAATAATTGAACTATACATATATTTGCGTTTTATGTTAGATGATTTCAACCCCTCAGCAGTTGTACCCGAATGCTAAGCCTGCTTTTCGGGCAATTTGGCTTGTCCTTATGAGCTATTAAATATTATATATGTATTGTATATAATCAGCTTAGAAAACAGGAAGTTGCTATTGAAGACATATGTATGGAGCATAGCCATGTACGGGTGTGAAACCTGGACAATTAGAAAAAGCGGAGAGAAAGAGATTAGAGGCTTTCGAAATGTGGTGCTACAGAAGAATGATGAATATCAAATGGATGGATAAAATTACAAATGAAGAAGTTCTTGGAAGAATCGGAGAAAGAAGAACCTTCTGGAAGAGTCTGAAGAAGAGAAGAGGTCAGATGATGGGGCACACACTAAGACATGGGGGATTGCTTAGGGATATCTTGGAGGGGGGGGAAGAAAAGGGAAGGGAAGACCCAGATTAGAATATTTCAACCAAATAATTGGGGATACGGGATTCCAGACATTTAGAAGGTCAAACAGCTGGCGGGGGACAGAGTCGAGTGGAGACGGATTGTTCCATCAAACCAGTCTTAGGACTGTATACTCAATGATGATGATTGTATAAACTTTCTTTATTAGACTATTTGTCATATTTTTCTAATATATATTTTAGATGCTGGAGAAGTCGAATCGTCTGACTGCAATTGTTTGTCTTTTTTAATTTTTGCCACTTCTCTTTGAAAATTTATATAATCTTACTTACTATGGACAAGAACCATTTTATGAATAATATTAGAATAAAATAATTTTTTTGTTCCAGAACAAATGAATGCAGAAGATCCGAGTGGAATATATATTCCTTCTTTTTTTGTCAGTGATTTTGCTGGCTATACCTTAAGAGAACATTATGCTTTCCCAAATCGATTCTATATTTATATAAATGATGATCTTCCATTTAATATCAATACCCATTTACTCCTTCCTTTCGCTATCGTTGTCGGCATATGTTTTATTATTATGTTCATTTTTATGGTAATTATGTTTTTTTATTAAGTAATCTATTTATAAATCTTAATATATATATAAAAAGAGAAGGTGATGTTTCATCATTCATTCATCTTTCAACGCACAGTCTAAACCGCTTTACCTAGAAAGATGAAATTTTGAGTGTATATTCTTTTGTTTTATTTATGGATGTGCTAATAAAGGATTTTTTGAAATTCGAACCCTAAAGGGGGGAAAGGGCCCCAAAATTTGTTTTCAGAGTTTTTCAAGATCTCTTAAACTAGTGATTATATCGATATGGGTTTAGTTTAGAAAGGTGAAGCATTGAAATACAAAAAAAACAAACATATTTGAGTATTTTGCTCTTTTTGACCCCGAAAGGGAGATATAGTCATTTTGGGGTAAATTTTTAAAGTTCTCTATCTACCCGAGTTTTTAAGTTTTAGTATTCAAATTTGGCAGATAGGTTTATTAATGCTAAATCTCGGAAAAGTTTTTTTTATTTTTTTGAAATTTCACCCCTGAACTGAAAAATGGGGGATTTTTGATTTTGTGGTCTAAAACAAAAGGCTTCGTATCTTTCTTGCCTTTGGACCAAACTCAATCAAATTTTGTATACCTAATCTTTCGGCCACTAAGCAGCTAGAAATGCAAAAACTGGTCGTGGAATGGGGGGGTGCAGGGTGGGGGGGAGGGGGTCCAGGGGGCGCAGTCCCCTGACTGCCCGCCGAAGGGGATTAATCACATTGAGGTCGTCGATGGGGCCGCGATTGATCCTTTTGTCTATAATAAAAAAATTTCCTTATTCTCTAATTTGAATTAAATCTTTTTTTTTAAGGTTATTAAAATGGTTAATGAACGCCGACGTCTTAGACGACATCGTCTTCCTTCCTCTTCTCTAAAAAAGATTCCAATTTCTAAATTTAAAAAGGGTGATCCATATGAAACCTGTGCTATTTGTCTCGAAGACTATCAAGAAGGAGAAAAATTACGTCTCTTACCTTGCAATCATGGTTTGTTTTATTTTTTATTATTTTTTTAATTTTAAAAGAATTCATTTTATCAATATTTTATAAAATTATTTATTTTCAGCTTATCATTGTAAATGTATTGATCCCTGGTTGACGGGCAATCGTCGGGTTTGTCCTGTTTGCAAGAGGAAAGTATTTGCTCATGATGAGCCGATTCCTTCTTCTGATAGTGATAGCGATACGGATGATACCACCCCTTTAATCAATAGATCGGGAGGAGCACCTAATACCAGTAATTCAGGAACTTTTGTGGAACAAAATGTATGTTATTTTAATTGTCTTATAAAATTCCTACTAGAAATAATAATAAATGCTAAACAATATTCCATCCGACGTCTGACTAGGACTTCTTCTTCGAAACTTTAATTAAAGTTTCGTTCCCAATGAAGTTATTTCCATTACTCAACAAATAATAATCAATCGTTGATTCTATTAGTAGGAATGGAAATATTGTATTCATGAAAAAATTCCAAGTTGAGATTTTCACTGTCTTTTTAGTCTAAATAAGTTGCTTTTAGAAAGTGCTGTGCTCGTAACCAAAATACTATCTTAGTCAAATAAATTTATAATTTTCTCATTAATATTTCAAAGAATAATTAACATATTAACAAGAATTGTTTTGATCGCGCTTTTTAAACAAGATATATATCGCGAGACTACTGCTGGTTGAGGACTACTGCTATTGGAGTCTGCTGAGTCTTAAGTCTGGACCAAGAGAGAATGAAAAAGATATGATCCATTTAGCTATAATCCAGGGCTTCGCTATTGAATCAAATACTTATGATTAATTAATAGCAAACACCTAACACATGTGTTAACAGATCTAGCGCGCTGGACTGGGAGATTGAATATATAACATCTCAGATTTCAAATTCATTTGGTGATCCATATCAGTGTTTGATATAAAAAGCGCCATGCGGGCTAAACGCGAAATGATGCTGGATTATAGCTAAATGGATCATATCTTTTTCATTCTCTCTTGGTCCAGACTTAAGACTCAGCAGACTCCAATAGCCTCAACCAGCAGTAGTCTCGCGATATATATCTTGTTTAAAAAGCGCGATCAAAACAATTCTCGTTAATATGTTAATTATTCTTTTGATATATTAATGAGAAAATTATAAATTTATTTAACTTCATTATTTCAAGTTAGAAATATATAAATTCGGATATTATTTTCACTTAATATTTGACAAAAATCACCTGCATTCGATTCGCTCAATTTTTTTAATCGAAATACTTTCAGCCGTTTTTTGAGATAAAAAAAGAAGGAAAAAAATGACTTTTTTCATGCACGATTACAATACTTGACCATACCCTGTATGGTAAAGTAAAAAGTAAGACCATATGTTTTTATCTATGTTTATTATCCTTTATAATCACGTAGTTTTAGTTTTTCCAGTTATAACTCGAGTTCTAATTGAGCTAAAAACAAGGAGTAATTTGAAAATCAAAGAGGAACCTGTTTTCTATTACTTAAACAAAATATTATGATCTCAAATGTTCTTGTTTAATATCTAATGGGACTGAAAAATATGTCAAAATGCCCTTTTTCGTCGTTTTGACCGATAATATCTCTAAAACAAGGGCTAATTTAAAATTTTTAAGGTGATTTTTGTATTCAGCAGGTGGAAATACATAAGAATCAGGTATTTTTGAGCCCGAGGCATTTTCATTGTTGGGCAGTGTTATCTATGTTAAATTTTTTATTGATTAAAAAATTCATAATTCTATTAAAAAATAAATTTAAAGAATGGTAAAGGATCATAATATAAATAAATTAGTATAGACTAAACACATTATCATCATAGGAATGTTTTGCCTTTAGTTAAATCTTCCTTACGCTGTTGACCTTTTGCTATACACTTGTTTATAAATAAATAGCCTTGCCATTTAATGTTTTCCTCATAAGGACAAACTCATTACAATTAAACAAAAGTTTTTATCATGCATTCTAATCTATTGTTCCATAATGAGTTTGTTCTTTGTTAGACATATAAGTGAAGCATTTAATGGCAAGTTTGTTTATTTATGATAAAATTATTTTAATATGTTTTATTTAGTATAATATTCATCAAAAAATTAATATTTTAGGAAAAATCCATTTGCTCGTGCTCATAGAGAACAAGCAAGACAAGGTTCTTTTTCGTCTATCAATTCTGGTGAATTAGGAGACCAAGCTTCAGCTTCTACAGTTCGGCCATCAGAACGCATTCCAAATCGTCGTAGACGTCGAAGACCACGAATAGTTGAAATAAATAATTCCCCTTCTAATTCAGGTAATTTCCTTAACCTCGAAACAGAGTATTTTACACATATAAAACAAAAAAATACTTTTTTAGCAAATACCTTGACTTTTTTGGTTATATAAGAAATGTTAAAATTTTCATTTCACAGTAGATTTTTCCCCTATAAATTTTAGAACAAAAAATGATCAGAATTAAAATCTTCATCGAATTTATTGATAAGTTCTAGTGAAAATATGAAATGAAAAATCCAAAATTAGATAAACTCATTTAAATATTTATTATGAATTGTAACTTTTCTGATTCAAATTTTTCTCCTAATGTTCTAGAATTTTTTCAAAAAGTTTTATTGTGACAGTTGGAGTTTCATTATTAGGTGAATTACAAATTGTGTTCTCAGAGATAATACCGCTTAAGTCCCTAAAGACCAGCCGAATTAGAAAGCCCTATTAATTCGAAACAAGGGCGGATCCAGGAATTTTTTTATGGGGGGGGGGGGGAGAATGTATATAAGGTGCCCGATGTATATAAGATCTACTTTTTATCTCGAAAGTGTGTCGCGATCGAATTGTCCAAGCGGGAGGGGGGGGGGGGGTCAGACACACACACACACGCGCAGACACACATAGAACTTTATTTTCAATTAAGATTGGAGTAATTTTTGGAGACTGACTGATAATTGAATTAAGTGGATATTGATGAGGCAGTCCAAAAAGAAGAGATAATTTACACTATCTTTTTATTCATAAAAACGACGTTTCGGAGGCTATTCCTCCTTCTTCAGGGTTTTGAAAAGTCAGTGAAGGAAATCCAATGCGGCATTCCCTCTCACTGAAAGAGGAGACAGAGGGGAATGCCGCATTGGATTTCCTTCACTGACTTTTCAAAACCCTGAGAAGGAGGGAATAGCCTCCGAAACGTCGTTTTTATGAATAAAAAGATAGTGTAAATTATCTTCTTCTTTTTTGGACTGCCTCATCAATATCCACTTAATTTTTATTTTTTTTTACAACTTTTTTTGCCAGGCACGGGCCTCTATGGGGGGGCGGTCACCTCCCCCCCCCCCCTCTGGATCCGCCATTGATTCGAAACGCCTTTAAGAGCGCTCATTCATTTGGTTTACCTTTTCCATTTCTTTAAAACCTCGAAATGAATTAAAATTATTATTGATATTAACCCTCTAGTGCATGATTTTTTTTCAAGTAGATAATATTTTTTTAAATTATTACTGCCTATAGATCACTGGAAAAATATTTAAAAAAATTCCCAATTAGCCCGAAATAATTACGTTTTATTATAAATATTCCTTGAAGGAGACAATAAAAGAGTGTGTCTTCTGCTGGAATTATAAATTTTATTTATTTATAACGAGACTATAGTTTCGAGGGCTTTGCCCTCTTCATCAGTCTATTACAATTAATTCCTGTGAATCAATTGTATTTTTGCTCGTTTAATAAGAGTGTAGATACATACAAGATCGGACAGTGTTGCCAGATTTGTCAAACGAGCACGGGATTGGCTAGTAGTGGTACATAAACAGCAAAAAGTTTTGGGCTTATGAATTATGAATCCTTATATACTCCAGCATTAACTTTTTGCTTGTATTGTCGCGAAACAACTATCTTAATTTATTCTAAAATGTTCTTAATTAATATATAGAAAATTTTTGGAAAAAAAAAGAATGAAATTTAATTTGTATATTTGTTCGAAACAGGTGAACAGGATGTTGATGATCTGAATATTACTCTCAATACGTCTGCGGAACATTCAATTAATAGTCACACAGAAAGGACGGTAAATGATAACATAACGCCGACCAATAATGTCTCTCTACAAATTGAACCAGATGAAGAAGAAACCCCAACGAGAAGTGATCTGATTGTTTAAGCAGGATATACTATAATATTGAACAAGACTGAATTTGATTCTCTGAAAAAAATTTATCGTGTATAAATTATGTATTTCAAAATTATTTAATAATACCCTATTTTTAATTTTTGTCATGATTACCTATATATATATTTATATGAATTTTATAAAATTTCCCTGAAAGTTTTATTTTTAAATTATGACTCTTCAAATTTTCAAATAATTATTTTCTTTTCTTTTTTTTTTTTTAAGTTTGATCAAACTTGTATAAATGTTAAATTTGTATATTATATCAGATTTATTTGTATATTATACAGATATATTAGGGAATTTTAGTCAACATTTTAAATGTGGGTTGTACAATGTTTTATTGTAGTGAAATTTGTTGTAAACACCTCTAATTACATTATTATAGATATTATATTAAATATTGTTATATATTATAAATTATCATTTATTTTCAACTTTTATAAAAATCTTGAATTATCTTGTTATATAAATATATAAAAATTATTTATTTAAAAAGAGCTGTTTATTTCACTTTACTCAAATATATATAAATGTTTTATTATTTAGAACAATACAACATATTTTAAATATATATTTATATGGAAATAATCGACAAAAAATTTAATTAAACTTTATTAAAAAAATAAAAATTTTAATTTCATTTTTTTTTTTTTTTTTTATTAATCTGATTTATTTCTATTTAATGCTTTATATTAATATTTAAATATATAGTATTGTAAGCATGAAAATATTATATTATTTTATTTTTTAAATAAAATATGCACCTTTCAACTAATTAATGAAAATTTTTTTAATACAATTCTTATTAATTTTGTCTTGAAAATTACTATTTATTTTTTTTTTTAATTTACCATTTGTTTAAAATAACTATATTTTCCTTTTAGTCATCTGAAGCAATGCTAATATTTAGCACATTATTTATGCTAAAAATATTATATAAATATATATATATATATAATTTACTAAGAGCTTTTTTAATAAGAGCATAATTCATTCGTTTTATGTAAATAAATAATATCCTATATAAATAAACTTATACAAAAATATTAAATATATTCATTTCTAAACCTTTTTATAAATTATATTTCACTTTTTATCACTTCTAGTCCAGGCAAATTGCGTGAAAAAATGGCTTAAACAGAAAAATAATTCCCGGTAAAGATTTTATTGGTGGAATACCTTTATTGGTACTCCAATATTACTACCCTAAGTTTTCCCCCCAAATCATTGTTGTGGAAATTTTTCTACGCGCCTCAAAATGAGAAAATTTCGGAGTTTTTTCAGTTTTTCTTGAATAACTCTAAAACGGCTTATCAAATCAAAAATATATCTATTAGATATATTACAGCTCTTTAAATTATGCGTAAATTAATAACAATTTCATCTTTTTATGTTCAGTAGAACCGCGGTATTAGCGCCAGTCAAAAAACAGTCCCTGGGATCACTTTTGAATATCCATAAAACTCGTACTTTTTTCGATTTTGACCATGAAGGACCACGTTTTCGACAAAGACGACTCTATACATTTTTAAACTAAATTAAATTTTCTACAATTTAAATGAAGTTTCATTCTAATTGGATAATGATAACACGAGATTAAAGTTATTAAAAAAATCGCAGTTTTTCGTTCATAAAATGAAAACCACTCATTCTAAAAACTTGATTTATATCTCATTCTCTAGTAAATTTTGTTTACTTGGACCACTTTTTTATTAAACTCTTAGATTTATAGATATCCAGCATTTTCCATGAGAATTCGGATCATATCCTGTCCTGAAAATGTAGAATATCTATAAATCTAAGAGTTTATCAAAAAGTGGTCCAAGTAAACATTCAAGTAAATAAAATTTCCTAGACAATGGGATAGGAATCAAGTTTCTAGGCTGAGTGGATTTTCATTTTATGAATGAAAAGAGCGATTTTTGAAATAATGCATCATTTCCTGTCATGAAAAATGCAGGATATCTATAAATCTAAAATTTCAACAAAAAAAGTGGTCCAAGTAAACGTTCAAGTCAACAAAATTTCCTAGACAATGAGATAGGAATCAAGTTTCTAGGATGAGTGGTTTTCATTTTATGAAGGAAAAACTGTGATTTTTTGCAAAAAATTGCATTTTTTAAAACTTCAACCTCATGTTAGCATTATCCAATTAGAATGAAACTATTTAAATTGTAGCAAATTTAATCTAGTTTGAAAATGTATATTTTGCTATAACCTATTAGTGGGTTTTAAAATTAAAAAACCAATTAATAAATAAAAGATAATTGAAAAAAATATAAACAAACTCTTTTATTGAGATTTTTAATTATAAATAATTACTTTAAGAAAAGATCAATTTAGATTAAATTTGTCGAGGTCCAGACCTAGCCAGATCGTTTTCTCATTCTCAAAACTTGTTAATAGAATTTGTTTCATCAAAATCGGTAGAACCGTTTTCAAAATGAGTAGATAGATAGATAATTAATTCCAGAATACAGATACGACATATTATAGGCAAATGAATTAAAAACATGCAAATTGAGTTCGTTAACTTTTTGAATCGATATTGCCCTCTGCATAGTTGATAACGAGGGTGAACCGAGATTGGAATTAGGTGTAGGTATGCCGTCTTTGGAATTACTTTGGAATTCATTAGATAATCTAATTGTCATCTACTTGGAAATGAAAGTGGAAGTAGGTGTAGACGATTTTAGGTCGCGGTTCACCCCTCGGTTGATAATAAGCAATCAATATCGATCGGACTTTCCTTTTCATCCTAGGAATTACTCATCATATTTACAATGTTAAAGCTTCTTAGATTGAAATAAAAAACGGTTTATGAAAATGTTGCTTGTTAATTTTTTTAATTGTTAATTTAAAATAATAACTGAATCAATTAATATACCAGGCCCTGCTTCAATCTACAAGAGCCGCTAGTCCACAATCGATTGAAATTGAATAAAAATTGTCCCTTAAAATGTGGGATCGACATGAGGGACATTCAGTCTGGGTATTAGAAAAGTTTTCTTGAAAAAATGTTTCCTTTGCTGGAAATAGATTTAAAAATAAATCATTTTGCTTTCTTTTTTACAAGATAAAAAAATATATATATATATATATATATAATTATTTATAAAAAAGTTTGACAGTTATTTTCAGAAATTTTTTTTTAGTTTTCAAAATTTTCTTAAAAGAAACAAACAAATCATTATAAAATGGAAATTATTAAAATATTTCATTTTTTTTTTATTTTTAAATTTATAATAAAATCAAAATCAAAAATTGTCAAATATAATAGCTATTTTAAAATTTGAATTTATCGCTAAATGTATAAATGGAGTTGTTTTATTGACAGCATCCGCCATCTCTTGAGTTAAAACTAAACTTAAAATCAATTAATGGGACAAGACTCTATGCTTTTATAACTCAAATAAATACAAACCTTTTAAAAACAATTCTTTTAAATTTTAACAATGGCTTTTAATAAACGTTTAAAAAATGTTTTTTAAAAGAATTTGTATTTATTTTATTTATATACTCACAATCAATAAAATGTTTTAAATTTTTTAAAATATACATTTATTTCGAGCGATTGAACTAACCTAAGTTTATTCTCTTAATATCACTTCTTTGAATATAAACCAAAGCTCTATATTAAAGTATTTTTCTATTATCTTTCTTTAATCTTATTCTAATAAGGGAATATCAAAATGACTGTATTTCCTATTTTAAATCATCAAATATCTCACATTAACATTTGATAACTTATTTGTGATTTCAAAAGTGCAATATTATGATCGCATTGTTCCTGAAATTCAAATGAAGTGTTTTCTTTAATGAAAAAAGGCTGTGTCAAATAATAATAGTTTTAAGAATATATTATAAAGAAATCGAAATAACATTATGGAAAAATATATGATTGTGTTTTGTTTTTTGTTATTTTCATTATTGATATCATGTATATCTGCAGGAAGAACACGAGAAAAAATTTATTATAATGTTAAAGGATTTTCTCCATGTTTTCGAAGATTAAATGGAACACATCAATTTGGATGTTCATCTTTTCGAAATGGTAATGTCGGAGTGTTACATATTATTAAAAATCAAACTGATTTTGATTGGCTTTTGAGTGACGGGGCTAAATCGGAACCCTACGTTGTTGTTTTAAAACCCGAACAATTCAATTACAATTCATTATTAAAATTAAAATTGTCGTCGAAAATAAATGGCGTGATTCTTGCGATGAATCACAGTGAAAAAATTCCGCCCTCGTTTTCTACAGATGGCCAATGTCCGAACGAATATTCGGGCTTAGGGCCGTCGCAGTGTGATCCCAACCAACCATGGAATCCTTCCGGAACGGGCGTTTTTTTCGGAGACTGGCCTTTTCCTATTTTTTATTTAGATAAATTGGAATCGCTAGAGAAAATAAACGAATGCTTCGAAATGCATAACCTCAATGTCCAAGGAGATCAACAATTGTGTGCTGTAGAACTTCTCGCGTATATGTTTGCTGTCGGCGATTCGAAAACATGCATTCGACGAAGTAATTTGATGCTTAATTTGAATCCTGTTAAAGTTTGTGATCCGATAGGCGATCAAAATTTCTGGCTTGCACCCTATCTAATAAAGAAAAATAACACCAAAAAAACTGTGATATTAACTTCAAGATTAGACTCGTTTTCGTTCTTTGACACGGTGGTTACTGGAGGAGATTCGCCAATTACAGGACTGGTAACTTTGTTAGCCACAGCTTTTGGATTAAAACAACTCATAAAAGATGAAACAAAATTAACTGATAATTTAATGTACGTCCTTCTTCATGGGGAATCTTTTGATTATATTGGTTCCTCGAGATTTATATGGGATATGGAGAAAGATCTTCTCCCTATTCATCTGGAAGATATAAGAATGCTAGTTGAATTAAATCAAATCTCTAATATCAGCAATAGCAATCTTCATATTCATTTAGGAAAGAATAGAAGTGGAAAACCATTTGCAAATCATTTGAAAACAAATTTTGAACAGAAAGGATTTAAAATTGATATTGAAAAGTCTTCGCGTTTACCTCCAGCTTCTTTGCAATCTTTCCAAAAGGCTAATGAAAACATTTCTGGCATTGTGATTACTGATCATGGCTTACAATTTGTTAATCAATATTATCATAGTATTTTTGATAATAATTCAAATATTAATTACAACAACGAGACTAAATCTATTCAAGAATTTATTGCAAAAATTTCCATTACATTAGCCCAGTCAATATATGCTGAAATTTCGCCAGAAAAATCTGACCCAGATATGCTTGAATTAAATGACGAAATTTTAACTTTAGTAGATGATCTTCTTTACTGTTATTTAATATCAATGAATTGTACTCTTTTCAGAGAGTCAGTGAGTCCTGGTCAAACTCTACCTGAAGAGCCAATGAGTAGTTATGTTGGAGTTACGATCAATAATACCTTAATGGTAACTTTAACTGCTCAAACATTAGCTTATATTACTGGAAATATGAAACAAGATTGGAATCAATCCCAGTGCAATGAAGCAGCAAAGAAAGACCCTGATTATGTATATCTTTGGGTTAATGGTAAAAACATGACTGGTGTTTGTGTTGAAACTTTAATGAATATTACAGCAGCAAGCAGTCCAGCTTTCGAGATCCCAGATTATGATTGGACATCAGGAAAATATCCAACATGGACGGAATCTACTTGGGCTGATTTTCGAATGCGAATTTTCGTCAAACCACCACGATCGCATGAAATTTTTACTCTAACCCTTGGTACTATCGTAATGGTTGTATCGTTCCTCGTTGTATATTTTCTTAATGCCCGTTCTGAGATGTTGTTCATATCAGAAACTCCAAGTGTAGCTTGCTAGCGATACGCTAACAGCTGGATTCGTATGAACTATTTAGATTCCAGCCAGTCCCCCTCTCCCTCAAGATTATAGTCAAAACCGTCTCTGCATTTTTCACAAACTAAGCAAAAATCCATCTCTTGAAAATATCTCAATGTTTTAATACAATTGCTATTTATTTAGATTATTTCTTGGATGTGATTAATACATTTTCTAATATACCTACCTAATGTGAAAAAACTAACATTATACCCATTTCAAGTTCAAATGAGATAAAATAAATATAAAAATAATAATTTTGTGAATGCTGTGCGAAATGCTTTAAAAACCTATATAATATACTCACGTCTTAATTAAGCTTAAAATACATAAATGTTTTTCCAAGATCACAGACTCTAATTATAAATTAATATATTACAATGTGAAGTGAAGTTTATTTAATATGTAAACTAACCCTTATGAACAATTCATTCCCAATGGTGTGCATTATTCAATTTTCATTTTAAGCTTAATAGAGATAAGTAACCATTTCGCCAATTAGTAATATTTGTTATTATTTATATGGAATCATTTTCCTGTTATATATTGTGATCTCTAGTAAATCGATGTTCTAAGTTACTTAATAAGTTGCAAATTTTATATGCCTATGTAAATTATGTAAATGCAATTTCAACATAAATTTTCTCAAATGTTGAAATTTAAAATGTTAAATGTTTTTAAAAGACATTTTGTGCAAGAACAATTATAGCAGGATAGGATTAATATTTTATAACAAAGCCCCTTTTTTAATAAATTATTAATTTTTCACTAATATATTTTGTTTTATTAGGAAAATTTTATATAATTAAAAAAAACAAAAAAAAACAACAATATGTCAATAATAAATTATTTTTTGTCAAATTTTGGCTCATTTATTAAATTTGTTTATTTTGTACACATTTGGTAGTTATTCTGCACAAAAGACTTAATTTATTTAAAAAAAAAAAATTAAAATAATTTATAATAAATTAAATAATTTTTTTAATTGTAATTACAATTTATGTTTGCTTTTTTATTTTTATCCTTATTCAGCTATCTTTTTTTAATCAATAAATGTTAATTTAATTTGCATAGTGATAATTAAAATTCAAGCTAGAGTCTATTATTTATATTCAAGGACAGAGTTGCAGCCCCCTGATTAAAGAGACCGGATTCTTCATCATCCCCATCAGGAGTATTGGAAATTACGATGACATCTCTTCGAGATATATAGAATTAATATTTACATGCAAAAATCAGGCGAATCCACCCGTCCTGACTTCTAATGGCAGAAAGTTATCGAGGAAATAAATTATTCTTCCTTAAGAATAATACATTTAGTCGAATATTGATGAGGCAGTCAAAAAGAAGATAATTTATACTATCTTTTTATTCATAAACCGACTTTTCGGAGGCTATTCCCTCCTTCTTCAGGGTTTTGAAGAAGGAGGGAATAGCCTCTGAAGCGTCGGTTTATGAATAAAAAGATAGTATAAATTATCTTCTTTTTGGACTGTCTCATCAATATCCACTCAATTGAAAAGTTTTTGTTTTGCCGAGAGTAGCAGAGTTGTTGATTCACAAAGAGAAACAAAGAGGTTGTCCTCTGCTTGATGCAAATAAACATACACACATATATATCGAGATGATATATCTGTATATATATATATATATTATTTATTTGTTTGAGACTATAGTTTCGAAGACTTGGTCTTCATCATCAGTCTTTTTAATTATAAATGTTGTTTTTCATGGAGTCAATATTGTATGGAATTATTGATTTTATCTCATCAGAGCACCTGCCGTGATAGTATCTATAGAAAAGGGAAAGGACAGAGACATTTCTTCGATGAGCTAGCGAGTCGGTGAGGGTAGAATCGTCAATTAGCCTGACGGCTCGTTTCTGAATTGCATCCAGGGTAGCAAGAGAATATTTCCATAGATGAGAGCCGTATTCGAGACAGGGGCGGATTTGGGCCTTGTAGATGGTGAGAAGATGTGGGGGCTTGTAAAATCGCTTGGATCTGAATAAGTAGCCAAGAAATTAGACAACATTGAGTCTTATTTGTATTAAAGTTAACTAAATTTTGAGAGCCCCATTTACTCAGTTTGTCTAGGTCGAGAGTGATTGAGGAGGCAACATTGATTCGATTATTCGGGAGTGAGGGTTTGCCGTGCAGAGTGCTATCGTCGGCGTACATAACATATATCTTGATTTTCTAAGCTGATTTAAATTATTCTTACATTTACCAGGTATACAAGTATGAAATGGGGATTTTTTTCTAAAAAAAGCATGTTAAATTCGGAAGAATGATAAAAAGTGCTTAATTCAAAGTATGCTCCATCGCTTGTTATACATTTTTCCCATCTTTCGGGCAATTTGTGAATTGCACGCCAGTAAAAAACTTCCCCTTTTGCTGCGAACCATTAATCGAGCTATTTTTTCACATCTTCATACGAACCAAAGCCTTGCTCAGCAAGTGCGTGACCCCACAGATTATGTGTATATAGGTATATAAATAAATACGGTATAATTATTTTTTTTAATTAAATAACAATTTTAGAGTTCATCACTTAAATTGTCAAATTAATATTTGTGGGATTTAAAACTCGATTTTTAATCAATAAAATTGCCCAATTTTTTAATATATAATAATTGTAATAATCTTATTGTGGGATATAAAATTAAAAAACCAATTATTTATTAAAAAGAAATTGAATAAAAATATAAATAAACATTTTTCTCGAGACAACCACCTGTGAATAATTGTTTCAATTAACAAAAATCCCATCAAAAACAACTTAGCCGAAGATGAGACCGTGACAGATCGAATGTTCAACACAAAACCCTCCTAACCAGTGAATTTCATCCAAATCGTTAGAGCCGTTTTCGAGAACCCGACCGGATATACTAGTATATATATATATATATACTATTTGTATATATATATATATACAAACTTTGCTCGTTTAATATAATACGATGGCCCAAGAAATCAAGGGAGCTAGTTAAGAACATATCTGTTTCTTAATTGTGCATCCATAATGACAAGAGCAGTTTGAAGGTAAGCTCTCTTCTAGTTTTTTTTTTTTTTTTTTTATAATGATATTGATACAAGAAGAAGTTGCACCAAGAAGGTACAACCTCTGAAGTCAGTGGTGGACCCTGGTAACGTGAAGATAAGGGGAGATTTAGGGATTGGGTAGAGGTCGAAGGTATCTGTGGATGCTGGTCTTGAAAGTTTGAAGGTTATAAGTAGCTGGAAAGACGGTCGGGGAAGAGAATTCCAGTCTCTAGATGTCATAGGGATAAATGAATTGGCGAAAGCGTTTGTTCGATTAGTATCTAGTTTAAGCGCGTAGGGGTGTTGAATTTTAGAAAATCGTGTATTTCGGGCAAATGAGGCCTTTGGTGGGATTATCGATTTTATTTCGTCAGAGATGAACCCCCCAGGCTCTTGTGCCATGTTTATATGAATATATTGAAGTTAGTATGCGTAAATTAGCTACGTAGAAAGCCAAGATCCTCGAGGCAGATTTTTCAAGAGATATTTGGTGGTCCTCCATAAAAATATTAGAAAAAATAAATTAGTTTGAATAATTCAAAGCAAATTATGTAAATTTAACTTTTCATCTCTTATTTTCAAATTTGGAGAGCGGAAAAAAATATTTCATTTGATATTATTGTCACAGAAGCTCTATTATTTTCCTCTTATTTATTTCTGCATTGTGTTCATTTTCGACCACACTCCCTCCCTAATATCTTGACCATTAATAAGCTGGCTTTTAGCCGGATCTAAGTTTTAATATCAATAACAGTTATGTCGGATGTAGAGCCAGCTTGAGGCTTTTCAACTATTAATATTCCTTTTAAAACGTTCAGCTATTTATTTATTGATAGGAAAAAAAAGGTAGCTTTAGGATTAAATTAAATGACTCCTAATTTTTAACGAGTTATAAAATCCAATTTGGTCAAAGAAGCAATGCGATTAACTTGCAAATGCACTATAGAGGGTAAAAATAAAGTGATTTAGTCCAATATCTCAAGTAGTTAACGACTAAGGATTCCAACTTGTTAACATAATCAGCTAAATTAAATCATGGCAAAGATTCCTGAAAAACCGCATGAATTGTTAACGAGGAACATTTCTTTGAAAAATCACAACCGTGTCTTCTAGTTATGGATAATTTTTATTCTATGTCAGATCGGTTACACCTCGAAGGGCAACCCGATTGGCAAGATTGTTTTAGGCAGATTCAATTCCAAAGAGGGTGAATTCATCCCCTCTTATCATTTAAAAAAATAATCGATAACAATTTGAATTCACCAAGGAGACCCTCGTTTTTTCACAAAGAAATCCTAATTTTATTACATTAAACTTTTTCCTTTCTTGGATATGATTAAAAGAAATTTAAAATTTTCAGCTATCAATTTTATATATTTATTCTAAATTAAAATAAATTAATTAATCATTTTCTCAACTTAAACATTACCTTGTATCTTGTATTGTCCTGAAGAATATTCCTTTAGCTGCAGCCAAGTAAAATAAGCTTTCTCATTTTGTTGTAAGCTTACAAATATAATATTTCATTATTCGTGTCCATGAAAAAGTCCTAGTAAAAATGATCAATAAAAAGATGTCTAATGGCTTTGTTTCACTATTTCAGCCACTGAAGAAGTTGCAAAATAGCAACGAAACGTATGGCATATTTAATCAAAACTTGTATTTAATTTAATTTAAAGTCTTGTCCAACTCCCTACGATTCCTTACAAATATAATTTCTTATATATCATAATTTGATCGACAGAAAGTAAATCAATAGGTTACTCTTTCTCATAGATCTTCAATTAAACATCTATTCTCTACTTATATATTAAGCCCGCACAACCCAGGGCTGAGAGGGGGAAGGGAGGTGATTTCACCAGGGGCCATATTTTACATTTTCTTAATATATTTCACTGAAAATCATTTGTAAAATTAACCAATCTATTTTGCTTTCCAATTCATTAAAGATTTTGGAGAAACCAAAATTTGTGAAAGCTAAACTTCTTTGGGCCAATTCTATGTCCTTTGGTAAAGTCTTTGTAAAGTTGACAAAGGGTAAAACCTTATAATTCACCTTATGCCCTGCCGGATGACACGCACTATCATCTGATTGGCCATCCCGCCGGGAACAAGGTGAATTCTAAGGTTTTACCCTTTGTCAACTTTTACAAAGACTTTATCAACCGACATACAACTGGCCCTTTGTCATTCATCATTTCAGACTTATTATTGACATTTTATAATCCTTTTTGCATGAATTTGTTTATCATCATCGAGAATACAGTCCCAAAACTAGTTTGACGCAAATACGCGCCTCTATACCATGTCAACTCTTTCTCTTCTCTAATGGTCCCATTTATTTTATTAAAGAAAAAATTTATATAAATTACTTTTAAATTAAGCTCTCAATGAAGGAAAAATGAAAATATGGCCTACAATTTAGGGGTCCCAGAGTTGCTTCGCCCCAAGGAGCAACATTTCTCTCTAAGGCCCTGCTTGCACATCTATTTTATAACAAATGACCAATTTCTTCGATATTATTTTAAATTAAATTTGAAGCAGGATTGGAAGAATAATTAAATTACAAAAAATCTATGATGCACACTTTATTTAGAACTTACAATAATACTACATAAATAAGGGAGACATTAAATGCATTTTTTTTTCATTGTTTGAGAAAGGAGATTTGAGATAATTTAAATATTTTTTTTTTTGCCATCCCTCAAATCAACAATAAAAGAACACTGATTTGCAGTCACAGCTCTCAGAAATTATCTTTCTTTTTATTAGTATAATAGTATTTTTGATATTTTGGTAAAAAAATTAAAATAAAAGATGTCTGAAAATAAATGAATTTTGATCAATGTTTTAGAAATGACTATCACAGGTACACAACTCCCCTCCCCGTCCCATACCTCACCCCCTCAAGCAAATCTTGAGGAGTTTTTTTTCCTTTGTATTTATTAGAAAAAATGTATATATATTAAATACAAGAGAACTCGGATGTATTTTGTGTCGAGTTCGATTTTATAAAACGTAGAAACTAAATTTGCTCTGTTTCAAGAGGTAAATAACTTATAGCTATGTAACATCCACGCACGCACATAACTAAGTTAAAACACTCACACATGCACGCATTCGCGCGGACATATTCCTTAGTCTTTGGCAGTGAGTGGTTTTGTTGGGGAAGTATTTCGAGAACTTGTTTCCCGAGGCGCCCAAAAGCGGGAACCGCCAATATAAGCGCATTTCTGTTATAAATCACATTATCTCAAACGCCTGGAACATCAGCGGACAACCCGGCTTTCATTTCAAATTGCACTCTATCACACTTATCCTTTCTCACTTCTCACTTTTTTTTTTTTATTTATATTTTATTACTAATACATTTTTCATTTTTTTATTCATTTTTTTTTTACTGTCCAAAATCTTTAAAAGAAAAATACACAGCCGGTGATCTCCGCCATAACGGGAGTAATAAATCGCTACTATTTAATATTATTTAATAATCTTATAAATTTTCTAAAACATAACTTCGAATGCTAATGCTTAACATTAGGAACATTAATAAGATCTATATGAATTATAGAGATAATATATATAATATATTTATATATATATATATATTTATAAAAACAATGTTAATATCAAAATGCTTCTATCCATTTGACATCCAAACGATGATGTCAAATTAATTTCAATAAAATTGAGTAATTAGCTAGTTATATGAATTGCAACGCGACTCCCAGCCCTCCAGGCGATTAAGATTGCATATATGTACCTGTGAGGTCATATAACAATATATTCCGTTTCATTTGATTTATTCGTTGCAGCAGAAACAAAGTGAAGAACGTTTGTGACGTTTGTTTAACTGAGACCCTGTTTTCCCGGGGCGGCACCGCGCACACGAGATTCCCCTCACGTCTCTCCTTAGTAAAACACAAAAACATTTTCTGTTTGAATATATTACTTGTCTAGGATATATATATATATATTGTTTCTTAGAGTTGTATATGTACATATATATATATATAATATATAGAAACTGTAACTGCATCCCAGTCAAGAAAAAAAATATGCAGTAATCTTTGAGCGTGCGTCTTTTTAGCCAAAAAGGAGGCTCAAGGATTTGCACGACGAGTAGTAATTATCCTAAATTCATTTCCTTGCATGTTGGCGAGATTGCTAAACAATAGTAACTAACAATATCATTAAAGATTTCTCTTTGTATTCAATCCCGTTCTTTACGCCAACATTCATTGTTATTTATTATTATTTTTAAAATTATTATTCTTAATATATAATATATATGCATATATATATAATATATATATATATAAAGCCTTCAAATTGCTTTATTAATAATTAATTACACTATTCATTTTGTTAATGAGAATGATGTGGTAGGAAGGAAATAGGGTCAGTCTCTCATGAATGAGTTTATCTAACTCACCGATGCCCTATACCAGCCGCTTTGTTTCACGAATTTCGTACCAGATAGGGACGGCAAAAATTTGTATGATTATTAAATTTTAACTTATTATAGTATAAGACTGGAGTGTCTGAAGGCTTTGATGGAGCTGGAGCTCTGTCAACGTCCATCAAATTCAAGTCACTAACTATATTCAAATACTATAAGGCAACCAACGAGATTTTAAAATCAGACTAAGAAACCCAACTAAAACATTTTGAACATTTATTATAATGTGGATATAATTGTGACAGCCCAGTGAACAACAATGAGTATAAGTAAAAATGGCTGTATTATTAATGAAAAAGAATTAATCTAAACTATATAATCGACAAACATCGCACGAACATTTTTGCTGGACAAATTTTTGTGTAATTATATTGTATTTTGAAGAAAATCTAGGAATTGTGTTGTGCTGAAAACAATTAATAGATCAAAAGGAAAGCTTTATATAAATCGCTTAGAATTAAAAAGTCGAACTTTGAAAATATAATTTTTTTGTATTATTTTAAAAGAAATGAAAACTTAAGTCAGAGAGGCCATAAGCCTTATTTCTCCCACCAATCAGGGGCGCCATTTCCACCGCCACCGCCGCCGCCGCCGCCAGCATTACCATATGATCCACCATATAAAGTTCCATTATTGTAGTTGCTAAAGCTACTTGCACCTCCTAGAAAAAACACAAATATAATTAAATTAATTAAATGTAAATATCAAATGTGATGTACAATCAATTGCAGTAAAGGTTTGGATTGCATCCATGAGAAAAACCTTTTGTTGACTGTACTTTTGGGAGGGTTCAAAATGGAAAATTTCACTAAAACGATGCCAAATGGCAAAGTATTTCAAATAATAAAAAGAAAAAAATATATATAGCAGTGACGGGCGGAGATATTTCAACCAGGGGATGCTGGCCAAAAATGAACCCCCCAATTTTTAAAATGTTATTTTAATTTTCACTCTTTTTTGTAAAATTATACAATAAAAGCAGAATTTTTCGATATTATTCAAATTTTATATTAGATTTTTTCATGACACACTATGAAAATACTCTTGATGTTTTGAAATTATAGGGATGCCCACCATCCACAGCATCCATGGACCACACGCCACTGATATATAGAAAGTTGATACAATTTTGATGCCTGTATATGTATATAATTAAGTAATGGAGAGGGATTCAGCCAATGGGTAGCCTCTGCTGAATAAAAACTCCCAATTATGGAGTTTTTATTCAGCAGAGGCTACCCATTGGCTGAATCCCTCCATTACTTAATTAGATATATAGAAATATTTAAGACGAAATCAAAGAGGGTGTCCTCTCCTGGATGCAAATAAACATAAAATTATATCTATTTGTACCATTTTATTTGATAGAGACTATACTATATATATAGGCTTGGCCTTCATTTGAGTTTTTTTTTTATTATAAATATTTTATATATTGTTTTTCTCATGGGCACAAATAGACCTTCAAATACATACTTTGTTAGAAGGCAAATGAACTACTTATAAAAGAATCTCCCATCAATCGGGTATTTGTGTCTTTGAGAAAGAACAGCTAAAATATTTTTAATAAAAAAAACAAAGATCAAGCCCTCGAAACTATAGTCTCTAACAAATAAAATTATATTGTATATATATATACGAATATATAATCATTTATTTATAGGTGTATATTTATTTGCATCAAGCAAAGGATAGCCTCATTAATTTTCTTTTAAAAACCAACAACTCTGCAAGTCTCGGAAATAATTTTTTTTCTTCAATATTTCATTCATTTATTTTAAAAGAATATTTATTTTTCTTCTTCCCCTCATGGCCTTGGAATGATTTCCATTTTAGCCAGTCTACTCATTTGTTAGAGACTATGTTTCGTAGATTTGACCTTCATCATCAGTCTTTTTAATTATAAATGTTGTTATTTCTCATGAGTTCGAATACTCGATGGGATGAAGGTAAATTCGATTTGTTCTTATAACAATCCAGTCACTCAAAAAATGAATGCAAATTGAAAGCACATTGTCCTTTTATATAATATGTACCCGCCTGGAGTTTAGCGAACAATGGGAAGGAGGGAGAGGTTGGACCGAAGGGTGAACTGCGATTGGAATTAGGTGTACACGTCTTTGGAATTATTTTGGAATTCATTAGATAATGCCCTTCATCTATTGTCTTCTACTTGGAAATTAAAGTGGAATTGGAAGTGAGTGTACACGAAATTAGGTCGTGGATGGACTTTTCCATTTTTTTCCCTTTCGAAATTGAAATTTTATATATTTGTAAAAATTTTAACAGAGGACTAGTTAAGAATTCAATTTTGCTATTTAGACAATGATGTGGATTTTTATTATACATATATAAAATTTCTAAAGATTTAATGGGCGTTATTAATTTTGGATCGCGTTCTGCTTTTATTAATTATTAATGGGACACCTTCTGTTTATGAATCAACAACTCTTCTAATCCGGTAAAATAAAATCTTTTTAATTATATATAAATTAAACAAACCATAAGTTCCATATCCACCTCCGCTGCTGGGTCGATTGCCGAGAGAAGGACCTCCTCCTCCACCAGGTTGTTGACGGTAATCTCGAGAACCAAATCCGCCACCGAACCGACTACTATAAAAGAGAAAACAATTACGTTAGAAAACATATTAATAAAAACTATGCTAAAGATAATATATTGATATATATACCTTTTGCTTCCACCTCCCCGGCGGCCACTATGAGGAATTCTTTGATCACTAGCCATTTCTTCTAACCAAGAAGGCAATTCTTGTTTTGTTTCTACGATTAATTCAACCAGATCACGAACGAGATTGCGATTTTTATCATTAAAGAATGATGTAGCAAGACCGAGATTCCCCATACGGCCAGTTCTACCAATTCGATGAACATATTCTTCAACATCAGATGGCAAATCAAAGTTTATAACGTGCTTAACATGTGGAATATCGAGACCACGAGCTGCAACCTAATAAATTAAAATAAGCTATTTTAATAAAATATACAAAAAAATATTGATTATAAAAAAGTGCGTGAAAGTCTTAATTCACACGGGGCGGAATTTCCGCTTTCCGTACGTCCATTCACACTGGGCGGAATAATAAGTTCCTAGAGTAATATAGAGTGGAAGGCTACCGTATATAGAAAAAGCGCTCTCTAGCGACTGCAGGGCGAAAACTCTTAGTTCTTAAGAGCTACCTAAAAAAACATTCAAAGCCTTTGTCATAGATAAAAGATACATAGCCTTTATGTTTTATATACATAAGCGTATTTTTTACTCTTGATAATGTCACCAAAATTTGCCACGAAGAGAGCGGTTTCCGCCATTTTATTGCGCAATAGTTTCGCCCTGGTCTCGCCAGAGAGCTCTGTAACTCGTATACGCTAAAATACATTGGCTCCTTATGGAGCCTTCCACTCTATTTTACTCTATGGTTACACCCTTCGAAACCATCCACTCAGCGGAATTTTCCTCCCCGTGTGAACTTAGATATAAGATAGTACGCGAGATAGTGAAACTTCTTTGACGTTGAGACATATAAGTATAAGCTTAGCTAGAAAGGTTTTAGAAAATTCGAATATAAAATTTTTACTCTTAAAAGTTTATAGTCCTGAAGATGAAAAAAATAGAAACCACGGAAATAAACAATTACGATATTATTTTTTGGTCGAAAACGTGATAGTTCCTCAAAATTTCCTAAATATGTTTTTTTCTTTATTTTTAAATTGTGGTTGAATAAGAATAATAACAGAAGGTGTAAATAATTTCAGTTTTTCGTCCCTCTTAATAGTTGGTGTAAATATAACAAATGGTTGATTGTTTTTTGACACAATTTTGAAAATTCTCCTCGGTGTTAAAGAATAAAGAAGCTTTACTTTTATAAAATGCAAAAAAATAATATATGTTTACCGCAGTAGCAACTAAAATCGGAGTTTGTCCTGAACGAAATCTTCTCAAAGCTTCTTCACGTTCTCGTTGGCTCCTATCACCATGGATTGTAGTCACTGGATAATTATGACGAGCAAGAAAATCTTCAAGTGCGTCAGCTCCTTTTTTCGTTTCGACGAAGACAAGAGTAAGGGATTCATGCGGATTATTATTTACTCCGCCTACATTCAAAAGATCAAGCAGGAATGAACGTTTATCACGTTCTTCTACCCACACGACTTTTTGGGTAATATTTTCTGAAGTAGAACCTACACGGCCTACCGCTAAGAAAATATAATTTTCTAAGAAATCACGTGCGAGAATCTAAAAAAGAAATACATTTTGTAAAAGGTAAATTAGGTATTTATTATTTTAGCTTGATTGATACATTGAAATTAATAGGTTCAGCCCCATTATTAATTTTTCAAAATAATTTCTTAATTTTTTTAAGGAAAAATAATTTAATTAATTAATCAATCTAAAAATTCAATTTCATTAATTTATACAGGGGCATTCATTTTAAGTGTGTACTATTATTAACTTTTTTGTTAGCTTCCTAAGTGGTAGACTTTCCTAACATGTCGTGATCTTTTTGTGCCCAAAAAACATTTAAAAAAGGATATTTTTTTTTTTTTAATTTTTGTGGAAATTTTATTTTTACGGTTGACATTGCCGTGAAAAAAGATCCCGAATGACTACCAAGAACGAAGCTAATAGTGGAACTAGGTAATCTGTTAAATTGGCAATATTGGAGGATTTTTTGAGGCTATTTTTACTAAAAAAAAAAAAATTAAGAATTGCATTTTTAAGTTATTTGTAAAAATGAAACACCGGGTATATTTTATTATCCTTTGATAGACAATTCGATTCTGAACCAAAAAGATCTAATACCTACATGATAACAAAAAGTTCAGAAATAAATAAGTTATTGAAACATCATATCAAACAATAGATTAAAATAAATGATTGTTCTTTCATAAATAAATGAATACAATTCTTAAATAAAAATCAGAAAAAAGTTCATTAACATTTAAAATGTTTCGAGAGAAATAGCCCCCTTTAATGAGATTTGTTTAGAATACATATGCTTTTATTTTTGTCAAAAAAAGCAACTGCTTTCTAAAAAATTGTCACTGAAAAATTGATAATTTCTTCCTAAACGTTTGAAATCAATAAACGTTTTATTTGATTGTTATTAAGGTAACTACAGACAATACTAGCAAAAAGTTAATGCTAGAATATATAGAACAGACAATAAGGATTCATAATTCATAAGCCCAAAATTTTTTGTTGTTTATGTACCGATTCTAGCCAATCCCGTGCTCGTTTGACAAATCTGGCACCATTGTAAGAGATTGAATATTTTTATATTAAAATGACAGATAAAATACATTTTAAAAGTTAAAAAATTTCTATAAAAATCGTTTTATTTTTTAACAAATGTAATCAACGCCTACGTTACACCTTATGAAAATTATAATTTAGAAAAAATCTAGATCATGCGCGCTTTATACATCCTTCGCTGGTTAAATAAATGCGCTGTTGCCAAATTGTTTTTAGTGTAAATTTTTTTTTATACATTTTTCATTATTTATTCATTATTATCTCAGAAACTGTATTGTAACTATGAATCAAAATTGTCTTATAATATGTATTGGTTATTGTTTAATGTTGGTTTAGTTTTTTATAAAAATGGTAAGAAGGGTTTCTTAATTATAATTAAATATGTATGTAAATTTTCCGATATTCTGTATAGTGCAATGTATAAGAGTCTGAAAAATTCTATTTTTGAAATTTAATATCTCCGGAACTATATTGTTCATCAATTTCGTTTTGCCACCAATCGATGCAGAAGTATTTAAATAATAATCTGTCTAAATTTCAAAAAAATCCTAAGAAAACCCATTTGGCGGATCAGCTACCTTAAAGAATTGTATTCATTTATATGAAACAAAAGATGTGCTCCAAGATTACATATATCAATAGGGGTAGTAGTTCCAAGATTCCATTGTTCTTATTAATAGTATTAATAGCAGAATCTTGGAGCTCATCTATTGTTAAATATGATATATCATATTAAATTCTTTATTTCTGAATCTTTTGTTATTATGTATTAGAACTTTCTCTCCAAACAAATGGTATAATAAGCCATACACGGTGTTCCTTACAAAAAATACATTTTTTAAAAAACTTATAAATACAACACTTAATAAATTTTCTGTTTTCAACATTACAAGTGCTTTAAAAATTTCTATTATTTTGCTTATTTAGCTGACTTCGTGGCTCCATTAATAACAAAGATAGCAATCATGAGCACTTGGAAATTAAGACCTGAAATATTATTACAAAAATTTTCTATGTTTTACCTGGATTTCTTTAGGGAAAGTTGCAGAAAACATAAGTGTCTGACGTGTTCCAGGAGGAGGCATTCCTTCCTGCATTACGATTCGTCTAATTTGGGGTTCAAAACCCATATCCAACATTCGATCAGCCTCGTCAAGCACGAGAAATCGGCAATTGTCAAGACCGATACGGCCTCTTTCAAGCATATCAGAGAGACGTCCTGGCGTGGCAACAAGCAAATGGCAGCCTCGATCAAGTTCGCGCATTTGGTCATATTGATTGGCACCGCCATATCTGAAAAATTTATACATATATAAATTAAATAGTCGAATAATTTTTACTTTACCACACGGGGTATAATGAAGTTTTGTAATCGGGAATGAGAAAAGTAGTTTTTCCTTCGAATTTTCGAAAATCTCAAAAACGGCTAAAACTATTAAAAAAAAAAAAAATCGGTCTACAATAAAACATTATTTAGAAAACATAATATAAAATAAAACAAAAGATAATAATTGTTTAATCAAAATGTCTGTTAGTAGCGTGTTCCCAAATTTTGTGTACGCTCTAGCTCAAAAACCAATGAATGTATTGAAACAAAATTTTAAATTGAGATTAGATTGAAATTGGCCCAAAGATTTGGGGAGAGGGGGAGGATTTGAGCCCTTTGTCCGATTTAAGGAGGTTCTTTCGCGACAATCCACACAAAAAGTTTTAGCCTCGTAACCACTATAAATATGAACGGTGCTAAAATTTTAGGTTATGTTTTTTTAACGTGACTATACTTTTTACACTACTATATTCTCTTTATGAATGGATCGTTTCCAAGCCATTGTAAAAATAATCGCCCAATATGTTTTTTATATTTTTTATCAAAACTATGAGGTAAATAATTTCAATTTTTTTTTAAGTTACTCCGAATATATTTTATTTTTCGTTAAATATATTTTATTCTAACAAATATTAGTTTTTCATCAAGATGGTGAAAGTCCTTCAATGAAAATAAAAATAAAATAATGATCATTTTCCCACCCTTTCCCTATCTACCATTTGTAACAAATGTTATTTTTAATTGCAATTATTTCATGTTTGGCGTGGTAAATCGTCATCAAATTTTAACAGTGTGTTTATTATGCTATTAATGACTTATATTCCAAGTTTCGAAGACTTCTTGAATTTTTGCATTTGTGGAAGAACTACCTCAAAGCAAATTTTGCAGAATTACTCTTTAGGACCCTGTGAAATTATTGGGTAAATAATTTCAATATATGTGGGGGAGGGGTGTATGATAAAGTGATGAGATGGCTACACCACATATATTATTTTGAATAAATATAAATGATGAATTTGAAAATGTCTACCATATACAAGATTATATAATTACTTACACAACACACGGGCGAACTCGGGAACGATAAGCAAATTTGCGAGCTTCATCATATATCTGAGTGGCTAACTCTCTTGTGGGCGCAAGTACAAGACCAAGGGGGAACTGCTTGCGTCTACCAGGGTAACCCTAAAATGTTTCAACAATAATAATAATTAAAAGGGATTTTTTGGCTAAAGTAGATGAATTGTTTAATAATTTATAATAAATAAATCAAAAACTGCGTCTTCTATTTGATGTAAAAAGTAAACATAAATAAAGTGGTCCAGTAGGATTGGTACTCACATACCACAGGTTTCGTGGGTAATAAATAAATATATTAGAATAATCATAATTTAAGATCTTTAACTGAATGAATATCAATTATTATATCCTGAAAAAAATTGTGATGAAATGGATTTGAAACATTAGTGACTGCCCTTCTTTCTACCAAATATGTTCGATGGCTTGATATAATAAATTGATAAAGATGGAGATTTAAGATACTAGATATTTTTGTAAAAATAAGAGAAACGTATATAATTCTCAAAATATTTACTTAGAATATCAACATTTTTATTATTTTTAAAGTTGTTATAGGGGCTATATCTTTTATGCAGATAATTTATATTTTATTGCTAACCTTTCGTCAACTTTGTTGACTTCTTCAGGGATCAAATAGTTAACTTCCCTGAATATTTGTCATTATTTGTTGTTTATGAGAAGACCAAGGACGTATTCGAGGAATTTTCTCCCAATATTAAGTTGAATGGTTTGGGAATCCTACAGATCTTGTGTAAAAACGGATATTTGACGGTCTTTTATACGGTCATTTTAAAGTGAATTAAATTTAGAGAAATCGAACCCATTTCTACGTGAGATCTATACAGAAATATCTCGCGCTCATAGTTAAAAACTATTTTTTATTTTGACTCCACGAAAAAAGCCAAAATAACCATTTGATTGTAACACTATTTATTTTGGGGGAAATTAATACATAAACTTGTAAATGTCAAGTTTGTAATTAGTTTACGAGCTTCAATGCTCTGATAAACGAATAGACAATGAAACGACACTAATAGAGTTGCGTTTTTTTTTTTTTATTTATACGGAAGTCTAAATAAATATTTTATTAATTTGAGTTTACAGACTTTACTTACAAGTTCAGTTTCATAAACATTTATTTCATCGTTCAATTAGCCCAAGTTGAAAGATGTGACTCATGAAGAGAGTTTAATTTTTAATATTTATAGTAGGGTGAAGATGAAAGCAAAGCTTTCGAAACCATAGTTTCAAATTAATTGAATAATTACATATACGCATACTTATGGTACATCAAGCAGAAGACACTCTCTAAAGATAAAAGAAAAAATATTACCCGTTGATTCGCGGTCTGCGGACCACGTTCATATAATTGATTTAAAATTGGCACGAGGAAGGCTGCTGTCTTTCCAGAACCAGTCTGAGCGCAAGCCATAACATCTCGCCCACCTAAGATGATAGGTATGGCATATTTCTGTACCGGAGTAGGTTTATCATATCGGGTCAAAGAAATATTATTTTTAATAATCTCGGTCATCTGGATGTCTTCAAACTAAAAGAAAAATTAAAATTTAGTTAGATAAATTATTAATACCTATATATTATATAAAATTATTTAATAATATATTAAGAAATCCTGTTATAACAACATTCAATTATTAAAATATTTATTAACATGCCCTCAAAAATTCATAATTGAAAAAGAAATAATTTATCTCGAAACGTTTTAATTCAGGGATGTCCAATCTTTTAGTTTTCCTGGGCCACATTGGAAGAATGCGAGTTGTATTGGGCCACATATAAAATACACTAACGCAAATGATAGCTCGAAAGGTGATAAGCAAAGAAACGTAGAATTTTATATATAGTGGTGACATGTTTACCGAATAAATTATATAAATTATCGCCATTATTAAATTTATTTTTTAATTATGACAAATATCCTTGAAGTTAAGGTAGTTGTTTCGCGACAATACCAGCAAAGTAATGCTAGAGTATATAGAACAGACAATAAGGATTCATAATTCATAAGCCCAAAACTTTTTTCTGTTTATGTACCACTACTAGCCAATCCCGTGCTCGTTTGACAAATTTGGCAACATTGTCCGAGCTTGAATATTTATATCATAGAAATGACAGATAAAATTCATTATAAAGGTCGATTTATTAAACAAAAAGTTATTCTTAATAAACGATTAAAAGTTGTTGCGAAAATGGCTGAAGCAAAAAAACGTCAAAAAAAGTACTAAAGTTATTCCATTTTTTAGGTTAAATATATACGTTGTTGCCAGCTTGTTTTTAGTGTAAATTTTTCATTATTTATTCATTATTATCTCAGAAACTGTGTTGTAACTATGAATTAAAATTTTCTTAAAAAATGTATTAGTTATTGATTAATGTTGGTTTAGTTTATTACGAGGGGTGAACCGCGACCTAATATAGTGTACACCTACTTCCACTTTCATTTCCAAGTAGAAGACAATAGATGAAGGGGAATTATCTAATGAATTCCAAAATAATTCCAAAGACGGTGTACACCTAATTGCAATCGCGGTTCAACCCTCGGTTTATTATAACAGTGGAAAGAAAAGTTTATTAATTAAAATTAAATATGTATGTAAATTGAAAGTTTTTGTGCCGAGAGTAGCAGAATTTTTATATATTTTATATCTTTTATTGTGTTCTTCAATATGTATGTAAACTTTCCGGTATCCTGAAAAACTCTATCTTTGGAATTTAATATCTCCGGAACTATATTGTTCATAAATTTCGTTTTGCCACCAATCGATGCAGAAGTATTTGAATAATAATCTATCTATTTCAAAAAAATCCTAAGAAAACCCATATGGTGAAACAACTACCTTAAAAGAATATAGGAGTAAATTAAATAGCAACAACTTAGGTTTTGAAAAAAATTCATATTTCTAATTAAATAATGAAATTGAATATTTTTTTTTAAATTAAATGAATTGAATTTAAAAAATTTTTTAGTCTATATATTTATTATTTATAGATTATACTAACACTTTCGATATGCTGGGGAACATTGTCCCCAGTCGCTTCGACGGGAATGTCCTCATATTTGTTGAAATTGATTCCGGTGCTGCTAGAACCGTAGAGTTCCAATTCCATACGTTCATCTCGAGCTGTTGGAATTGTCCAATCGGCCTCATTATCTTTCCATCGTCCTCCACCTCCGCCACCTCCTCGCTCTCCACCGCCACTTGGACGGGTTGGTTCTTGCCATCGGTCGTTTCTAGCCGGAGGGGGTCCATCTGAGGAGCTTCCTCGCTCTTGCCACCTGTTGTTGCCTCCTCCACCGGTACTTGCTCCACCGCCACCGCCACCGCCGCCGCCATTTCCACTTCTGCCCCAGTCACCGTCGCGCCGGTCACCATCTCGTCCTCCCCGAAACGAGTCACCACCGTACTGATCACCATTAGAGTATCCTTCGCTACGCCCACGGTTGCCGTAACCTCGGGAGTCACTTCGGCCTCCTCCAAAATCACTTCGACCTCCTCCTCCACTTGCACTTCCACCACTTCCACTTCCTATTGAAAAAATAATTTAATTTGCTTGATTAATTTTTATGACAAAAATCTTAAAATTAAATATCACTGACAACATTGGCCAACAAACATTTTTTGCCTAAAATATTAGACCTGGTTCTGGGTATATTTGACATGTTGATTCCAGAAATAGCATTAGTTTTCCTCTATCAGCTCTAGATTTGAAATACATTTTGTCAAATCTCTAGAATAAAGTAGTATTGTTTTCTATAATAATAAAACTTGAGCAAGATGCGAGGTAGGTTTCAAAACTCAATTTTGTTTTATTTCCTTTTTTGTGAAACCTACCTCGCATCTTGCTCAAGTTTTGTTATTATATTAAAATGTTTCACCTAGAACCAACACCTAACTCCTTAAAAGTTAGTATTGTTTTCGGTCAGTAGTAGGGATGGCAAATTATTTTAATATATCGATATTAGCTATATAACTTATGTATCGATACATAAATATATCGCAGCAAATATATCGATATATTTTAATTAATTTAATTGGATGTTTTGGTAAAAAACTTCTAAATTAATAATCTTGGAGCCATGATTATTCACGTATTTGCAACCTAGGAGTGCGAGAAACAATAAAGATCTATTATCTATTGGTTTAACTGGATACACCGAGCACAGAAACACACAAAAGATGTGCCAGTGTTTCCAGATCTAATCTGAAAGAAACAGTAGAAAATAGTTAAATTTAGCAGTAGAATGATAAACACATTAGAAGATTTATTAATCATTTTTCATGATTTAAAATACCTATCAAAAAATTTTAGATAGTAAAAAAGTTCATATTTAAAATAAAAACTAACCTTTACCTTAAAAAAGGTGATATAAATTTAAAAAAAAACTAAATTGGAGTAAAATAAAATGAAATATAATATAATCCAATTTATTATGAATTTATTTAAAATAATCAATATTTTAAAATTAAAATAAAGAAAAATCCGGAATATATGTCTATCGTTGATTTACAATGTCTGCTTTTATTTTTTAAACTATATTATTTAAATAATACTTTCTTACTTTGAAAGATATTAATTTGCCGATGGTAATAGAATTAAATTTTCTTAGAAAATCATAAGATGGTGTCATCTATTAAATCCGATGGAATGGAATATTTCTAATTATATGTCAGAGGGGTTGTTTTTCACCCTCTCGGGAATCGAACCCGAGTGCCAGTAACAGCAATCCGGGCCACCTGGCTCACCTGCGGAATACGAACCTCTCTGACATATGCAAACGCGTAAAATCTTTCATATTAAATTAGGAAAAGTCATTCCATTGCCCTTCGAATTTTGAATTTCTTCAAAAATTACGAAACACTCAACCACCCTTTATTTAAATTATCATGGCATGGCTATATGTTTAAATTTAGAATCACTATATCGCGAAATTTTACAAATTAAGATAACAATCTTTGAGTAAAATATTTTACGCGTTTGCATATGTCAGATATGGTTCGTATCCCGCAGGTGAGCCAGGTGGCTCGGATTGCTGTTACTGGCACTCGGGTTCGATTCCCGAGGGGATGAAAAACAACCCCTCTGACATATAATTAAAAATATTCCATTTCCATCGGATTTAATAGATGACACCATCTTATGATTTTCTACTTTCTTTACTTTTTGTATTATTATAAATAAAAATTATATTTCTAGTATTATGGCATTTTTTCACCACTCTATTACAATACATGACGTAAATTTTTATTTTTTTGAGTTTAGAAAACCTAGTCAAAGTATTTTTTTAATAGTTGTGATGTGAAATAAAAATTTCGAATAAAATTGTGTAATTAAAAATTGCAGCAGTTTTTTGGTATTTGCAAGTGAAAAAAAATTCCAATATATATCGCAAGGCATATATCGATATTCCATATATATCGCAATGAATATATCGATATATCGTTGCCATCCCTAGCCAGTAGCCAAATGCAACTTCAGAATCATAAAGTAAAAAGTATTGACCCCATCTCAGCCAAAGTAGAAAATTGTAGTATTTATTTAGAGCGAATTTTAGGAACTAATAATTTAAACTCCGGGTTTCATTTAGAGCCCAAAAAGTTTTTTTTTTATATATAATTTAGAATGGGATAATAAAAGTATGTATGTATCAGTTTTTTCGTTGACGATTTTTTCCAAAGAAGAAGAAATGGAGAAAATGGATGATGAAATGGTTTAAGGAATAGTAAAAAACTAGCTTATAAAATTTATATTAAAAAAATTAGTATTGAAAAAAAATGAAATATCTTTTAAATCAAAAGAAAATTTTTTAAGTAGATGAATAAGGATATTGATAAATTAAAACAAGAGTGATTTCAAGATTTTCATTTGTATACTATTAATGATTTATATAAGATAGTGATCTCATAGATAAAAATGTTGAATGCAGTTAACAGAATTTAAGCGAGTCATACAACTTGTCTATGTTCAAGATGTTATTTTTATAAATAATAAAAGAAACATTTAATTTGAAATTCGATATAGCATTTGAAAATAAACAATATTTAATGAAACATAGAAATAAATATTGTAGAATTTAAATATTAGTTTTTGGGAATAATTCAAGACCCGTGTCCACAGATACCTTCGACCCCTACCCAGCCCATAAAATCCCCTCTTCTTCTTCTTTTCACGATGGAGGGGCCAAGCCAGGCCTTTAGGGGTTGCACCTTTTTGGTGTAACTCCTTCTCTCATCATTTTCATTAAAAAAAAAAGGAACACATTTTTAAAATACTTATAAAAAGTTTATTTAGCGAAACGTTTCGCCCTCCAATGGTGTTCCTTATTTCCAAGATATATTATTGAAATTTACATTATGGAACAGAACTCAATAATTAATATTGTAGAATTTTCTCGCTATTTCACCAGCCAATAAAATTTACTTTTATTACAATCACTTTTTAATAATTAAGAACCCTTGTTAAGCTAGCCCCAATCGCCCTTGGCAGCTTTTTATATTTATTTTGTATGCCTTTAACGGCTTGATTTCGTTAATTTTCATTTTTATCAAAATAATTATAATTCTTTAAAAAAAAGTAAAATATTTTAATTTTTTTCGCAATACATGTTTTTTATACAATAGAAATGAAATCATATAAATATAAATGTAGGGGGGCAGTCAAGTGGATGGCCAAATGACCTTATTTGGAGTTAAAGTTAGCGTTTAAGAATGGATAATTAAAAAGGAATTAAAAAAAATAATTTATTTGAATGAACATATACAATTAAACAGTTTTAATTTAATTATATAACAATATAGAATTGTTTTTACTTTCACATTTATATTCTATAGAATATAATCTGGAAGTATTGCGATCGCCTGCCTGAATTGATGGTAACATGCGAGGGGCGAACCGCGACCTAAAATCCTGTACACCTACTTCCACTTTCATTTCCAAGTAGAAGACAAAAGATTATCTAATGAATTCTAAAGTAATTCCAAAGACGGTGTACACCTAATTCCAATCGCGGTTCACCCCTAGGTAACATGTATATAGTATATGAATATCTATAGTAATTAAGGTTGGGAATAATTTCAATTTTATTTGGGTTTTGAATAATTATTACATTATTTGTGGAAGTTTTATCGCCGTCTTAATTATTTATTAAACAAAATGCTTTTAGCCAGTGTGAGGAGAAATTTATTTTTAATTCACATTAATTTGGCCGTGGATTAATGATTAGGTAAAATTAATTTTATTATTTCATACAATTCCGAAAGAAAGTTATCTAAGGGAAAGTGAAATATTTTTAAAGATGCATTGTAATGGTCCGGTAATTCAAGTAATTGTTTTAGAACTTACCTTGATAATTTTTATTTAATAAATGAAAATATATTTTTATAAGGAATCACAAATATTTCTCAAATACAAAAAATACCGTTATAAACTAACTTCACTGATATGTAACTGTATTTTAATTGGTAATAAATGACCTCATTGGAAAGTAGAACAAATATAAACAAAGCGTTTTTTTAGAAATCGTAAATGAATTGATTACCATGCTTATATCTACAATAAAAATTGTAAAAAATGAGTGATACCTCTCGAATAATTACCTCCTCTGCTTTGATTGCTTCTATAATCCCTATTATCCCGACTATCCCGCGAGTCGTAAAATTGAGTTGGTGGTTGTTCACCTCCTTAAAAAATATTCGAAAGTTATGCAATGTTAATTATTATTTTTCGTTTGAATTCTTGAAAAAAATCTGCTTATTGATATCGAAACGAATCCTGTAATTATAATAAAAAAATTTTTCTCTATAACTGCAAAGGAAATGTGCAATAATAATCTATTCTGATTTGCCTCAAGAAATCAAACGAAAAATAAAATTTATAAAAATTGAAATAGTTAGTAACAAAAAACAAATATTTTGGATACAAGATGGGTTTCACATAATATAATAAATAAAACGCAGTTAAAACTCAATTGCAAAGGCTATTTTAAATTGCGCAGTATTTTGAATAAGTAAAAGCTACATCAGCCATATTTTACAAATGCTATCAAGATAAATGGGAAATTAATTAATTATACAGCGCTTGGAAGAACGTATAAAATTAGTTCAATTTCTTGAAAATAACCGAGGGATTGCACTTGTAATGCTATTTAAAAACAAGTTTAAATATCATATTTAATGCAAATCATAAACACATTGACTCTCTCACGACTGACCCAGTTATTTTGTTAAATCCCACCATTAACCCTCTTTGGAAAAAATAACATAACTATTGTTTCTCCGTTAAAAATAACTCATTTTAATGCTCCGTTTCCAAAGCACTAAAAAAGCTAATGATTTAACATTAATAAATTGTACCATTTGTATACGATCTAAAATCGTGTAGCAATGTATAATCAATTTTCTATTTCTCTAGAAGTCTAATTGATTTTTGTAAAATATGGCTGGTTTAAATTTTTACACTTTCAATGGTAAGCAATTTAAAATTCCAGTTGATATTGAGACCCCAATTTCTGACTCGTCATCTTAAGAAGTTACAGGAAACCACTTATATCCTATTATATTAAATTTCATATTAATATTTATTTTATTTTCTATTTTAAAGCCATAACTTATATTCTCCAAGATATCTTAAATAATCAAGTCACCTGTATATTCCAGGATCACCCACTTAATAAGTATTACAACGTTGTATTAGCTGAGATAAATACATTCCTTATAAACAATACAAATTTATTTTTATAAAAAAATGAGCCAAATAACTGACTAGTACAAAGGCAATTTGGGTAAAATCCTAGTACCCAGGGTTATCAAGCGATATAGGAATTTAGCCAGCAACAAAATTTAAAATAAAAAAAAAAAAGATGTTCAGTTAGGTTGAGTTATATTCAATTTGGAGTTGTAAAAGCCCACTTGATTAAAACAGATCCAAATACAACCATATCTAACCGGAATGAATCATAACCGAACGGAATAGCACGAGTTGGAAATCGAATTCTTAGAGAAGAAACATAACCTAAAAAAAAAAGCATATCTTAATCTAAAGAAGTGTTTTTTCTCACTTTTCTTTAACACGGACCATTAGGGATATAGTCTGTCAAATTAAACTAGGCAGCGTTTGTTTTTCTTTTAAATAATTTTGCAGACGACCTAGAGTTTAGTAGTTTGATAACCACTAATCTAGAGTAACAGATGAATAAACGTGCTTATCCTTCTCCAAAATTAGCTTACCCAAATTAAACTTGAGCATCCCACTAGTAAGAAGCATCCATTATTTGTCTTAAGGAGAAATTAATGAGATCGATGCAAATAAAGATATAGGTACCGATATACATTATACAATTTAGTTGTAAGGGATAATTTCGGAGGCATGACCTTCTTTATCTGTCTTTCTAATTAGAATATTATATCTGTTGCTGGTGATGGGTTTAAATACAACAAGTAAAATCAGTGGGGTAAATATACCGTTGGGAAATTCAGCGGATAGGGCCCTCTCTCAATGTAAATAAGCTCAACCAACGCTGTAGTTTCTTTTTAATAAATCAGTACAAACACTATTATAATTTTCTCATTAATATATTAAAGAATAATTAACATATTAACGAGAATTGTTTTGATCGCGCTTTTTAAACAAGATATATATCGCGAGACTACTGCTGGTTGAAGCTATTGGAGTCTGCTGAGTCTTAAGTCTGGACCAAGAGAGAATGAAAAAGATATGATCCATTTAGTTATAATCCAACGTCATTTTGCGTTTAGCCCGCATGACACTTGGATGGATCACCAAATGAATTTGAAATCTGAGATGTTATATATTCAATCTCCCAGTCGAGAGCGCCCGATCTGTTAGCACGTATGTTAGGTGCTTGCTATTTCTTAAGTCTGGACCAAGAGAGAATGAAAAAGATATGATCCATTTAGCTATAATCCAACAGCAGTAGTCTCGCGATATAGATATATATATCTTGTTTAAAAAGCGCGATCAAAACAATTCTCGTTAATATATTAATGAGAAAATTATAAATTTATTTAACTTCATTATTTCAAGTTAGAAATATCTAAATTCAGATATTATTTTCACTTAATATTTGACAAAAATCACCTGCTTTCGATTCGTATCATATAGGAAACATACGAACTATGTGCATTTTTTGTTGATTTTCTAGTAGCTTTTAATTTGTGTCTGTACTTTAGTAGGTAATTTAAATTAATTGAATACAAAACTAATAAAATTTACTAATTTTAGTAATAATAAATGTTAGTATCCTCCTGTGCTCACGGTCTTCTCGGGCAGGGGGCATTTTGCCCGTCCTGCAACCCTATTGTTATGAATATTTCTAATTAAAAAGGAGATGAAGGTCAAGCCTCTGAAACTATAGTATATACACTCACGAGCAAAGAAATGCAATCACTCACTCTCTTTTCATTGATTCAATGATACTTTGTATGTTCCTTGGTAATTTATTAGAAATTTGAATATTTTTTCTACAAGTTTCATTTTTCAGCATTTAATGGGCCCTCTACATTATGGCCCAACGTGAGCCAAACATGTTGACCACAAATAAAACGAGTTAATTTGACAGTGCCTTCCAAGAGTTGGGCCAATGTCTATGGCCTTGTGGAAACGACACCTAGCCACTGAACACTTTCATTGGGTAACATTGGCCCTCTTTGGTATATCGAAAAAACCGCTCTGAAGGCCAACCAATGACCAATACAAGCCAACCCTCCTCTTCACATTGGCGTTGGCTTGAATTGGCTCATAGTGTAGAGGCATTAAATAAATGTAGAATGATAACCTAATGGATATATATTATATTATTATATTTGAGAATGAAAATTACAATTAATAACTCGTAAGGGAGGTGATTCCATTTCTTTCTTTGCTCGTGAGTGTAGTAAATGATGTTAATTGCACTAAGCAGAGGACAACCTCATTGATTTTTCATTAAGAATCAACAACTCTGCTACTCAGTATAAAAAATCTATGCATATTTGTCTAGAGGAAACGTCATCAAAACGTCGACAAATAATAATATAATTTTATAATTATTTATATATATACTAGCTGTACCCGGCGTGCCTCCGGCACGCTGCGTCCCAGCTAGGCCCTCCGAGCGGGTTGCCCTGGCGGGCGGCGTCTCGGAATGAAAGTATGAGGTGTCCAAAATTGATTACCTTTTATGTAAATTGTTTTTTTTTTTTTTATATATATATATAGCTGACCCGGCCACGCGTTGCTGTGGCTAAAAGTTTTTGTTATATTACATTATAGTAAACAATCTAAAATCGAAAATCGAAATCGAAATCGAAATCGTACTGACAGTGTTGTCTCGCCGTGTAATTTTTATAGATCTTTTGTCAACTGGATCACCAACCATGATAACAGCAACCTCATCAACAGTTGGAGCGTTGAATCTACCAGCATGTTCACCTAATGGTACTTTGTCGGCTTTTATGACGATTTGATAATTGTCATTTTGCAGTCGTGGCGAAACTCTTTTGATCAATTGAATTAGTTGATTGTGATCTTCTAAAAATTTTTCCAATAATATCACAATTGCTTTCCTCTGCTTGTTCAATAAAATTATACAGGCACCGAGTCGTCACGCGCTCTTCACAACCGCCAATAAAATAAATTTGAAGAAATTTCGGATTGTTATCAGGCATTGGCATCAGTGATCCGATTTTATGGTACACCTGGCCTTGAATTTTGAATGTAGTTTCAAAATTACGTCCATCGGATGCACGATCGCAAATTTTAGTTGCCCCAAATGACGTCATTTGGAAGCAAGAATTAAATTTGCGTATCTTACGCAAAAATAATTTGGAATCATCTGAATTGCCAGTAAGAAGGGATAATAAAGGCTCCGGCGGAGCGGGTAGAGGTGACAGCACAACTTTTCCTGATGCGCAGCACATGCCGGCTGCTTCATTCCGAAATTTCAATGCCTGACAATATTGACATACTTTATCCATTCCACCGATAGCAATTTTTGAATGCGCTGAGTAGTTAATATCTGGTGCATATTCAAAGGCAAGCCGAACGAATGATGCACGTGTTAATGAGCGGCTGATCCGTTGCCTTTGTCGATCTAGTACTCGTACTGTAGCTATGTTTCGTTCTCGTGCCGCTCTTGTTCTCGTAATATTCTGTTGCAGACGTTCGTCACGCTGTTCTTGAGATTCTTGTGCACGACTTTCTGCAGTCCTGATTCTTTGAGCTGCATTTCTTGTTTCGATTTGTTCTGGTAATTGCTGAGCTCTTTCAACACGTTTGCGTCGTGACCCTTTGCTGCTCGCGTTGTTGAGGTTAGATTTTTTCGGTGGCATTTGACTGAAAATAATAATTTAATCGTTTAAATATTAGAAAGAGGAACTGAAAAACATGTTATCATAGCACATTGAAATAATAAGTGCAAAATAATTTTCAATGGAGGTTAAATAAAAATAATATAAAAATTTTTGTACAATTATTGAAAAAGTGTGGGGAGCTTTGTGCCATTTTCTCATTGATATATTAATTAACTTTTATAAAACTATGTGATATTACTTACATGTATAAATTGAAATTATTGTTCCTAAATATTTTTTAATAGAGGTTAAATAAAAACAATAAAAAAAAATATTTGTACAACTATTGAAAAAGTGTAGGAAATTGTGTATCATTTTTGCATTGACATTTTAATTAAATTTTATAATTATGTGATAATACTTACATACATATATTCAAATTAAATTATAAAGTTTTGATCAATGAAGCACAAATAAGTAAAAAACAGGATTAATTTCACTGTATTATCTTCATTATAATATGAATGCAATTTACACTTCAGTCTAAGTAACACGTGGCCGGCTATGCTAACACCAAAAATTTAAAAAGTGGAAATAATTGAATTATACGGTATTTCGTTCACTACAAAATAAATTTAATTAATTTTATAGCGTCAACAACACGTGGTAATTATGCTGTTAAAATGTAGCTTATATGACACGTTCGTAGATTTACCATAGCAGCGCCATCTATTGATTACTTACTCAACCCAGTCGAAAGGTATCGACATCTGTTAGAATCATTTGGAGTTAACAGATAATTGTGACTGTCAAATAATAACAGACAAATAATTAGCAATAAATTAAAATTGCGACTATAATTTGAGATTTAAACTATCCTATCTCTCAAGTTGGATCGAACTGCACATGGTGTGCGAATTTTATTATAATCGGTTCAGTGGTTTAGGAGTCCATTGAGGACAAACATTGTGACACGAGATTTATATATATTAAGATATCTAGGGAGTCTTATGTCTTTTTTTGGCTTTAACTAATGAAATATGATCAGGGAACTAATTTTAATAAATAATAGTAAAATAAATAATATTACCTGGTTGCTTATTTCGGAGATGAGGGGGTACGTATCTACCTCCTGCTTGCTGTTGAGGGTGAGAACCGCTCTGCAAGTCCAGAGAAGCAAACTGAAAAACACATCATCATTTTTTAACTCCATATTATAGTGGGCGAAAAAAAAATCGATCCAACAATTTCGAATTTCCAGAAATATAAAGAATTGTTTAAAAATAGATACAATCTAAAAATGTGATTATATAAATCGAAAAAAAATCTCTTATTAAGACAGGAAATGTGAATCGATAATCTCGTTGGGTCCATCGCTAGCCTAACCAAGTGGCCTGACCTGACAAAGTTTGGCCAACCAAGCTTGGTCTATATTTATATATAACCATTTTTCTAATAGCATATTTAATGGATAAATACCTGCTGCTCTAGACCTGATCCATTTTGGTTGGGTGCATTACTCATATTACTCTGAATCAAGACGTTGTTTTATGGAGCTCTCGTTTGAAGCGTCGTCTATGGAAGAGGATCTAAGACAAAGGACATGCGTTGATGAAGAGCCCGAGAGAAATCCCAAAACTGGCTTAAAAAATTATCTACGTTCTTTTTCGACTAATGATATGTTAGAAATATTAATTACATTGATTTGCCTGGTAAAAATTTAAGTTGAAAACGTGAAATATTTTAACTTTTAATGATTTTTTGTAAATATTTATGCCAAAACTGAGATGGCAATTGTTAATGACATGGCGTCTTGCGGATATTGAGTGAACAAATTCTACCATTGATGGAGCAAATTAGAAAGAGATTATATTTAGAAAAATTTTAAATATACTTGAAAAAGATTTTTATTTAATTATTTCTATTTTATTATCTATTTCTTTTTTATGGAATATTTTTTTTACTATTGATATTTAAATTTTCGGAAGATGAAAAATGAACATGTGGCGGTACTTTTGAAATATTAGAATATTTAAAGTAAATTTATTTTTTGCCTGAGAATAGTAAAGTTATTGAATTTATCTACCTATCTATCTACTCTTATTAAACGAGCAAAAATTGTATATTTATATATTTGTATCTTAGTTCTATTTTGAAAACGACTCTACAGGTTTTGATTAAACAAATATTCTATTAACAAGTTTTGAGGATGAGAAAGCGATCTGGCTAGGTCTGGACCTCGACAAATTTCATCTTAATTGATCTTTTCTTAATTAAAGTAATTAGTGATAGATGAAAATCTCAATAAAAAAGTTTGTTTACATTTTTTTCAATTATCTTTTATTTATTAATTGTTTTTTTAATTTTAAAACCCACTAATAGGTTATACCAAATATTGTTATATATTAGAATTTGCCAATTTAATTGATTAAAATTCCTCTTATTAAAAAACACGGACCAAAAATACTATCGCAACCTAGAAGATCAAGTACAGTCGATATAGTGGGGAAATAATCTCCGAAATCGAAGCCTATTTCAAGTAAAAAATTGCTTCAATAAAATTATTATTTATTTAATTGAAAAAATTCGATTAATTTTGTTATTTAATTAAAAAAAAATTATATGGAATTTATTTATATACCTATATATACACATAATCTGTGGACCACTAGAAATCTAGAAATGCAAAACTGGGTGCGGGGTGAGGATGGATGTGGGGTGTAAGGGAGGTGGGGGGTGCAGTTGTGGGGGATCCGGGGGTGGGGCGAGATGCGTGGTTTCGGGGAGGGGGTCCAAGGGGGCGTTTACTATATATTTGTATTTTTTTTATTTGGTTACCGTGTATCGCTCGGTGGCTCCGATACTAAGAATAAATCAAAGTGTGTTCTCTGATTTATGTAAATAAAGATTTTATTAATTTATTTAATATTTTTTGAACAATGACAATTTGGTCGGATTCAAAGTGAATATTTTATTTTTATTTTTATATGAATATGTTTATGTGTATGTATCTGTAAATAAATTGGTGTAGAAATCAGATTATAGCCGGTCAAATTTTCGCAATGAGCTGGGCTTGAACCCGGCCTTACCTTTCTACCCACACGACCATCAGGGACGGCGGAACAGTGGGGTCAGCTGATCCCCCTGAGAATTTGTCTACGGTCAGATGACCTCCTAAAGAAAGACATTTTACCGTTACTTTACCCAAAAACAACTTCTATTACTAATTAATTTCATCAGGGACATCTATTCGAGATATATTGATATATAGAATTAATAATTAAGCGAATCCGTCTTGACATCTAATGTAAGAAAAAAATTTATTTTTCCATCCCATAAGAATAATACATTTACTTCACTAATGCCTATGATTTTCCCAAATAGCCTGTGAAATATATTGATGGAATTATTGGCATTGGCGAAAATCAACAGCTGCCCCTGGTTAACGATATACATTATCGAAAAGAAAATTTTTTTATTGATTGTTTATATAAATGAAAAAATACAAATATTTTATAAAAAACAATCTAGAATACTAAATTGAAAGTTTTTTGCCGAGAGTAGCAGAATTTTTATATATTGAAGGAGACAATAAAATAGTGTGTCTTCTGCTGCAGTGTATATTCTTTTTATAACGGCCCCTATACGATCATTCTGACTGTCAGATTGAATCAATCAGTATGTCAATCTCTCCTCCTTTTTTACATGATTGTAGCTCAGATTTCAAAATATCTGGCCTAGTATGATTAAATCCCTCCCAGGTAAAGCACTACTCTTTCTATCAAAAATAATTCAAGCCATACTAGACTTAAAATATTTTCCCTCTTCTTTGAAACATGCTGAAATAATCCCTATTCCAAATCCAAACAAAAATCTGCAGGAACCTCAAAATTATAGACCAATTAGTCTAATATCAATTTTTGCCAAACTAGGAGTAATAAAAGCTTCTTGCTACAAAATGGATCAACGATGAGATAAATAGACTAAATCTTTTCCCAAATCACCAATTCGGTTTCAGAAAGCAACATTTGTAACCCAGCAGAGTGCCAGAGTTTATCATTATATAAAAAGAAAAGTTAAAATTCAAGAAGGCCTCAGGATGAATGATCCTTCTTGATATAAATATAAAACAAGCATTCGATCAATTTTGGCATAAAGGCTTATGGTTAAAATTATTAAGATTTCGTTTTTCAAAACAACTTATTGAAATTTTAAAAAATTGGCTTAATAATAGAACTTTCAAAATTAAAATAGAAAATTCAACATCTTCTGCAAAAACAATACAATCCGGCGTTCCACAAGGCTCCCTTCTATCACCTTTTTTATACAATATATACCTATACACTACATCAAAATTATTAGGTTGGAGTTGGTGTGGTGTTTCAAAAGGAGAAAAAAATTAAAATACAAAAGATTTTTTTTAAGTTTATTCTATTTATTTTCTTAACTCATCAGGAGAACATTGACTGAAGATAAAATGATGAACAAAATTTATTTAATATGATGGTTTGTGAATTAGTGTAGGTATGAATGAATTATCAGAGATTGGAATGGTCTCAAAGTGGGAAAACCCAATAAACAGGTGAAGTGAACAAGCCCTGAGCTGGGAATAAAGAAAGGGTATTTATACTTGGAAGGTGCAGTTATTATGTATGTACCACCAACTCCAAACTAATATAATTTTAATAATGTTTCACTATAAACCAACACCGCGTTCCCTAAATTTGATATATACATCAGATCTCCCAATAAATGAACATGTTAACATAGCCACATATGCTGACGACATAGCCATATTCTACAGTTATTAAAATTACAAGTCTCAAAGAGACTTGAAATATCATTCAGGTTTTAAAAATTTTCTCCAATACTGGAAACTTTTACCAAATGAGGACAAAACTGAAGCTATTCTATTCACTAGGAAAAAAAAAATACCTTGGTTCAACTATCAAAATCGGATCTACAATTCACCATGGGAAACCACAAATTAGGTACCTGGGCTGTCGTCTAGAATCTAGATAGACAATTGACTTGGCCTCATCTAAAAACAGCGGCGTTGAACGGGCGCAACGCTCTTAAGCTATGGCCCTTAATTAACAGAAAAAGTTCTTTGTCAATATACCACAAAATTTTAATTTTAAATCCATCAACATGCCACAGTTTCTCGTTCCTCGGTCAATCAGTTCTACCACTTCACGCTCAATCGGAATGTCAATCCTAGACAAGACTGACAGTCAGAATGATTGTGTAAAGTAGTAGATGCTATGGGTGACCTAAGAAGGAATTTTTTGAAATTCGCAGGGCCGTGAAGAGGAAAATGTTTAGATATATTTTGTTTCAATGATCTTTGAAAAAGTCAACCGGATCGGCTGAAGTATTACATTCAATTTTTTTTCATGTATTTTCTTTGCCTCTTTGGATTACGATATCCGAGATAATTGAAAGCCGAAGAAATTTCGAAAATGTTTGTAAAGCTAATACAAAGAATTCTAGCTTTAGAATATCCGGTTCAAAAATACAGAAAATCAGAAAAACAAATGTAATGCTATCGAACAGTAATTTGGCAACATATTTTTATTAAAAAAATGAATTTCTATATTTTCTTAAAACTTAAGCTGTTCACTGACGAAAAATCCCTGATTTCTCGATAGTCTGCAGAATTTTAATTTTTTTTCTTTTCCTTTTAATTTTCAAATGAGTTCGAATCAAGAAGATGCACTCGTGCTAAACAGATTGAGAAAGTGAAGCTCAGAAAATCATACTAAATTTTTTCTATTTTCACATTGAATAGTCTAGCCAAAAAGAAGAAAAATGAATAAAAAATAATTGAAATTCTTTCGACTAAGCCCATATGGAATTAATCAGCTTAAAATATATAAACAAAAATAACGTCTCAACTCTCTACATTTGTTGACTGCGTTTAAGGATTATGCAATAACATAGGGTAATATATTTTAAGCCAAATTCCCAACACTCATTTAATAAATTTTAATTTTTTGGAATTCTAATTATCACTTAGGAAAAAATATTAAAACAAATCAAAGACTCAATTTTTTGCTTGATTTATATACGTTGCAATAATCACAAGTAATTAATGATCAAGAATTTAAAATATCTAATACTTGATTCCAAATTGAAAAAAGAAATACTATCTGAATAAATAAATGATTAATAAATACATTGGACTGTTCGGATTAGCATATGGGCTATTTTTATCCGACCTCGATATAGATATAGGTACCTATATATTTTTTTTAATAAATATTTATTTTTGATAAGAAGAAATAATTCGCTGCCAAGTGAGAGATCGACACTCCATCATAGACTTCACACAGAAGCAGACACTCTGAGATGAATTATCATTATAATCAACAATTATATTTCTACTTGGCTTCATCATCAAGAGACGCCGAGATCGAGGACTCAAAATCTGGTCCATTCAGGCCTGGCGAATCCAAGAAAGAATCCAGCCGTCAAGATGGGTTAATCTTCCAGTTTCCAAGCCTGCCTGAGCAACAATTCAGCCAGCAACAGTTTGTGGATGATCCCTCAGCGAGCCAGAGAGGGAAATAACCAAACCGACAATCTCTACATCAACCATACTTACATTTACATCAAAATAACAAAATAATTTATAATTCATCTTTCTTCAAAAATTCATAAATAAAAAAAACAAATCTTTAAATTGAAACAACCCTCAATATTCATTTAAACGTATGTAAAATACTTGATATAATTAAAAATAGTTTACTAGGTAAGTAGTTAATTTTATTCATTTTCTTAGAAAGACGGACTGGTAAAAGCGAAATAAGTAGGTTATAATGAAAGACAGTCCATAAATTATTTAATTTTATTCAATTTCCGACGTTTCGGAGACTTTTTTCTCTCTCATTCTTCAGGGTATTGAATAGTTCACAAAGAGAAACAAAGAGGTTGTCCTCTGCTTGAGGCAAATAAACATACACACATGTATATCGAGATGATATATCTCTGTATATATATATTATTTGTTTGTTTGAGACTATAGTTTCGAAGACTTGGTCTTCATCATCAGTCTTTCTTCAATTATAAATGTTTTTCATGGAGTCAATATCATATGATATTGAAAACTTGGTGTTCCTTCGTCACTGCTTGTCGGCTAGGAACTAATCAGCAGTGACGAAGGAACACCAAGTTTTCAATATCCATATGATATTGACTCCATGAAAAACATTTATAATTGAAGAAAGACTGATGATGAAGACCAAGTCTTCGAAACTATAGTCTCAAACAAATACATAATATATATATATATATACAGATATATCATCTCAATATATATGTGTGTATGTTTATTTGCATCAAGCAGAGGACAACCTCTTTGTTTCTCTTTGTGAATCAACAACTCTGCTACTCTCGGCAAAACAAAAACTTTTCAATTATATTGAATAGTTAGTTATTGAAAAGTCTCCTTTCAGTGATTGCAACAATATTGAAATAAAAACAAATGGGAACCGAGTTATATTCACCCATCAATAACTATTCAATACCCTGAAGAAGGAGAAAAAAGTCTCCGGAACGTCGGAAATTGAATAAAATTAAATAATTTATGGACTGCCTTTCATTATAACCTACTTAGCTTATTAGGTAGGTTTCATAAATAAAATAAATATTGCTATTGAGCAAGAAATTCAATATATATGTCGGGGGACGAGCCCATTTTCAGGAGTTTAAGTTGATAACTGTAAATCGTTGGTTTGTTTGAGATTAAAGGTAGTTTCCATCTCTTTTATTTGATCTTCAATTGACACAAATATCTTATACGAATAATGGATCTTACTTACAAAATGAATTAGTTCATATATTTCCGTGCAAGACTATAATTAAATTTAGCTCAAGTACACATGTATGATGTATGAGAGCCTTTTAAGTGTTTATTTTTAGGACTGTCGGCGTTCAAAAGACTTAACTTATAATTTAAAAATAATTCCAAAAACTCACTAATTCTCTCATAATCAACGACAAATAAGAACGAATTTGAGATCTCAAGGATTTTAGAAGATCAAGGTACTGATTTCAAAACTCGAATAGAGTAATTTTTTCATTAAAATAATTTATAGAAAAAAAAATAATACAAATTGATAATGGCCTTGGTTCAAACTGTATTAAACGTTTTACATCTTCTTGAATTTTAGAAGGAGAGCATGCCGAGCAGGCGATAAATCTAGAGATTCCATTCATTTCCTTTTCAGCCTTTAACGATGATAGCTGCATATCTGCTTACTAGTGCGCTTGCATTCTCCCATGCAATATATTTGGGAGAAAAACCAAATCGAGTTAAACGCATTGTGGGTGGCGACGATGCTGCGATTCCACCAATTGATGACCCCACAGTCTACATTTACAAAAAAGAGCATGATGCTCGTGTTGTTGGAAAACGAGAAAGTCCTGACTCATATTATGCGTTTCGTGGAATCCGATATGCAGAACCGCCCGTTGGACCATTGAGATTTCAGGTATTTATTTTTATTTATTAACAATTCGAAATAAACGATTCTTTTTATTATTATTTGTTTTAATTCCATTACGTATTTATAACAGGAGAAAAGATTCCGCTCTTTCTAGTGTTCCGTACAATTTAATTTCTGGTTAAATGGTTATAAGGTCTGAAGTCATAAAAAAAATCTATTCGTTTTACTTCAAACCAAAAGGAGTTTTAAAATTTTAATGGGATGATTTTTTGGGCAAGTCAAATTTTTGTAATAAGCTAAAAAAAAATATATAGGGTGGGCCATCTTTTCAGAAGTTTTTGAATTTCAAATAAAACACATATTTTACCAAGGCAAATCAAAAATTTTTTATTAATAATGAAAAGGTGGATTTATGCCATTTATGTATGAAAAACAATATTCTACAAATGCCCACCACAGCTTCTTTTACAGGCCATCATATATATAGTCCCTCTTTTATATTGGAGCAATAATAATCCAGCTTTGATTAATTCTTGGAAAGTTTATCAATATTTGAAAATAATTTTAGAAAAAGGGGTCAATACTTCGTATTCCTATTTAATATAAATATTTTTTATTTTGTTACATCATTGATAATTCAGCTCAAAAAAATAATATAGGTACTTTTAACTATCTCAAAATTTATTTTCAGTATTCCAATCTATTTTAGTTAGCTATATAAGGTTCAAAGGAGATCTTATTAAATACCTATTTGTTTTTAAAAATTATACTCAATAAATTCTTATTAAATTCACTAAAAAATTTTCAATTTAATTTCTATTTTTTCAAAAATTCATTCTGTTGCCAAAATCACTTTCAGAATTCCTGGTTCAAAATTGCAAAAAATAAGAAGAAATCGAATTGTTTTATGAGGAATGCTTGTACACTTGTAGGTAAATTAAAAAACAAAATAATGACCTAATATTTGGCAAAACAGATATTATAAATAAGCTTTCTACCAAGTTTCAGCTTTCTAGCTCACACCCTTGACTGACAAAAAAATTACTAATACATAAAAATTTGCAGAAAACATCAAACTTAAAATAGTTTTCACTTTTTCCTCTATTATTTTATTTTAATGAGCTTTTTGAAAATAATTACTCATAATGAATACATTTTTTAATATGTATAATATATTATGTTAATAATGTATTTATCACAGGAAGGATATATGATTAATTTTTGTTTATCTTTTTCGTATTTTTTCCTGATAAATCTAAAGCGCCCACGCCTTCTAAGACCTACTGGCGAAATTGATGCTACCCAATCTGGACCTCCGTGTCCGCAACCCGATTTACAAAACAAAGATAAAGTAATTGGATCTGAAGATTGTCTTTTTCTGAATATATTTACTCCCAAGGTACACAAATGTCCTTTTAATAGATATGAATAAAAGACTAACAAATGAAACTTTTAGCTTTATAGTGGCGATGACACCAAATTACTTCCTGTCTTATTTTGGATTCACGGGGGAGGTTTTCGTCATGGTTCAGCTTCCCAATACGGACCCAGATATCTTGTAAAAAATGATGCAATTGTTGTAACAATTCAGTACCGTCTAGGATCTCTAGGTAATGTTATTTCTTTTATAAAATTATTTAAATAAATTATCAATAGAAAGAGAGAGAGTTGTAACGTAGTTCCTGTTGTTAATATGGTCCCTTTTTTGATCACGGTCTATCTACGAATTATACTAGGTCAAATACTTTTGTTACAAAGAATTTTCAGTAACTTGAGAGCGATCATGTACCCTTTTTTTAAACTTTTTTATGAACTCTACCCGAAGGTACAGTAGATTTATACCATAAACTATTGTTTCAAAGAATATCCAGCACTTTGTATGACAGAGCTGCCTTACCCGATTTTCAACATTTTTCATAAACTCTGCCCTCGCAGTGCAAAGTAACGATCTTCTAATGTTGATAAATAGTATATAGAATCAATTAATTATTACTTGGAGACTGTTAGGAAGTAGGATACAAACTTCGAAATAGTTAGAGAAAAATTAAAATAATTTTCTAATATTACTATGCAAGGCATAATCTAAAAAGAAAAAAAAACTTTCAAATCATCAATTTATTAATTACCAAAAAGCTCCAATAAAAATATTGAATCTTTCTAGGATTCTTAAGTAGTGGAAACCAAGAACTACCTGGCAATGCAGGCTTATTTGATCAGGCCCTGGCACTCTCTTGGGTCAAAGATTATATTCTCTATTTCAATGGAGATTCTAATCGAATTACTCCTATGGGCCAGGGTTCAGGCGCTAGCAATGCAATTTTCATGGCATTATCCAATGAAACTCGAGGTAAGTAGTAAATCTTTTCTTGATAATTACAAAGCTTTTTTCTTTCATTATATTCCTTTTATTGTATTTATAGCGAATGTGAGAAATGTAATTGCTATGTCCGGAACACCTGTTTCTTCATTTTCTTTGGATCCCGATCCTGTTGATACTTCAAAAGAATTAGCTCAGAGGGGCGGGTGTCCAACTGATCGTACACTTCAAATGGCTCGTTGTTTACAGGAAATGCCTGTTGAGCGTATTGTTCAGAATGACAATTCTTTGGAGGTATTATAAGAAAATGTATGTGCTATTACAAAATGTATATATTACAATATTTCATATTTTCTAGATTGCTCGCCTTGCTTACAAAGGATTTGCCTCAGGTTTAGCCGGATTATTAAGTCCAGCTCCTGTAGTGGAAGGACCAAATGATGCTCGATTTTTACCTTCATTCATGGGAGAACAGCCTGGCAGCGTTTTGGATCGAGGAGCTTTCCCTAAAATTCCTATGCTTATTGGAGTTACCAAAGACGAAACATATCCAGCTGTTCATGGTACAGTAAGATAAATAATATTTGTATGAGTGAACATCGAAAAAATTATATTTTTCGAGATAATAATTCTTTTGTCAAAATGTCTGTTATAGTCTGGTTGTCTGGTTGTTAGTCTGTGCATTACCAAATTTTTGTGGACGAGCTAGCTCAAAAACTGGTCTGAATATCGAAACCAAATTTCACACGTAGTTTTGGTCCATTGAGATTAAGAGCTGATTATATTTTGGTGCATATCGACCCAAAATTAAGGGGGGTAGAGGGAGGTTAAAAATTAAAAATCTAGTCCCTTAGACCAAATTCAACCAAATTTTGTATACATAATCAGTGGGAACCCAGAAGTCTAAAAAATGCAAAACTAGCCTCCCAAAATGGGGGGGGGGGGTGTAGGATCAAAAAATGAAAATCTAGGCTCTTGTACCAAAACTCAACCAAATTTTGTATACATAATGAGTGGTCTCCCAGGAGTCTAAAAATGGAAAAACCAACCCCCCTCCCCTTCATGATTATAAATAATTTTATTAAATATTAAATATAAGTGAGGGGCCAGGTTGTATGGTAAAGTCAAGTGGATGGCCACATCAGAACACGTCAGCTTATTTATTTTGTGAAACCGCCGTCTTTAGCTCTAGTTCGTGCGATAAGTTACAAAAGTAGTATAACGCAAAAATCATTTGATACTATTTTCATATATCTCCGGCCATTTGAAGCAAAGCAATAACTATTTGAAATCTCCCCAAATTTCCTTACATTTAATTTTCCGGATCAAGTCTTTTTACTAATTTCAAACAGTCCTATTCTACGACTCTGAAAAGCTTAAAGAAATCACTCCTTCTAATATATATTCAAGTTTGTGATGTACCTATAAATAATTTACTTTTCTTAAATTCAAACTTCAGGATAGAAATATTGTAAAATGTATATATTTCTAAATTATTGTCTATTTTAATTGTTTTAAATAATCTTTTTATTCTTTTAGGAGGATTTAAAAATGAAATACGTTCCGCTCTGGAATCTTCAAATAAATTTTGGGAAAATCTAGCAAATGGCTTAATAGATGACTCACGTAATTATTTATTAATATGATCAAGCTTAAAATTTTGCTTTTACTAAACATTCTTTTTTTCACCTTTGTTAAAAAACATTAAAACTGATATCCTTTCATCACTTAAAAACACAAATTATTTAAAAGTATTGCAAGGAAAAGGAACAGATATTTTTAAAAAAGTTACTGAGGTACTAAAATATATAGTAAAAAAAATGACTAATGAAAAGAAAATCATTTAATGATTTTTTACAATTTTTCAGGCAACCAGTGATGTTTTATTTAATTTGCCCGCATTCAAAACAAGTGAATTATGGTCCCGAAAAGCTCCAACTTTTCTTTATAGATTTGAACATGCTACTAAATCAGGTTCTAAATCACACGGTCATTGGTTTCTTCAAGGTTTACCTTTATTTGGTTCAACTAATTCATCAAATCAACTTAATGAATGCAAAGATTGTGTGGGTCATGGGGATGATCTTTTATATCTCTTTGAACCTAGAGATAATAATGGAAATGTACCCTCTAATTTAATTCTTAAAAATTCACAAGATATAGAAGTTCGTAATATATTTACTGGTTTAATCCGAGATTTTATTGATATTGGGTAAGTTGTCTTTTTCATAATATTTTTATTCTTCTCAATCATTGGAAATTACTATCGAGAGTATCATAAAGATCTCCATAGTGATTTTTCTAGAGAAAAGTGTTCACAGAGGTGGTATTGCCATTGCCTTCCCCTGGATTTAGCGAAGATAGGTTTGCGAAAAGTAAATTCATATTATTATATTATTATGACTACTCTATTTATTAAATAAATAAATAAAATATTATTATGATTGAAAAACTTAAATTATTGGGTATTTTATTTTTATTATATAAAGGATCACTTTGAGTAAATACACTGCATAGTAAATGGCCCGGGAATTGTATACAAAGGTAGTTTCCCGTTATCTTTCTATTTATTATTTGATTGAGTCTTGAATTAACTAAAACACTAAAAGCGGGAAATTTTGCTGACTAGTGACTGTTAATTATATCACTATTTATTTGTTCATTTACAGACAGATATATGTTGCTAAAATATTTCGAAAAATTCTGGGAACTTTTATCGCATCCATTATATTTATTAGATGAAGGAGGAGGTATCAGCCAAAGTTGGATGCGCCGGGTTCAATAAACCACCCTGAATAAAACGTTTCGGCCTGAATTTATTTAGCCATCTTCAGTTAATTGGGCTACAAAATTTACAAATAGATGTTAACATTGATATATTTTTTTGCTTATTATCTTAATATTACTTGTTGACCAAGCTGGTTGTTTAAACTTACAGTTAGGTATATACAAAATGCTGTACACATATATGTGATCGAACCAAGCTTTGTCAAAAATAAAAATTGTAGCTTCATGTAAATTTATAACGTGCCTGCGCAATTTATATAAATTTTTTTGTATATAATTAAATAGTACCTGGAGGCACTATTCCTTTCCTTCAGTTAAAAGCTTTATTTTAATATTATTTTTAATTTAAAATTCTGATAAAAAGGTCGATTTTTATTTGAGAGCCGTTTTCAAATTAAAAAAATACAAATATATATATATAGTATTCGCCCACTGTACCGCCCCAACCCCCACCCCCGAAACCTCGCCCTACCCCCCGGATCCCCCACCACTGCACCCTACCTCTTGCACCTATTTTGATTCAACCACATGATTCATTTTTATTCATCCAATTGCTAATAAATAAAACCTATCAAAAGGTAGAACAAAATATGTTAAAAACCACAATCACAATACTTCTTCAAGGCATTTGAGAACAATGAATTAACCCAATCCATTGTCTTCCTGGGTACAAAAGTAAAAGAGTAACCTTTTTTTAAAAGCCCAAGATTGCCATTTTTCTACCTGAGAATAATTAATTTGATTACGAAAAAAAACCATCAAAAACAATTTTGTTGAAGATGAGACCGTGACAGATCGAATTGTCAACCCAAAAACCCCCTAACCCGTTAATTTCATCAAAATCGGTAGAGCCCTTTTCAAAATAGCACTAAGATACAAATATATATGCAATTTTTGCTTGTTTAATAAGAGTAGATAGATAGATTATGAGAGGTCATCATAGATCTCATTTTTATTTATTTACATTCGAGCAAATTAGAATTTAATTACTTTTTAATTTTACTTAGAGAAAGTGGTGTAGGTTTTAGGGGAAACATGATATTAATTAATAAAGTAAAGGGTGTGTAGTTTCACAGTGATTGAAATAAAACTCAAAGAGGTTTATACAAACTCAATATATTTCGGATTATTAGTCCATCATCAGGATGAGTTTACAGGTTAAAACTGTAACCTGTAAACTCCTGATGGACTAATAATCCGAAATATATTGAGTTTCTGTAAAACTCTTTTGACTTTTATTTCAATCACTGTGGCTACATTACTTTATTAATTAATATCATGTTTCCTAAAACCTACACCAGTTACAGTTTTAACCTGTTAACTCCTGATGATGGACTAATAATCCGAAATATATTGAGTTTGTATAAACCTCTTTGAGTTTTATTTCATTCACTGTGAAACTACACACTCTTTACTTAATTAATTTACTTTTTAATTCATGCATTCTTCCCTTTCCATTATATTTAGTAGACTAAACATGCCTGCCTCTATTTCTACTATAGTATACTATCACAATATATTGAAAGTAAATTGTTAGCATTTTCCTGAATACCCTTTAAAGACTTCATTACTGAAAACTATAATGAGATGTAAACTCAATCTTTATGTTTATATTAGGTCCGTTTTGTTATGATCTGATTTTTTTTTTAGAAAACCTTTAGGAGAAACAGGAGAGCCATGGAAAGAATTCAACGAGAAAGCAAATAATTATCTTCGCATTTCAACAAAACCAACATCAGCCTCAGATTTTCGATTTTGTGAAATGGGTCTATGGGCTGGACTTGGTTCTCGACTACAGAGTGCCACTTGTTCTGCATTAGGGTTTCTTAAACCAGAAACGATTCTTTCACCAGAATTACCAGGTTTGGGAAAAGGAAAAGAGTTTGGAAAAGGTGGTCTCAATGCTTTGGGATTAGGGTAAAATCTCATCATTAAACAAATAATACCTGAATAATACCCTCACCGTTTGAGAAAAGCTAGTTTAAGGGTTTTACAACGACTATTTAATGATGATTCAATACGCTACAAACTATATATGACCCCATTTAATAAAATAAGACTTTGATGAAGGAGGAAATATCTTATCGTAAATATAAAATTCAACAACTTTCTTTTTTTTTAGATAATTAATTCTGCTATTTTCTTTTTTTTTTCATTCGTAAAAGACATTTAAGTAGGTATTGTTAAAATTAAAAAAAAAAAAAATGTAATATACCTACGTCATTTTTATTTAATGTGGTCAAATAATCGTGCATAAAAAAAGTGTTTTTTTTGCTTCTTTTTTTCGAAATATCTCAAAAACGGCTGAAACTATTTTGATTAAAAAAATTGACCGCAACCATGCCATTTTGGTCTACAAAAAAGCCCTAATAAGTGAACATCGAAAAAATTAAATTTTCGAGATAATAATTGTTTTGTCAAAATGTCTGTTAGTCGGGTTGTTATTCTGTCTGTTAGGGCCAGTTGTATGTCGGTTGGTAAAGTCTTTGTAAAAGTTGACAAAGGGTAAAACCTTCAAATTCACCTTGTGCCGGGTGGGATAGCCAATCAGATGACAGGCACTTTCATTTCTTGACTTCATTTCATCACTTGAATTTAAAGGTTTTACCCTTTGTCAACGTTTAAAAAGAGTTTACCAACCGACATACAACAGGCAAATTCACTAGTAAATTCTTTTTAAACATTGACAAAGGTAAAGTCTTGGAATTCACCTTATGCCTGACGGGATGGCCAATCAAATGAAAGTGCCTGTCATCTGATTGGCCATCCCACCGGCCACAAGGTGAATTATAAGGTTGGTTTTACCCTTTGTCAACGTTTAAAAAGAGTTTACCAACCGACATACAACTGGCCCTAAGTCTGTTATTCTGTTAGTACGTGCGTTACCAAATTTTTCCTACTTGATTTACGCATTTATGAAATCTTCGAGTTCTACGAATTTATTTGACAAATCTAGGACATTATAATTTGTTTGAAAATTAACACTATATAACATAAAATATTAACATGTAGGGGTGATCTACCCTTGCTTTTGGTTTAATTAAAATTTATTTGCCGTCCTGGTTTGATTGCGCCACAAATAAGAACTACCCTGAATTTCTTTTAATATTAAATGTTAAAGTATTGAATTTTTTTCAAGTGATGCATTTTAAGAATTTAAGAAAATTAATTTACTGTGCTTTGCTCTAATTTTTAAGAATATTACTAAATTTTAACTTGGTTATAAAAAAATAGTGGTTTATTTTAAATATCCCGGACATAGGTCAAACAAAATACTTATAAACGTCACCTGTAAATGAAAATTTTTAGATTACCTATATGGTTTTAATAACAATGCTTATCCATAAACTAGTTTATTATCTATATATTTTCACTTTATCATTAAATTTTATTACTTGAACTTAAGCATATCTGTCACTTATTGGATTTCCTATTCTTACATAAATCAATATAAGTAACTTTAAATAAAATGTTCATATTTAAAACAGTTTTTCTTGTTTTCCCCAACCGCTACCATATCCTAAGAGAGGTTTTTTGAAAATCCAAAACTGTATTTCTTGAAAATCTTGTTAAATAATTTGGGAATCTGACCCTGAACTGATGTAACTGGAAATTAACCTTAATCTAAAAATCGCATGCCTCTTAATGACTGATTAAGCAATTATCTTATAAAATCTAGTCATTGCATTTTTCAAGAGAATCTTCCTCATTTCAATAATGGAAAAGTGGCTTGTCATATCGTTAATATTATGTGTATTTGGATTTTTAAAAGAATTTCGACCCTCTGAACCCTTTATTACCCCTTATTTAAATTCCAAAAATATTACATACCAGCAGGTAAAAAATATATCTATAATTTTCGCAAGAGAAATGTTTTTACTAAGTATTTTTCTAATTCTCAGATATCAGAAGAGATCTATCCAGTTGGTACATATGCTACTTTAGCACAACTGCCCTTAGTTTTTTTAATCACTGATTTTTTAAGATATAAATGGGTGATATTATTGGAAGGGTTGAGTGGAGTTATGACTTGGACATTATTAATAGTAGGAACAAATATACCTGCTATGCAAGTATGTTAAAATATTCATAAACTATCATCTAAGTACTTTGTTTAATTTAAAAGATTAAATATTTTATGTGTGACTTTTGTAGATTTTTAGATATTTCAAAATCCATTCTTTTTTGCATGGTTACAATTGTATTTAACAATTTAATAGAAACCAAATTATATAAATACAAGAGGGAGGAAAGAGGGTCGCGTGTGTAGTAAAGTCACGTGATATGCTCAAATCGCGCCAGATTTTTTTTTATTGACGAATTAAAATAACTAATGCTGTAGCGATGAAAAAAGTTATTTGATATACTTATTCTATGCACCATGAAGTCATTTCAATTTGTAACTAAAAAATCTGACGTGGCTTATCCATTCACATTCCCTATCTTATAATTTTATTTCTATTATTCAACAAATTAATTCAATTTGTAAAAATTTATAAAATATTTGTATTATATAGGGTGACCACGAGAAACATTTACGTTTTAGAAATAAAAAACAATATTAATTTTTCAAGATACTATTTGTTTAACTTAAGTTGCATAGTTGTGGTTATACGCCATTTGCTTTACGTAGAGAGGATGATGTCAGGAAGGTGACGTCCTTCTTCCCTGAGGCAATTTTCTATTCTGTCCAGGAAGCTCCTCCACAGGTCCTGACAGGTCACCTGATTTCAAGATTTGGAGATGTGCACTGACCTCCTCGATCTCCGGACCTTAACATGTGATTTTTATTTGTTGGGACATTTGAAAGAGCAAGTTTATCGACATAAACCCCGTACTTTAGATGACTTGAAAGCGGCGATACGTACTGAGGTGGCGTTGATCACTGAGGATACATTGGAACGAGTGTGGAGGAGCTTCCTGGACAGAATAGAAAATTGCCTCAGGGAAGAGGGACGTCAGCCTTCCTGACATCATTTTCTCTACGTGGAGTAAATGGCGTATAACCACAACTATGTAACTTAAGTTAAATAAATGGTATCTTGAAAAATTAATATTGTTTTTTTATTTCTAAAACGTAAATGTTTCTCGTGGTCACAATATACTTTAGGGGAAGGCAAAGCCTTGGAAACTGTTTTCAAATTAATAAAATATTTATTTATATACTTACATATATTCTTATTTACATCAAGCAAAAGACGCACTCTAATTTATTTATTTTAAATTAAACAAAACTGCTTGTACTAGGGAAAAACCATTTTAAGTTAAATTTAAAGTATTCAACATTTTTTCATGAGATTAAAAGATTTCATCTATTACGTAGTAGTTGTCACTATAGTTAGTAGTTATTATATTAGTTAAGTTTCCAATAAAATCTTGTCAGTTTTAAAAATATATATAATTATTTTTCATCATAAATATACCATATATGATTATTTTTTATGATTATCAAAAAACAACAACTTTATGTTAGTTTGTATCTTTATTTTTGTTTTGTTATTATAAAAAACCGGCAGTCAAATAAAACACTATCCTTCAGTCCTGAAAAGTCCACGTTTCGAAGTTGATATTTTCAATTCATCAGGATTATGGATTGTTGAAGAATTGAAAAGATAAATTCGATACCTCGACTTTTGGAGAAATCATAAGTTTCCTGTATTTGATTCGCATCAAATCGAATCAAATACAGGAGACTTATGATTAATTAATATCAAACACCTAACACACGTGTTAACAGATCGGGCGCTCTGGACTGGGACATTGAATATACGAGTATAACATCTCAGATTTCAAATTCATTTGGTGATCCATATCAGTGTTTGATATAAAAAGTGTCATGCGGGCCAATCGCGAAATGATGCTGGATTATAGCCAAATGGATCACATCTTTTTCATTTTCTCTTGGTCCAGACTTAAGACTCAGCAGACTCCAATAGCTTCAACCAGCAGTAGTCTCGCGATATATATCTTGTTTAAAAAGCGCGATCAAAAACAATTCTCGTTAATGTGTTATTATTCTTTGATATATTAATGAGAAAATTAACTTGACTATTCGAGAGTGTTTTATTTGGCTTCATATGTTTTTATTCTAAATTTATTATAGCTCAGAAGAAAAAATTATTATTATTTTTTTTTCATACTGATTTAGGCAGTGGAATTTTTTTATGGAACTTTTATCGCTTCTGAGGTTGCATATTTTACATATATCTATGCACAAGTACCTAAAGAAAAATATCAACAAGTTACAAGCTATACTAGAGGAGCGTTTCTTCTTGGACGTTCTTTAAGTGCGATATGCTCCCAATTTTTATATTCTTTTAATGTGCTTTCGACTTATGAACTCAATTTTCTCTCTGTTGGAGGTATATAATTCGCTTAAGTTAAAAAAAACGGTAAAATATTTATTTATTTTTTAATTGTAGCTCTTAGTTTAGCAACACTATGGGTGTTTTTTCTTCCTCGATGTAAAAAGTCCTTATATTTTTATCGAAACAGTGAATCTGAAAATTCATTAGAAAAAAACAGAAAAGCATTATCGTTCACTAAAAGATGCATTCGGGCATATGAATATCTTTGGAAAGATTTTACGTTAGCTTACTCTAATTTTTACGTATTGAAATGGTCTATATGGTACGCAATACAAACATGCGGATTTCTTCAGGTGAGTGATTTAAATAAATAGTTAACGAAAAGTTATTCTGAATATGCAGTGTTTAAAAAATATACCGGTAAATTTTCGAGAAAGGGGGGCTTATAGAGGAAATCAAAACAATATTTTTTTATTTTACCATACAGGGTATGGTCAAGTATTGTGATCGTGCATGAAAAAAGTGTTTTTTTTCCTTCTTTTTTTCGAAATATCTCAAAAACGGCTGAAACTATTTTGATTAAAGACATTGAGCGAAACCATGGCACTTCGCTCTACAAAAAAGCCTTAAAAATGAACATCGAAAAAATTATATTTTTCGAGATAATAATTGTTTTGTCAAATGTCTGGTTGTCTGGTTGGTTGTCTGTTAGTCTGTGCGTTACCAAATTTTTGTGGACGAGCTAGTTCAAAAAATAGCGTGAATATCAAAACTAAATTTCACACGAAGTTTTGTTCCATTGAGATTAATAGCTGATTAGATTTTGGTGCATATCGATCCAAAATTAAGGGAGTGGGGGGGGGGATCAAAAAATGAAAATCTTGGCCATTTATTAAACTCAACCAAATTTTGTATACATAATCAATGGGTCCCCAGAAGTCTAAAAATGACTCTGTTCGTGGGCGCCAGTTATGTTTTTCCTTGTGAAAAATCTCTTTTTAAAAAAAGAATTGATTTTCCACCTAGGACCAACATATTTGTTCAGCGGTAGAGCGGAGTTGAAGGATTTGTCTGGATAGCAAGTTATTTTAATTTAATTTAGACATTTGGAGACAAATGGGTTGGAGACGATTATTTGGTCGAATAGTTATTCAATTCTTTTTTAAATGTTTTTATTTTTATTTAAAGTTTCTTTGGTCGAAAATACACAGGTTACAGTTTATAATGTTTATACGAGGAACACACGCGTTTATATTTTATGATACACACTGAATGAGAGTAAAGTCAATAATGCAATTTGCTGTTACCGGTATGAGTCCGTAAGTTTAATATAATTACCGGGAGTTGCACGGGAAATCGATAGTGATGGAGTTTCGTACAGATCAACTGTTTGTGCTGGGTGCAATATGAATGGCCCAGATCGATTATGAATTCGGGAGGGCACAGGTGGAAGACTTCAATCGGACTTGTGTCCGTAATTTAAAGGTGGTAGAGTACTTGGAGAGATCCCGAGAGAGCTTGAAGACTGTAGAGAGAGGAGACCTGTACCCGTTACCGTACAGGGTGCGAACTGATTTAGGGCCTCGCAATGAGGTCTTTTATACTACTTTGTAGTGCTGATTCCGTATAAAACGCTGGGCCCTCGGGGAGATGTAAGAAGCGTAGAAGCATCGTGGGAAAGGTTTAGACTTTGTACTGCCGAGTCAGCATGAGAATGGTGGACCCGAGGGGGATGTTATGGAAGTACAGGAGCGTGAGAACGTTAACTTACATAATCAGTGGGCCCCCAGAAGCCTAAAAAAGAAAAACTAACCCCCCTTCCCTACATGATTATAAATAATTTTATTAAATATTAAATATAAGTGAGGGGCCAGGTAGTATGGTAAAGTCAAGTGGATGGCCACATCAGAACACGTCAGCTTATTTTTATATAAATCTATGTCCACAAATTTACATTAATGGCACAAGAGTAAGTTATTCGAATTTAGAGTAATTACTCAAAATGATGACCATTTATACTTCAATAAAGAGATTGCGATTGTTCATGGATTCAGGGGCTCTCTGAAATATTCATATCAAATTCTAGGCTACCAAGCTGGAAAATTATTTCTTAATTATCCCTGGCTGGTAATCTCATCGAGGTCTCGTTCAAAGACAATTATAAATTAAATTAGAGAATATAGAAAATATTTATTTTTTATTATAGACAAGCATCAGCGGGGCTCGAATAATAATATAATTACTTAAATATAGTTTAATAGTTAGGCCACTACAGAGAGATAAGCTATTATTCTAATTAGATTCCATCTTCATAAATAAACGTTAAGTATTGGTTTGAATTCAGGGATTTGTATCTCAGTTGGTCTTTCGAGTTTCACGCTCTTTAAGAGGAGCTACCATGTTCGAGCTTTGCCCGACACTTTTATAATAAAATTTATTTCTTTATTCTCGAATTTCATTTAAAAACAATTAATATTAATTTTAACCCTTTTAGATGTGTTTGATTATCAGCCTTTTGGAAATTAAACCCAAGTGTAATCTAAATCGCTTATAGCGTAATTAGCTATCCATTCAGACAAATCTTTTCTAATTTCAGATAAGAAATAAGACAGCACGCTTCTTTTTCGTAAAATTATCTTGGTGAATAAATAAAATATCCACTGTAAAACATACTACATATAAAAGTAATATTTCATTATTCGTGTCCATGATTAATAATTAAAGAAATCGTAGGGAGTTGGAGCCACTGAAGTAGTTGCAAAACAGCAACGAAACGTATGGCATATTTAATCAAAACCTGTATTTAATTTAATTTAAAGTCTTGTCCAACTCCCTACGTTTCCTTTAAAACTATAAAAGGTATATTTAGAAGCAAGAAATTGGAAAATAATCATTTTTTTGGGTTCAATTCATACTAAGGGGGCGGCAACCATTCTGACATACAATCAAACTCAAACAAATCTACTAAGATATTTTTGATACGGCCTTTTTATTGGGAAAAGGTGATGTAGCCTATAGGGCAATAAAAAGAAATTTTCAAGAAGACAAGCCAAAAAGCAAGAACATAAGAGATAAAGGAGGCCACATTATTCTAAACGAAAACGAACAGGCAAATAGATGGAAGGAACACCTAGAAGAACTCTATGGAGAAGAAAAAACAATGAACCCAATAGAAGAAGAAGAATCTGTGGACGAAAACGAATTAGGAGACCCCATACTCAGGTCAGAATTCGAGACAGCTTTGAAGGAACTAAAAAATAATAGAGCACCCGGAATAGACAATATACAAGCTGAAATCCTAAAGAACTCTGGAGAAAAGGCACGTGACAAACTTTTTGAACTAATTAGCAAAATCTATAAATTGGGAATCATCCCAAAAGATTTCGAAAAAAACAAAATAGTCACACTTCCCAAAAAGACAGGCGCGGATAAATGTGAAAATTTCAGGACCATTAGCCTAACCTCACATGCCTCCAAAATCCTAACCAAAATAATCCAAAGAAGAATAGAACAAAGAGTTGAAGAAAATCTGGGGGAAGACCAGTTCGGCTTTAGAAGAAACAGAGGCACCCGAGAAGCAATTCTCTCTCTTAGACTAATAATAGAAAGGGCTTTTATCAGGGAAGAATCTGTCTACATCGGATTCATAGACCTAGAAAAAGCATTCGATAACGTCAATTGGGAAATTATGTTTAAAATATTAAAACAGGCGGGAATAAAATTCAGAGAGAGAAGACTAATCTACAATCTATATCAAAACCAGACGGCAATTATAAATATTGGAGATGAGCAAAGAGAAGCCAAAATAAAAAAAGGTGTAAGACAAGGATGTGTGCTGTCACCCATGATTTTCAACTTATACATAGAAGAAGCGATTAAAGAATTCAAAGACAAAATTGATACAGGTATAGAAATCCAAGGTCAAAAGATCGCTATGTTAAGATTTGCCGATGACATTGCCCTTCTAGGAAGCAATAAAAAAGAATTAGAGGACGCCTTGAATGGAATTAACCAAATCCTAATAGAAGAAATCAAAATGAAAATAAACAAGAATAAAACCAAGGTCCTAGTATGTACAAAAAAAGAACAAACGAGACAGGAATGCATCAAAATTAACCAAGAAAACCTAGAAGGAGTTAAGGAATTCCGCTACCTAGGAAGTAAAATAACATGGGATGGGAGGAGCGAAAACGAAATTAATTCAAGAATTGCCCAAGCAAAAATGGGGTTTAATTCAAAACAAAAACTACTATGCTCCTCCTCAATCAGCTTAGAAAACAGGAAGTTGCTATTGAAGACATATGTATGGAGCATAGCCATGTACGGGTGTGAAACCTGGACAATTGGAAAAGTGGAGAGAAAGAGATTGGAGGCTTTCGAAATGTGGTGCTACAGAAGAATGATGAATATCAAATGGATGGATAAAATTACAAATGAAGAAGTTCTTGGAAGAATCGGAGAAAGAAGAACCTTGTGGAAGAGTCTGAAGAAGAGAAGAGGTCAGATGATGGGGCACACACTGAGACATGGGGGACTGCTTAGGGATATCTTGGAGGGGGGTGGGAAAGAAAGGGGAAGGGGAAGACCCAGATTAGAATATTTCAACCAAATAATTGGGGATATGGGATGCCAGACATTTAGAGAGGTTAAACAGCTGGCGGGGGACAGAGTCGAGTGGAGACGGATTGTTGCATCAAACCAGTCTTAGGACTGTATACTCAATGATGATGATGATGATGGCCTTTTTAAATTAATTTTAATTTTTGGTTCTTATTTAGACTCTAAAGCAGGGGTCTGGGACCTCTGATAAATTACGGATTAAAATAAAAATCTTTTTCTCACTCTCATCTCCTTGTTAGCAAATATACCGGAAAAATACCCCAAAAGTTCCCCGATCCCTGCTCTAAAGTGTTGGAATTTTAAATTTATTTATTTGTTGAACAGTGCCCATTTAGACAGCACATCAGTAAAGTGTTAGTAGAGTTAATGAGGGAGCCGAGTTTTAGCCGGTCGAAATTTTATATGCTAGCCAGGCTCGAACCCGGGTCTCCCGCTTGAACATCGTCATCAACGATGCCGAAGCGGGGCCAGCGCCTTAGCCAGCTCGGACAACCCGACTCCCCTGAAAAAAACAAAACAAAAAAAACTACTTAATGCTAAATATATTTTTTTATATACAGGTCGTTGAAAAGATATATTTAATTTGCCTAGGGACAAAATAGCTTATACAAAATTAATTGTTGTGTTTTCCTCTATTACTCCCTCAAGTTTGTTGGTATTTTTTTGGAATATTCAGTATATTAAAAACCTTTTTTATTACTCTTATTATGTTCATATTTATTTTTTTATGATCACATTTTTAAAACTATTTTTTCAGGTTTTAGCCTATATTCAAGTTGTTTGGCATGAAATTTTAAGTAAAGAAGAAGATTTATGGTATGGAGCTGTAGAAGCAATTTACACTCTTCTTGCAGCATTAGTGGCATTTTTAATCGGATTACTTCGACTAAATTGGAAAATTTTTGGTGAAGGAATTTTTTCTTTAGCTTCTTTTGCTCAAATGGGTGTGCTTCTTGGTTGCGCATTAACTAACGACATAATAGTTGGTTACGTTTGTTATATACTATTTGCCATAATTTACCATAGTTCAATCACAATAGCAAGGTAAAATGAATTTAATTAAATTATATATACCTAAGAGACCTAACAAAAATTAATTATTTTAGTTCAGAAATTGCTAAACATATAAGCGAAGAGAGTTATGGATTGATATTTGGAATAAATACTTTTGTGGCTTTAATTTTTCAAACTATATTGACCACCATTGTAAATAGAGGATATCAATTATCAGGAAGAATGCAGGTAAATATATTGTTATAAGAAAACCAGAAATCATTGCCGTAGTAGATATATATTTTTTTTTCTAGCCCTTATAACCGGAATATATGCAATAGTTTTTTATTATTATTTCCTAAACGTTTGTTTTAAGTTAGGTATCTATATATATAAAATTAAGGTTTTGTCTGTACATTGCTCCAAATCACACGTTTCAAGCAAAGTTATGAACGAAAACACCCTCAACAAAATTCCTGTCTGTATGTATGTATGTATGTCTGTATGTTTCCGTCGTTTCCCAAAAGTTGCTCACGATTCACGTAAAAACGGCTGAAGGGATTATTATGAAATTTCATATTTGCATCAGATGTCTTCTAGCTTACGTTTTGAGCTATATAACATTTTGATATTTTGACCCCAAAAGGCGGTTTGGTGGGGCGCACGAATGAAAATTATCAAATAACTCATAAACTATTAACTCTACGGCAAATTTTATAATGAGCAAAGTTGTAGGGGATGTGATTCCTGACAACTTTTGTTTAAAAAAAATTCCCCCCAAAAACCACCTAAAAAAAGGGGGGGGATATGTTATGGCATGGGGTGCGCGGGGTGAAATGGGGTAGAGTGAGAGAGTAAGGCGGTGCAGGGGGGTGGAGCGGGGGTGCAGGGTTGGCGGAGTGAGGGGGTTCAGGTGAGGATTCAGAGGCTTAGTGGGGTGGGGCTCGGGGTGGTGGTGCGGGGTGGAGTGGGGGGTTCAAGTGAGGGTCCTGAGGCGTAGTGGGGTGGGGCGGGTGGGAGGTGCTGGTTGGGGTTCGGGGATGTGGTGGGTGGGAGTGTGGTATGAGGGTGGTGTTCGTGGTTTGGGGGTTTAAGGGGCGTGCTCCCTGGCTAGCAAGAGGGCCGCCGAAGGCGGGCCTTGCAGCTAGTATAAATATATAAATGTTCTTTTATTTTTTTTGTGTAATTTAAAAAGAATGGCCTCTGGTCAGCTAATAAATAAATAAATTTAAAAAAAAGTTATATATAAAATAAGTTTTGAGAGACACGCAGTTTAAAGGAAAAATTCCTGAATAGCTTAGTTAGTAGAAATATATTTGACATCAATCCACAAACACAGATATCCTGCTCTCGAGAAAATTTGGGTCCTGGTACAAAGGTGTCATTCGAAGCCTTTTAAAGAAAATTTAAGGAAAATGTAGCAGTTAAAGAATTAAATTTATTGTCCATAATAGCTACCTATTTGGCTTTAAGGATTTATTTTGTAGGACCTCCACATCTCTCCTTATAGCCCTCCGATCCTCCCACTCAGGATCCGGTTGAGTGGCCTCAGGGTGTGGCCACAGCAGAACGGTGTGAAACCTTAGTATGCTGCGACCAAGAATAAAATAATAATAATAACAAAAAAAAAAACGGAATACCGCATGTCGTCCAAACAATAAAAATAAATAAATACATACACTGGGAAGAATAAATAAATAATCAAATAAATAAAACAAAAAATAAATAGTTAGAATATGTCATTGGGTTTGAAGAAATTGTTGTTAAATTATTTAAAAACGAGCAGTACCCGGCGTACCTACGGCACGCCCGGCACCGCTCGGCACTCCGGGCAGGTGGCCCTGGCGGGCAGCGTCTTGAGATGTGATTATTAGCTGTCCGTAATTATTTGTTTTGAAATTTTTTTTTGAATAATATATATTGATCAAAGAAAGATGAAAAATATCAGTAAATGCTTTATAAATACTTTATTAGAGCATGCAACCATTTTTCTCGAAGTTCCCGATCGGTTGGAAACCTATTTCATTATTATATTAAGATAAGATAGCATCAGTACCAGGCGTGCTCCGAGCTGATGACCCTGGCGGGCAGCGTCTCGAGATATGGCTATTAGCCGTCTATAATAACCTGAAGTGATAAGTAATTTGTTGAATGATGAGAATCGATAAAAAAAGGCGAAAAAACATTTTAAAATTTTTTTATTAGAGTTATATTAAAACAAATAACATAAATATACGACGATACCCTCAACATCTTACAATCGATAAGGACATAAAGTTAAAAAAAACATATTATTGTAACCGGGTCAATTGAATATGTCCTCATAAACAACATTTTTTGTATAAATATTTTCGTTGTTCGATAAATGGCCCTGTGCCTCGCCATCTTGAATATAAATTTTCAAATTTTCCTTATACCTCGTCCTTGTGAGTGCAACCTATAACTGGCCATGTGAAAAAACTGGCTCTTTCAAGTAAATTCCCACATTGTTGAAAGACTGTCCTTGTGCTTTATTTATTGTTATGACAAAGGCCGGGATGATGGGGAACTGCCGTCTCTTGAGTGTGAACGGGAGATCCCTGTCAGTTGGTGCAATATTTATTCTAGGCAAAAATACCACATCGCATTTGCGAGTACCAGTTAGTATTTCTGCTTTAATAAAATTAGTACATAGCTCCTTAACTATCAGTCGTGTGCCATTGCAGAGACCCTTTTTAGCGTTTAAATTTCTAATTAACATGATCAAGTCACCACTTTTCAAATGAAGAATGTGTGGTGGCATCCCTGAGGGAGTTTGTGTGTTTAAAAACTCAATGGGGTAAGTATTGTGATTTTCAGGATTATCAGTGATAATGGAATCAGCACTCTTATAAATTTTAACATTTGTTGGTAGCAGGTCGATTATTTTGTTATTTAGTGCCAAGGCATCTTTATTCTTACATGTTACAATTACCTTCATTGAAAGCCCTTCCACATCATGCTCTTTAATAGAGGATCCATAAATTGCACTTATAATATTTTTATCCTCTACGAATGTTAAAGGAATATTTACATTATCATCGGCCAAGTTATCGTCACCGCTACTCAATTTGCCATCTCCAATTTTCAAAGGCCATTAATTAAATTCATCTTGTCCTTTTGATCTCATATTAGTCGACAGTTGCATCACCTTGAAATGTCTCCATAGGGGGAACTCTTGATGGAGGCAGCGATTATATCTGCTTTGCATCCCCTCGGAACTAAAGGAAGGGTTTGTCGAAAATCACCTCCAAGGATCAACACCTTCCCTCCGAATGGTGTCTTGTTGCCCATCAGCTCCTGAAGCAGTATGTTAATGCAACGTAGGGCATGACACATCAGCATCGCCGCCTCATCAATTATTATTACGGCTGCTTCCCTCAAAGCATTTGACTCCACTGAATGCGGTTTCATGTTTGAGGTGGAAGTTTCGTTAATAGGGATCGGTTACTTAAATCCGCTGTGGACAGTTCTCCCACCTTTCAATAAATCCGCTGCTAATCCGGTTATCGCGAAATGCAATACAATCTTCTTTTTCCTTCGCAAATAGCTCATGAGTGTATTACAGTATATCGGTATGTTTTCCCTGTACCTCCGGGCCCATCCAGAAAATAACACCTCTGGCGTAGTGCTGAGTCTGTAGTTTCTACTGCTTCGATTATTTCCTGAAATACCTTTGGGAAAAACATGGATAAATAAATATTTTTGTTCTAAAACTTTTAATCCTACTCGAAACACATTTTATCAAATGTCTAAAGGGAAAGCCCGTGCATTTTTTATAGGAGACAATAATAAAAAAATAAATACCTTTTTCTGAACGACATTCAAATTTTCTATCCTTTCTTTGCCTTGAATTTCCTCTTGGTCAGCGTGAAACTCAACTTCATCCGGAAGGCGGCCAGAATCAGGCAAAGAAAAGTCCTGACATTTTAACCCATGACAAAGCAGTGTCTTTTGTAGATCTTGGAGAGCCAGTAAATCCGACATTCGATCCGTGTGCAATCGTCTGAAATCTTCGGTCATATCATCCTTGAATTTTTCCCACAAAGAAAGCGCATCTTTTGGCGAATTAAATACACAAATAAATGCAAAAAGTTGCCGCATGGCTGCTGGACTATCAACCGCGGCAGCTTCTGCCAAACATTTTTCCCACTCACAGTCATCATCTATCAAATGTCTTTCACTTGCTGCCTCCTTAAAATGTGGAAAAACCACACCTCTAACTGTCCGAACGTCCTCATAACATGTTGCTCCTTTTACATGCAGAAGTAAAAGCCGTAAATAAAAGCGCTCGCTATCCTTGGGACTTACCGTATACATTCTCAGAATTACTTTTCCCTTGCCACGCTTCCTTGCTTTCCACTCTCCTTTTGAGAATACGTAGTGATAGGGTAGATCAGTGTATAGGAGCTCTCCCGCACTGCTGCATTTCTTATTCAATTCAAACCAAGCTTCAAGAGTGGTTTTTGTTCAAAAAGCTTTCACGAGTGCTTTTTGTTCCTGTCCTGTAAGAAAGTACACAGGCTGTTGCGTGGGTAGATGGACGGACAGACGGACTATGGAATGGGACCGGTCGTGCATTTTGTTCTCTAATAGGCGCCACATGGCCTCAGGGGCACTAACATATCTAGCTTCCAAGTAGCTAGACACTTTATCATGTGTTACTGTTGCATCTGCAGAAGTTACAGCGACATTCGCACAGTCATATCCTTTGTACACGTACTTAAAGATGTACTTTACCGATTTAATAGACTTACAAATTTTGACATTAATATGAGCGTCATACTTAAGTGTCAGGTAGGGATTGTATGGAACGATCCATCTATTATCTATACTATGCTTCCCTACTTGCATCTCGACTCCAGGTCTTCTCCGATACATAGGATATCCAGCAACCTTTAGCAATGATTCCTTTTGAAATTTTTTTGGGAAATCCTTCGTGCATTTGGCACCATCCATGCATGGAGCACCTGGATATTCACCACCGCAAGGCCCATGTACCATACATCCTTTGACGATTTCAAACAACCTAGGTTCAGTTACTTTGTCGGGAATTTCGGCTGTCACTAGTTTGTTAATATGCTTAGGTGTTAAAATTTTATCATTTTCTTCCAAAATAAGTAAAATATTAGCATGCGGAAGTCCTCTCTTTTGAAACTCAATGGTGTATACAAAAGCTATGGGGGCCCCCAAAACGTGATTCTCTAAAATATCCACTAATAGAGATCCCAATTTGATTTTAAATACACGTGCCACCAACTCAGTCCTGACAGTGCATTTATTGTTTGTGAGAATAGAGAATTTAGTGTTTAAATTAAATATATATATATATATATATATATATATATTTATTTATTTATTATTTATTATTTGTTGCGTTTGGACCCTTGAGATCACGCAAAGCTTAAAGGTGCCCAGGTATATATGGATTTTTGGCGTTATTCTTCCATTGTTTCTTCCTTGACTTCGTGATGGTCCGGGTCCCCAGAATCTGAATCCCCGGTTGCCACTCGAGGGTTACCACCTGGGGTAATCTTGTTTTGCCTCTCACGATTCATGGTTGCTTGTTACGAAATTATTGCCTGCGCATGCGCGAGATTTTGTAGAACCAGAGATTGTCAGTTTCTGGAGCCGAGGAGCCGGTTTTTTATTATTTTCAAATAAATTCACTTGGCTTCTTTCTGGGATCGAACTGATGAAGTCTAGGTTGATGTTCCCTAATCGGATTAGAAAAGTTGGTGATTTAACCGATTGCGCTACCGACCCCTCATATATATATATATATATATAATATATATTTTAAAATTAATTTATCTATTAAAATTTAAAGGATTTATATATTTGTCTACTAATATTTTTCGACTTTTTTAATAATACATTTCAATATTTAAATTTATCTAAAAAGTATCTTTAAATTAAATATATATAATAATTTTAAAATTTATTTATTTATCTACTAAAGTTTCAAATGAGCCGCGCAGTAATAAATTAAGAATTATTCTCATTATCCCATTAAATCATATCTCATTAAAACTTATATTATAAATTAAGTATATATAATATATAAGTATATTTTAAAATTAATTTGTCTACCAAAATTTCAAGAATTTATATTTTTCTTAAATTCAAAAAAAAACTAATTTTCCCGGTATAATATATATTTTAAAATTTCAAGTGAGACACGCCGTAAATCTAATATTCTAAGCTATATAGAGGAATATATTAATATATAGAGATATTATAGATAGAGAATAGGTATAGAGATATTTTATTTGAAAAATTTGACAATCTAACTATTAGTTGCTTTTTCTCCCACATGGCACCCTGTTGTGCCACGGGTACTGTCTGACAATGGCTTTTATATATATAGATAAATAATTTAAAAAACAGATAAATAAATAAGTAGTGCCGTAGTGAAGGAATAAAAAAATAAAATAAATAGGCAGGAAACCGCCATGGTCAAGAAAAATAAATAAATATTTTACTGGGAATATAGGCTACTGGGTAAAATATTAAATAAATACCTATTTATTATTTGATCTTAAATGAGGCAATTAAAACCGTGAGAACAGTTAGATGTTCTCGTAAGGAGAAAAGACTCTTAAGAAAACAAAATCTTTTATGTCCTTATCAATATTTTTATTTTAAAACTGGGAGACAGTTTCGGCCGACACTCTCAAGCCATCATCAGTCCTCAGTTTTCAATAGTACATTGGTAATATTATTTTTATTTTTACATTTTCTTTGCAATTCAACAAAATTCCAACATCTGTTGTTATAGATGAGAGTAACAAATGCAATTCTTGATTACCAATCACACACTTGTTTCTATTATAGCACAATTTTTTTTTTTTAAATACAATTGTAACATTCAATTATTTACACTCACAATATTCTCCCGTATCAAATTTTAGGACAAATTATAATTTTTCACTCTTTGATCAATTCAATTTCATTCTATATCAATTTTGATTTGAATAAAAACATCATAGTACTCTATCTAATTAAATAAATAGATCAACGCTGAAAAAAGGGTTGGGCTGGGCCATCTCTCCAAAAGAAATCAATAAGGTGGTCATTATTATTAGTCGTCACGATACATCTGGCAATCTGCGATATCACTCCGGGTCGCTCCTAATCGCTTATAAATTGATTGATTCATTAAAAAATATGAAATGGAACATTCCTTCGTTTAAATTGAAAATCGAAGATTTTTACAACATGTTTGTCAGACATTTGAACTTACTGCTAATTAATAATATTCAATGTAAATATTACATTAATAAGCTACTCCCACTACCGTGGGTTAAATATTTAACAATTAACTGTCCGAACTCTCATAAGAAAATACATTTCAAAAATTGTCAAATATAATTCTACAATTATAAACTTCATATACATATTATTATTATTATTATTTTTTTTCACAAAAGGGACTTTTGAATAAAACCTTGTGTATTATACATGAAAATTTGGTAACGGCTAGGGCCGCAGAGAGTGGGATTGGATTTTAAAGTACCACCCACCTCCTCTTATTAAAAATTTGTTAAAATTATGAAGAAACCTCTTACCGATTTTATTTGGTGAGCTAAAGACTTCCTTCAACCCCGGGGGTGCAGCCTCATACCCTCTTCTCTTGGGCTTTTGGCTACGGCAATGAAAAAAAAATGTATATATTTAAAGAATAGATATAAATATTGCTTTATTTTATTTATTTATTTATTTTCATTTTAGTTCGAGGTATATTCAGGGTATTATGGAATCCTTGGGATAGTATTTTTAGTGTTTTCAATTTTAACTCTATCTAAAACAAATGTTCGTCAAGTTCAATATTGGATCCGGAATACAGAAGAACCAGTCGAGGAAAATTGAGTTAATTTGAAGACGACTTATATAAAATTGTTATATTCGATATATATTACCTTTCAATAAATAACTCTACTCTGTAATCTTGAAGTTCTTATTTATACAAATACACAACAAATATATAGTATTTTTTAATATAATATATAAATTAGAAATTGTTATCTTAGGTTATAGACGATTGTTTTTTGTTATCATCTTTTATGAATTTTATAAATTATTTTAAAATAAAAAAAAAAATAAAAAAAATATTGTTAAATATTCATTAAATAATTGAAAGATTGTCTGCGCCTTAAGTCAAAATCAGATCCTGTGAATTTTTTAAATGTTTACATCCCAACTCATACTTAATCGATCCATAGATGTGTTTTCCGAGGAAAGTAAGTATAAAATACCTCCCTGACTATGAAGACATATTTCTTCTTCGGAAATTTCAACGCTAGGTTTGTCGTAGAGCCCTTTTGTTTAGGTAAATTTGTTTTAAATAGGATGAATTGCCATTCTAGAACTGTGATCTGACTTTGACCTTGTGTAATGAACCTTCTTTATCATTAAGTTTCTTAGAGATATTCAACATCTGGACACTCGCCCTAGTTAATATCGTTAAAATCCTCATTATTTTATTTTTTAATTAGATTTTTTTCTCAATTCAAATTTTAATTATTAAATGGTCATCTTCCTTTACTAAGTGGGAGATAAATTTAACCTAATTTATCGAACGGAGAATTTACCACTGCTCGAAGCCCTTAAAAAAACTTGGTAAATTGGATTGTATCTAACTTTCTGAGATATGGCTTGTGATCCCGGCTTCGTTCCTTCTATTGTGTTCTTTTCACGATGGAGAATACATCCCATGCACCGTGTATCTCCTTCTCATATCAATATCATTAAAAAAAAACTGACGGATCCGTCCGAATGTCTAGCGGGCTACACTCGGGAGCAGCTAAATCGACTCAACCTCTAAGCGCGCATACAAAGTTGTTTTTCTTTTAAATGGCCAAGCCGATATTTATAAAATAAATATATCTTTAAAGCTTATTTATTTATCTTTATATTGATATCAATTTCAAGCAAATCTGCTCATTACTTTTTAAATTATGTGATCCGAATGGCTGAACTGGAAAAATTGCTGTTCCTAGCTGCCGCTACTTGTTAGTTACAATTTCCTTATAAAAACCAATGTAACCAATTATTCTTATTAATCGATTTTCAGCAATTGACCTGAACACATCTACGCAAATTGACACAATTGTTTTTAGAAAATCATGGATACTAAGCCAGAAGTTGCCGCTCAAGTTGTTGCTCTGTTGGAACAGAGCCTTAGCCAAAGAGAAGTTGCTCGTCAATTGAACTTAAGTCAGTCTACTGTCTCAAGGGTCTACAGAAGGTTTCAGGAGACTGGTGCCTTCACTCGGAGACCGAATACCCGCCGCCACCGGTGCACGTCTGAGAGGGATGACCGTTTTATCGTCACGACGTCTCTCCGAAACCGCCACCTCACTGGTGTCGATGTCCAGCAGCAGCTGAGAGAAGTTCGAGGTCTGGCTGTCAGTCGGTGGACAGTCAGAAGACGCTTGAAGGAAGCCAACCTCACTTGCAGAAGACCTGCCTCTGGGCCAAAATTAACCTCACGTCACCGTCAAGCTCGACTTCAATTTGCTCGAGAGCATCTCAATTGGAGTATCGACCAATGGCGGGCTGTCCTTTTCACAGATGAGTGTAGAGTGTGCATTCATGGAAGTGACAGGAGAAGTCGGGTCTACAGGCGTCAGGGAGAGCGATTTTCTCAATGCTGTTTCTCTCAAACAGTGTCACATGGTGGTGGTTCCTGCATGATTTGGGGTGGCATTTCTCTGGAGGGAAAAACAGATATTGTTTTTGTGCCTGGTGGAGGCCGGGGAGGGGGTCTAACAGCTGACCGTTACATTGCTGACATTCTTCTGCATCATGTTGTTCCTTATAAAGGATTTATTGGGGAAAATTTTTTACTGATACGCAAAATGACGTTGGATTCTAGCAAAGTGGATCACATCTTTTTTTCTCTCTTGGTCCAGATTTAAGACTCCACAAGACTTCAATAGCATAATCCGCAGTAGTCTCGTGATCAAATATCACTGCTTGCCCAACCAAGTTGTGCAATCTATTTCATTAATTAACCTAGAGCTTCTGTCACTTTCTTCCTGGGCCATGAATAATTTAATCTCTGTTAATCCTCTAAAATCGCAGGCTATTATCTTATTCAAAGAATGCCTTCCTACTAACTTACTACCTCCTATTCTCTACAATAACAATACTATTCCATTCACTTGCTCAGCTAAGAATTTAGGATTGACTTTTTCGTGCAATTTATCTTGGAAAGTGCAAATAAATAATATATGCCGTAGTGTTTATGGGGCCCTTCACTCACTGAAGCGACTCTCATATCTCACGCCATATAATCTTCGCCTCAATTTAAGCAAGAGTTTATTAGCACCCCTTTTCCAGTACTACGACATAATCTTTTCGAATTCCCTTGACAGTAAATCGGAAAAAAGACTAGAACAACGCTCAATCCTTATTAGACAATCGCGCAAACATAGCCTCCTCAATAAATTCAGATTTATGCAATTTGGTAAACTTTAATGCTAGCAAAACACAATGCTGCCTAATTTCTAGGCGCGCAGATAGGAACCTTCCGGACATTTCCTTTGATTCGAGCTCATTGGAATTCCGTAATAAAATATCAATGTTAGGTGTCACCTTAGGTTCTGACCTCTCTTGGAATGACCATATTATCTCAGTAGCAAAAGCTGCAGCATGTAAGCTTGGCTTTCTTTTCCGAACCAAACGATTTTTCACCCCCACTCAACTCCTTATATTATACAATGCTCAAATTCGCCCCTGTCTTGAATATTGCTCGCATTTGTGGAAAGGAGCCTCCAAGTATTCTCTTAATACCTTTTAGATGCAATTCAGATGCGAGCTATCAGACTGATAGGCGATCCTACATTAACTGACACTCTCGACTCCCTAGCCCATCGTAGATCTGTCTCCGACCTTTCCCTTTTTTATAGATATTACCATGGCTTTTGTTCTGACGAAATAAAATCGATAATCCCACCAAAGGCTTCATTTGCGCGAAATACACGATTTTCTAAAATTCAACACCCCTACGCGCTTAAACTAGATACTAATCGAACAAACGCATTCGCCAATTCATTTATCCCTATGACATCTAGAGACTGGAACTCTCTTCCCCCGACCGTCTTTCCAGCTACTTATAACCTTCAAACTTTCAAGACCAGCATCCACAGATACCTTCGACCTCTACCCAATCCCTAAATCTCCACTTATCTTCACGTTACAAGGGTCCACCACGGACTTCAGAGGTTGTACCTTCTTGGTGCAACTTCTTCTTGTATCAATATCATTATAAAAAAAAAAAAAAAAAAAAAGAAAAGAAATAGCTTTGAATTCATGCACCCGCTATGTCTTAAATCTAAAACCACGTAGCCATCTTTCGGACCAGGATAAAAACTCATCTTAAACACAGATCTTTCTAAATTTTACGCTTGGCGATGTTGTGTGATTATTTATAAGCTATTAAATTCTGAAAAATTTATTTGCCCGTCTTACTTAGAAAATCTATTTGTCGTCGGTCGCTCCACCAGGAAGACAACCCTAGTGCAGGTGCACTGTAAAACTAAACACTTCTTTCATTCCTTCAAATTGGCGGGTGCAAGGCTTTGGAATGAACTTCCATCCAAATTTCATGCAAACCCGACTCTTGGTGCTCTCAGGTCTTCGTTCTTTATGGATCCCACCCAATAACTGATACTCCTTACTCTTATTTCCTTTATGTCTTCTAATCTTTCTCTACTTTTTTTCTCTTCTTCCCCAATAAAATTTGCGTATTGGTGAACTCTTTTGCCAAATTTGTAAAATATTGTTGCTAAATTATGTATAAACACTAGGTGGGACCTAAGGTCCTATGTTTGTATACTTTGTTAAATAAATAAAATAAAAAAATAAATAAAATATATTTTTCAAACAGCGCGGTCAAAACAATTCTCACTGATATAAAAATTCATTTAAAATTTATTTGCCGCCCCGGATTGATTGTTCCACAAGTAGGAACTACCCTGAATCATAGATAAAAGATACATGCCCTGAATTTCTTTTAATATTAAATGTTAAAGCATTGAATTTTTTTCAAGTGAAAATTAATTTACTCTGCTTGTCCCGGATATAGGTCAAACAAAATACTTATAAACGTCACCTGTAAATGAAAATTTTTAATCTGTATCTGTTATCTTTAATGTGTATTTTTAATGTGTATACTCTCTGATGTGTATGGTTTTAATAACAGTGCTTATCCATAAACTAGTTTATTATCTATATATTTTCACTTTATCATTAAATTTTATTAGTTAAGCATATCTGTCACATAAATCAATATAACTTTAAATAAAATGTTCATATTTAAAACAGTTTTTCTTGTTTTCCCCAACCGCTATCATATCCTTACAGAGGTTTTTTTTGAAAATCCAAAACTGTATTTCTTGAAAATCTTGTTAAATAATTTGGGAATCTGACCCTGAACTTATATAACTGGAGATTAAGCTTAATCTACAAATCGCATGCCTCTTTTAATGACTGATTAAGCAATTATCTTATAAAATCTAGTCATTGCATTTTTCAAGAGAATCTTCCTCATTTCAATAATGGAAAAGTGGCTTGTCATATCGTTAATATTATGTGTATTTGGATTTTTAAAAGAATTTCGACCCTCTGACCCCTTTCTTGCCCCTTTTTTAAATTCCAAAAATTTTACATACCAGCAGGTAAAAAATATATCTATAATTTTTGCAAGAGTAATGATTTTACTAAGTATTTTTCTAATTCTCAGATATCAGAAGACATCTATCCAGTTGGTACATATGCCACTTTAGCACAACTGCCCTTAGTTTTTTTAATCACTGATTTTTTAAGATATAAATGGGTGATATTATTGGAAGGGTTGAGTGGAGTTATAACTTGGATATTATTAATAGTAGGAACAAATATACCTTCTATGCATGTATGTTAAAATATTCATAAACTATCATGTAAGTACTTTGTTTAATTTAAAAGATTAAATATTTTATGTGTGACTTTTGTAGATTTTTAGATATTTCAAAATCCATTCTTTTTTGCATGGTTACAATTGTATTTAACAATTTAATAGAAACCAAATTATATAAATACAAGAGTGAGGAAAGAGGGTCGCGTGTGTAGTAAAGTTACGTGATATGCTCAAATCACGCCAGATTTTTTTATTGACGAATTAAAATAACTAATGCTGTAGCGATGAAAAAAGTTATTTGATATACTACTCTATACACCATGAAGTCATTTCAATTTGTAACTAAAAAATCTGACGTGGCTTATCCATTCACATTCCCTATCTTATAATTTTATTTCTATTATTCAACAAATTAATTCAATTTGTAAAAATTTGAAATATTTGTATTATACTTAAGGGAAAGGCAAAGCCTTGAAAACTGTTTTCAAATTAATAAAATATTTATTTATATACTTACATATATTCTTATTTACATCAAGCAAAAGACGCACTCTAATTTATTTATTTTAAATTAAACAAAATTGCTTGTACTAGCGAAAAACCATTTTAAGTTAAATTTAAAGTATTCAATATTTTTTCATGAGATTAAAAGATTTAATCTATTACGTAGTAGGAATAATCCTATGAAATGGGGATAGTATGCACCAATGTGAACCATTGATAACTAACTTCATTCTTCATTAGACGTCTGTCAGAATTTCAACCATTCATGTTTTCGCATTTACAAGTTACAGCAGTGAGAAGCAACCAACTCTGTGTTATTTTAAAAATGAAAAAAACTGAGTTTCGTGTTCTGATTAAACACTATTATTTATGCAAGAAAACGATAACCAAGACCAAAGCCAAGCTAGATAAGTATTATCCGGACTTTGATTCAGATGATTCAAAAGTGGTTTTCTGACTTTTGTAGCTGCCGAACAAGCACAAGTGATGCTGAACGATCTGGACGCCGAAAAGAGGTCTGACACCAGAAAACGACCAAAAAATCCATGAAATTATGTTGAACGACCCCAAAGTGAAATTGAGGGAGCTAGCTGAGACCACAAAGATGTCGTATGGCAGTGTGTTCAATATCTTACATGATATTTTGGGTATGAAAAAGCTCTGCTCGCGATGGGTGCCGCATTTGCTCACAGTTGAGCGTTACGACCTCCCAGCATAATTTGGCAATGTTTAAGCGAAATTCTAAAAAGTTTTTACTCCGATTCATAACCATGGATGAAACCTGGATCCATTTCTACACACCAGAGTCAAAACAATGGGTTTCTTCGGGTGAAAGTGCTCTGAAGCGTTTAAAAACTCAGTAATGGACCGGAAAGCTTATGGCCTCCGTATTTTAGGAGGCGGGTGGAATAATATTCATCGACTATCTTGAAAAAGGTAAAACCATAACTAGCGCATATTATTCATCATTATTGGATCGTTTGAAAATTGAAATCACAGAAAAACGGCCGCATTTGAAGAAGAAAAAAATCCTCTATCATCACGACAATGCGGCTGCTTATTCATCGTTAGTTGTGTTAGCAAAATTCTACGAAATTGGATTTGAATTGGTTCTTAAGCCAGACCTGGCCCCCAGCGACTTTAACCTGTTTCCAAACCTGAAGAGATGGCTCACCGGTAAGCAATTTCAGTCAAATGAGGAAGTCATAGCTGAAACTGAGGCCTATTTTGGAGAGCTTCCGAAAGATTACTTTTCGGAAGGAATATAAAATATAGAAAAACGTTGGACTCGCTGTATCGACTTGGAAGGAATCTATGTTGAAAAATAAAACCGAATTTGGCCAAAAAATGTTTTCTTCTTTCACTTGTTCCAGACTTTTTGATCTGCCTAGTATAATTATTTTTCATTATAAATATTCCGTATATGATTATTTTTTATGATTATCAAAAAACAACAACTTTATGTTAGTTTGTATCTTTATATTTGTTTTTTTATTACAAAAAATCGGTAGTCAAATAAAACACTATCCGTCAGTCCTCACTCGACGTTTCGAAGTTTAAATTTTCAATTCATCAGGATTATGGATTGATGAAGAATTGAAAAGATAAATTCGAAACGTCGACTATTGGAGAAATCACAAGTTTCCTGTATTTGATTCGCATCAAATCGAATCAAATACATGAGACTTATGATTAATTAATATCAAACACCTAACACACGTGTTAACAGATCGGGCGCTCTGGACTGGGACATTGAATATACGAGTATAACATCTCAGATTTCAAATACATTTGGTGATCCATATCAGTGTATGATATAAAAAGTGTCATGCGGGGCAATCGCGAAATGATGCTGGATTATAGCCAAATGGATCACATCTTTTTCATTTTCTCTTGGTCCAGACTTAAGACTCAGCAGACTCCAATAGCTTCAACCAGCAGTAGTCTCGCGATATATATCTTGTTTAAAAAGCGCGATCAAAAACAATTCTCGTTAATGTGTTAATTATTCTTTTATATATTAATGAGAAAATTAACTTGACTATCCGAGAGTGTTTTATTTGGCTTCATATGTTTTTTACTCTAAATTTATTATAGCACAGAAGAAAAAATTATTATTATTTTTTTTTTCATACGGATTTAGGCAGATCAATTTTTTTATGGAACTTTTATCGCTTCTGAGGTTGCATATTTTACATATATCTATGCACAAGTACCTAAAGAAAAATATCAACAAGTTACAAGCTATACTAGAGGAGCGTTTCTTCTTGGACGTTCTTTAAGTGCGACATGCTCCCAATTTTTATATTCTTTTAATGTGCTTTCGATTTATGAACTCCATTTTCTCTCTCTTGGAGGTATATAATTCACTTAAGTTAAAAAAACGGTAAAATATTTATTTATTTTTTAATTGTAGCTCTTAGTTTAGCAACACTATGGGTGTTTTTTCTTCCTCGATGTAAAAAGTCCTTATATTTTTATCGAAAGAGTGAATCTGAAAATTCAATAGCAAGAAACAGAAAATCATTATCGTTCACTAAAAGATGCATTCGGGCATATGAATATCTTTGGAAAGATTTTACGTTAGCTTACTCTAATTTTTACGTATTGAAATGGTCTATATGGTACGCAATACAAACATGCGGATTTCTTCAGGTGAGTGATTTAAATAAATAGTTAACGAAAAGTTATTCTGAATATGCAGTGTTTAAAAAATATACCGGTAAATTTTCGAGAAAGGGGGCTTATAGAGGAAATCAAAACAATATTTTTTTATTTAACCATACAGGGTATGGTCAAGTATTGTGATCGTGCATGAAAAAAGTGTTTTTTTCCTTCTTTTTTTCGAAATATCTCAAAAACGGCATTTCGCTCTACAAAAAAGCCCTAAAAGTGAACATCGAAAAAACTATATTTTTCGAGATAATAATTGTTTTGTCAAATGTCTGTTAGTCTGTCTGGTTAGTTGTCTGTTAGTTTGTGAGTTTCCAAATTTTTGTGGACGAGCTAGCTCAGAAACTAGTGTGAATATCAAAATTAAATTTCACACGTAGTTTTGGTCCATTGAGATTAAGAGCTGATTATTGGTGCATATCGACCCAAAATTAAGGGGAGGGGGGGGGTCAAAAAATGAAAATCATGACCATTTATCAAACTCAACCAAATTTTGTATACATAATCAGTGGGCCCCCAGAAGTCTAAAAATGGAAAAACTAACCCCCTCCCCTACATGATTATAAATAATTTTATTAAATATTAAATATAAGTGAGGGACCAGGTTGTATGGTAAAGTCAAGTGGATGGCCACATCAGAACACGTCAGCTTATTTTTATATAAATCTATGTCCACAATTTTACATTAATGGCACAAGAGTAAGTTATTCGAATTTAGAGTAATAACTTAAAATGATGACCATTTATACTTCAATAAAGAGATTGCGATTGTTCATGGATTCAGGGGCTCTCTGAAATATTCATATCAAATTCTAGGCTACCAAGCTGGAAAATTATTTCTTAATTATCCCTGGCTGGTAATCTCATCGAGGTCTCGTTCAAAGACAATTATAAATTAAATTAGAGAATATAGAAAATATTTTTTTTATTATAGACGAAGCATATAGTTTAATAGTCAGGTTACTACAGAGAGATAAGCTATTAAACTAATTAGATTCCATCTTCATAAATAAACGTTAAGTATTGGTTTGAATTCAGGGATTTGTATCTCAGTTGGTCTTTCGAGTTTCACGCTCTTTAAGAGGAGCTACCATGTTCGAGCTTTGCCCGACACTTTTATAATAAAATTTATTTCTTTATTCTCGAATTTCATTTAAAAACAATTAATATTAATTTTAACCCTTTTAGATGTGTTTGATTATCAGCCTTTTGGAAATTAAACCCAAGTGTAATCTAAATCGCTTATAGCGTAATTAGCTATCCATTCAGACAAATCTTTTCTAATTTCAGATAAGAAATAAGACAGCACGCTTCTTTTTCGTAAAATTATCTTGGTGAATAAATAAAATATTCACTGTAAAACATACTATACAAAATAGCTTATACAAAATTAATTGTTGTGTTTTCCTCTATTACTCCCTCAAGTTTGTTGGTATTTTTTGGAATATTCAGTATATTAAAAACCTTTTTTATTACTCTTATTATGTTCATATTTATTTTTTTATGATCACATATTTAAAACTATTTTTTCAGGTTTATGCCTATATTCAAGTTGTTTGGCATGAAATTTTAAGTAAAGAAGAAGATTTATGGTATGGAGCTGTAGAAGCAATTTACACTCTTCTTGCAGCATTAGTGGCATTTTTAATCGGATTACTTCGACTAAATTGGAAAATTTTTGGTGAAGGAATTTTTTCTTTAGCTTCTTTTGCTCAAATGGGTGTGCTTCTTGGTTGCGCATTAACTAACGACATAATAGTTGGTTACGTTTGTTATATACTATTTGCCATAATTTACCATAGTTCAATCACAATAGCAAGGTAAAATGAATTTAATTAAATTATATATACCTAAGAGACCTAACAAAAATTAATTATTTTAGTTCAGAAATTGCTAAACATATAAGCGAAGAGAGTTATGGATTGATATTTGGAATAAATACTTTTGTGGCTTTAATTTTTCAAACTATATTGACCACAATTGTAAATAGAGTATATCAATTATCAGGAAGATTGCAGGTAAATATATTGTTACAAGAAAACCACAAATCATTGCCGTAGTAGATAGGTATATATATTTTTCTAGCACTTATAACCGGAATATTTGCAATAGTTTTGTATTATTATTACCTAAACGTTTGTTCTAAGTTAGGTATATAAATATATAAATGTTCTTTTATTTTTTTGGTTTAATACTATATGTAATAGCCTAGATTAATTTGCAGCAACGCAAACGTAATGCTGCCGACAGGGGGCCTTGATGCCGTCGGTATATTTGCGGCAAATTTGAAATATAATTGTAATTTGAACTCGAATTTCGAAATGAAAGACTCCAATTGATTTTTTTTTTTCTGAGTTTAATTTTGTTTATTGGGCCTCCGGGGAGCGGGCCACCTCTTACAAAGACAAAAGAGCATTAGACAAATTTATTTACACATCTTTCACACTTTCAGCTTCAGAATAAATTAATTCAGATTCAGAGCGGGTGCCTGAGAGAGCCAGGATTAATCCTGGCTCACATTTCACATTTCTTTTTTTATTCACAAAAAATAATCATACGCCACCCGCTCTATATGTTCTTCAGCCGAAAGTGTAAAAATTAAGGAGAGATCCCCTCATCGCCCTATATGTCAAATCGTTTATTGTTTTTTAGGATATACCCAGGGCGATGAGGGACTCCACCGCTTTATGCCACCACACTCCCTTCCACGAGAGTGTGATGGCCACGACCCTGACCGAGCCCGCCCTGACGCCAAATCGCTCCTCAATATTATCCACAAGACTGGAGTTGCCCCTATATTTTTCTATTTTGTTTCGGTGGGCAACACCCAGTCCTGCAAGCGCGGAGACGATCTGGACGTCCAAAACCCACACCACCCCCGCGGCATCCTTTGCCACGATGTCTGGCTTTCTATTTCCCGCTGAGCTGGAGTACAAGTACTCCAACTCGACACGAATTCCCTTTTTGATCAAATCGTCGGCCAGACAACATTGGATGATGTGCGCCGTTGTCTCAGTTCGTCTGCACCCAGCCCGGCACATCGGGGGCCCATCCGGCCGTCTTCCCCTGCTGGTTCTTACGCCTGAAGGAAGGGACCCCGATCTAAGCCTTCAAAATTCTATAAATATATTGTTCTTAATAACTCCTGGGCGCAGCATCCAATTAAAAGAGCTCTTTGCTCCCGCGCACATCTTCAAATCACGGCCATCCACGCTACCGTATAGGTTCTCGCGCCAGTAAGCCGCAACACCTTCCACGCCGCCGAACTTACGCAAGACCCGTTCGGCCCAAGTTAACCTCCGGATGCATGTGACCGACTCAGCGGCCGCTCTGGCCGCCTGATATTCGGATTGCCTCATTCTACTGAGTCGGGGATGCACCAAGAGTGGAATCATACTTCCAAAAATTGGGTCCTGGTACAAAGGTGTCATTCGAAGCCTTTTAAAGAAAATTTAAGGAAAATGTAGCAGTTAAAGAATTAAATTTATTGTCCATAATAGCTACCTATTTGGCTTTAAGGATTTATTTTGTAGGGCCTCCACATCTCCCCTTATAGCCCTCCGATCCTCGCACTCAGGATCCGGTTGAGTGGCTCAGGGTGTGGCCACAGCAGAACGGTGTGAAACCTTAGTATGCTGCGACCAAGAAAAAAATAATAACAAAAAAAAAGGGGGGAATACCCCATGTCGTCCAAACAATAAAAATAAATAATTACATACACTGAGAAGAATAAATAAATAATCAAATAAATAAAACAAAAAATAAATAGTTAGAATATGTCATTGGGTTTGAAGAAATTGTTTTTAAATTATTTAAAAATCGCTTATAAATTGATTGATTCATTAAAAAATATGAAATGAAACATTCCTTCGTTTAAATTGAAAATCGAAGATTTTTACAACATGTTTGTCAGGCATTTGAACTTCCTGCTAATTAATAATATTCAATGTAAATATTATTGATAATACTAATAATTAACATTAATAAGCTACCCCCACTACCGTGGGTTAAATATTTAACAATTAACTGTCCGAACTCTCATAAGAAATTACATTTCAAAAATTGTCAAATATAATTCTACAATTATAAACTTGATATACAATTATTATTTTTTTTTACACAAAAGGGACTTTTGAATAAAACCTTGTGTATTATACATGAAAATTTAGTAACGGCTAGCGCCGCGAAGAGCGGGGTTGGATTTTAAAGTACCACCCACCCCCTCTTATTAAAAATTTGTTAAAATTATGAAGAAACCTCTTACCGATTTTATTTGGTGAGCTAAAGACATCCTTCAACCCCGGGGGTGCAGCCTCATACCCTCTTCTCTCGGGCTTTTGGTTACGGCAATGAAAAAAAAATGTATATATTTAAAGAATAGATATAAATATTGCTTTATTTTATTTATTTATTTATTTTTATTTTAGTTCGAGGTATATTCAGGGTATTATGGAATCCTTGGAATAGTATTTTTAGTGTTTTCAATTTTAACTCTATCTAAAACAAATGTTCGTCAAGTTCAATATTGGATCCCGAATACAGAAGAACCAGCCGAGGAAAATTGAGTTAATTTGAAGCTGACTTATACAGGGTGATTCACGGTCGATGGCACGTTGGACGTTTATGGAAAACGGAAGGCACGATTTTTCTGAAAATTTAGCACCTTACATTTTCGTTCCTGTTCTATCGATCTAGAATATTTTTCAGCATTGCGACGTTTCGGCTTCCATCGAAAGGTCGTAGCAACTTAATTTTTTTAAATGGAACTCCCCATATAATTGGCACGTTTTTAGAACCGCCCTTTTATTAAAATACTTTTTTGTTAATATTGTCCTATACCTATCTCTATCGGTTTTCGAGATAAAAAATAATTTGTGTTAAATATGGTCCAAAACATGGCCCTAATTAAACTTAAATAAATTGGTGCTCTCAATTCATGAAAGGTTGATATTTTGGTGGTAGTTTAGACACACCCGAAGTATTTAATTTACGCCGAAAAATCGACTCCATATTATACAGGGCGTGCTAAGATTACTATTATTTCCGTTATTCATAAAAGAGGTCAAAAGTTCGTTTTTTCAAATGAGACCCCTGTATATTACTCAATAAATTGAAAGACGAAGAAAAATGCTTTAAGACGATATATCATGTCCCTATAGCTAAAACATCAAGTTTTCTTAATAAAGCCGCTTTTTCGTGAAAAATTACTTTTTAATTAATTTAATTTTAACTAACCATGGAAATATCAAGCTTATGACAGTTTGTTGACTATTTATAAGTAACTTATAAACAGTTTATTGACGATGTTCAAAAAAATCTCCCAAAATGATCGCAAATATTGATTATTCAAACGAAGTTCTTATAGTACAAAATAAATAATTTCATAAGAACTTCATTTGAATAATCAATATTTGCAGTCATTTGAGAGATTTTTTGAACACCACTAATAAAATCTTTATAAGTTTCTTATAAATAGTCAACAAACAATCTAAACTGATATTTCCATGGTTAGTTAAAATTAAATTCAATAAAATGTAATTTTTCACGAAAAAACGCCTTTATTGGGAAAACTTGATGTTTTAGGTATAGAGACATGATATATCTATCGTCTTAGATAATTTTCTTCGTCTTTCAATTTATTGAGTGATATACAGAGGGTCTCATTTGAAAAAACTAACTTTTGACCACTTTTATGAATAACGGAAATAATAGTAATCTTAGCACGCCCTGTATAATATGGAGTCGATTTTTCGGCTGTAAATTAAATACTTCGGGTGTGTCTAAACTACCACCAAAATATCAACTTTTCATGAATTGAGAGCACTAATTTATTTAAGTTTAATTAGGGCCATGTTTTGGACCATATTTAACACAAATTATTTTTTATCTCGAAAACCGATAGAGATAGGTATAGGACAATATTAACAAAAAAGTATTTTAATAAAAGGGCGGTTCTAAAAACGTGTTAATATACGGGGTGTTCCATTAAAAAAAATTAAGTTGCTAGACGACTTTTCGATGGAAGCCGAAACGTCGCAATGCTGAAAATATTTTAGATCGATAGAACAGGTAAGAAAATGTAAGGAGCAAAAATTTCAGAAAAATCCTGCCTTCTGTTTTCCATAAACGTCTAACGTGCCATCGACCGTGAATCATCCAGTATAATATATAGTATTTTTTAATATAATATATAAATTAGAAATTGTTATCTTAGGTTATAGACGATTGTTTTTTGTTATCATATTTTATGAATTTTATAAATTATTTTAAAATAAAAAAATAAAAATATCTGGGGGCACGGCAGTGCCCAGCCAAGTTCGATTCGAGCGGGGATGTGTGCACTGCCAGACTACCCTTTACAGGAAACAACTCAGGCCATTTTGACGCCTCTGTAACTTCGTAATGGAAACCTCTACATGGCTGAAATTTTTTCCAGAATACTGGTCCATAAGCTTAACTAAATTACAAAATTTCATATTTCTACTGTTTATACCATCCAAGTTACAAGAAGCCAAAGATAGGCTTTTTCGTCACTGACTCACTCACTCACTCATCAAAATTCTAGAGTACTTCCGCTAACCCTAGAATGCTGAAATTTGGCAGGCAGGTAGAGTTTGGGGTACAATTAAAGGGAAAAATCCAAAAATCGAAACTTTCACTTCTTCAGGACCTAAAATGAAGGGGTGAAAGTTATAGACTTAATTAACATATACTAAAAATTCAATGAACCTAGAATGCTGAAATTTGGCATACTGGTATAGCTTGACACATTAATAAAGGAGGAAATTGAAAAATCGAAACTTTTCCTTCTTCAAGGCCCGAAATGAAGGGGTGAAAGTTATAGGCTTAATTAACATAAACTAAAAATTGAATGAACCTAGAATGCTAAAATTTGGCATACTGGTAAAGCTTGACACATTAATAAAGGACGAAATTGAAAAATCGAAACTTTTCCTTCTTCAGGGCCCGAAATGAAGGGGTTAAATTTATAGGATAAATCCAACTTACAAAAAGAAGTGAAATCTCAACAAAAACACTTGTGTAAAAAAAGGGCAAGTTCGATTAATAAAATCCGTTTGCCAAAAAAGTAGTGAGATCTAATGTGCTGCCAAGTTCAACATCATCAATTTATTTATTAAATGAGTCGAGAATATATTAGTAACTTCAATTAAAATGTCACGAATTACTAGTTACCATATCATGGGATCTTAATAAGAGGGGAGTGGTGGAGGCCCTATCAAACAATAATAATAATAATTTAATGCGTAAAAGCCAAGTTTTATGAAAATAATTTCAACTAAAAATGTGAAATCAATAAAAAATATAGAGGGACATGTGAAATGAAAAACATGCGTTTTAATTAAAGTTACTAATATATTCTCGACTCATTTAATAAATTGATGATGTTGAACTTGGCAGCACATTAGATCTCACTACTTTTTTTGGCAAACGGATTTTATTAATCGAACTTGGCCTTTTTTTTACACAAATGTTTTTGTTGAGATTATATATTGTTAAATATTCATTAAATAATTGAAAGATTGTCTGCGCCTTAAGTCAAAATCAGATCCTGTGAATTTTTTAAATGTTTACATCCCAACTCATACTTAATCGATCCATAGATGAATTTTCCGAGTAAGGTAAGTATAAAATACCTCCCTGACTCTGAAGACATATTTCTTCTTCGGAAATTTCAACGCTAGGTTTGTCGTAGCCCTTTTGTTTAGGTAAATTTGTTCTAAATAGGATGAATTACCATGGCCAAAGGCTTCTAAAACTGTGCTCTAACTTTGACCTTGTGTAATGAACCTTCTCTAACATTAAGTTTCTTAGAGATATTCAACATCTGGACACTCACCCTAGTTTATAATTTCATACCATCCTTGTTAAGGTTTTGACCAGGTTTCCTTAACAACTTATGGCAAATGCTGGGATGGCTAATGCGTCGCTTGCTCCTGGTATCGGGTTTTTGCGCGGAATTTTTAAATTACTTTTTATCTTTTGATGGAAATCTATGGTCATGTTATTTGTTAATGAGCATACATTTCTATATTTTTTTTTTTTTTTTTTTTTTACTTGTTTATTATTTGATAAATTGTTGTAATTAATTTCTATTGATGTTTGTTAATGTATTGTAGCTAGATTGTATTGATGTTTGGAGGACCTAGCCACACCGAGGACTTGTGCCTCTAAGCGGGTCGAGGAATAAAGATTTATTAATTAATTAATTTATTTATTTAATATCGTTAAAATCCTCATTATTTTATTTTTTAATTATATTTTTTTTTCATAATTCAAATTTTAATTATTAAATGGCTATATCTTCCTCTACTAAGTTTCTACTCTTGTTAAAGCTTAGCCTGTGAAAATAGAGTTCTTTTAAGTACGGAACTCTTTTAGGAGAAATAACTATGAGTATTTTTGTGTGAAAATTTTCTCGAGACAGCATCGGGATATCGGGTCCTAGCATGGATGTTTTGAGCTTAATTTGGACTTCAAGGTGCACATCTGTGATCTGAGATCTCATATGTAACTTCAGAATTATACACAGGAATTATTTGACGGATTATAGTGGTGTTTCACAAAGAGGAAACACCACTATAATCCGTCAAATAATTCCTGTGTTTAATATGTTTCACTATAAACCAATACACCGCTTTCCCTAAACGTTATTCAGAATTATAGTTCTCGTAGATTATTACATTCATTATTATATTCATTACAAAATTGACTAAATCCCTATAACTGTATATAAAAATATAGGAATTGAGCAATTAAAAAAATTGTTTGTTTTTAGTTTAAAATTGTATTTAAAAATAAATATTGCCATAGGTATATATTACAAAAATTATAAATATATTTAATAAATAAATTAAAAAAAAAAATAAGTAGGTATTTCTTTTTAATTAATAAAAAGTGAGATCGATTTGAAAGCCTTTCTTCAAGCGAGATTCTTCAATTTTTAATGAATTGATTTACGTGCTGTGCGATAGTTTCGGCATCGTTTCACATAATCAAAACGTCGATAACGCAAACAATGCCATTGTGGAATTTGATGCATATGTTCAACAACATCCTATAAGAAATAAACAAACATGATTAATAAACACTTTAATTATAAATAAACATTAATTAAAATCCTAATAATTTAATGGACAAAAAATAATATTAAAATATATTTTTACTGACAGAATCAGAGTTATAGGATATTATTACAGTCCAAAATATAATATTGAGTTGATTTTCCAAAAATATTTATTTTATTTGTGAAAGAATACCTTATAGTATTCTATTTTATCAACAGTTTTGTTATAGATAATTTTGCTTACAATTTATAAGGATTGTACCCCTTTGGGAACCGAACCCAAGTGGCAAAAAGCTATTCTGGCCATGTATGATCAATTTTACTTAGACAAAGTGGTGTAGGTTTTAGGTGAAACATGATATTAATTAATAAAGTAAAGGGTGTGTAGTTTCACAGTGAATATAATCCGAAATATATTGAGTTTGTATAACCTCTTTGAGTTTTATTTCATTCACTGTGAAACTACACACCCTTTACTTGATTAATTCATGTATGATCAAGAAGAGGACAATCTTTTTGATTTTCCTTTATAAAATTAAATAAATATTCCGCTGTGTATATATTTATTTGCAACAAGCAGAAGAAGCCTTCTTTTATTTGTTATGACGAAAAATAATATAAGAGTTCAATTTGCCGATCTTTAAATTTCTAAGAAATTCATAAGAGGCATCTATTATTATTATCCGAGAAGGAATGGATTATTTTTAATTATATGTCAGAAGGGTTTTCCCCTTCGGAAATTAAACCCGAGTGCCTAAATTACCAATCCGGGCCAATTGGCCAAGATTGCTAATTTTGGCACAGGGGTTCGTGTCCAGAGAGGGTAAAAAAATCTTACATATAATTAAAAATAATCCATTCCATTTTAGATCTAACAAATAATATTAATAGTTTAAAAGTTGTTTTGATACATACAGTTTGATTATTTCGCTGGTAGCCGGATTTATGATGGTGAGGGACACCGTTTCGCACCTGTCCGGTTTTATTTATTGGTACACAGTTTATAATAGTAACTAGGAGTAGCGAGAGCACCACAGCAATCCGAAGGTTCATGATTTGTCGTATTTGTATATGTTACTTGGCTCTAAGGATGCCACATGTAATTCATTCATCTCAAGAAGCTTTTATAAATATATACCCGAGCATAAAGTACGCACACAAATACTTATTCATTTCAGAGAAGTAAGCGTTACACAATAAACATTTAAGCTTAAGTGGGAGTTGGTGAATGTATGTGAAAGAACATGTGGGCTGATTGTAGTGTATGTGATTAGATTGACCCAGAATAGAATTAATTGAGCTGGAATAGGTACACCTGTTTTTAGTTTATTTATATTGTTAATGTCCTTAACCATCGAGTACTTAGTCAATGTCAAATTATCACAAAAGAGTAAAACAATATTTATTTATTACTTTAGAATAATTAATTTAATGAGTTCTTTATATAAGGCGGCTTTCATATTCATTGTTAGAGTTGTAACTAACTTTTCATCGGCACTGTGCTTTCTGCAAGATTTTATTTTTGGACATTTAATTTTTGTCTGTATTATTTATTGATTTATTTTCCCTGTTCTTACAGCGTTAGAAATTACAGAGATTTCTAGTAATTCTAGATCCTTTTGTGGAATGATTATAACCCTTATACCCGTTTTGAGTATAGTAGTTTAAGAATAGGCTCAAGTGAGCTGTTTTTGACTTTTTTCTTTTTGGAAATTTAGTTTATGTGAGGGAGATTAAAATGTGTAGAATTTGAAGACGATTTCGTTCATATATAGGAGGACCGGGTAAAAGTGGAGTATTAATTTTCAAAAAAAACTTTTTTTTTCAAGTATATTAAGTAAATAATACCTAATCAGAACACGTAAGATAAAATTTTCCGAAACTTAAATCGTAAAATATTTCGAAATTGATAAAAATAGAAATTTAATTTATTTTCAAAAAATATACAAGTTACACAGTGCACAAAAAGTTAGATTTGCTATTTGATTAATAAAATACACAGTAAAGTTTTTAGTTTCACGAACAGGAACAATTTTTTCAATAATCTCACTAAGCGGACGGAGCTAGTGTTTCGGTTTGCTTTTAGACTTGATAATAATTAAACAAATGCAAATTATTTTTAGCACAAGAGAATATTGAATTAAAAATTTTTATAGGTAACTTTTGGGCTCCTCTTTACCGCGGTGGGCCCTGGTCCTGTGTCCCTGTCTAGATACAGCTTTAATCATTGAAATTATGGATTTATTTTCATTAATTCCTCTCATTTATATGAATTCAACAATATGGCTACAAATGAATAGTTTGATTCCGGTTATAAATGAAAAAAACTATAATATTTTATTGATTGGAGGGGAAAATTATTGCCATTTCCATAAAAATCCTTTAATTATTTCATCTATCGAGGATCAAAATTCAAATTTTACTGGTGATATTATCATAATAACAGGTTCTAGAAATCCTCCCAAAATTATCTTAAAAATAATCAAGCTTCCCGTTTTGGAAGAAAAATTCTTATTTTAGTCTTGACTTCTAAAAATAAACTTAATTTGTTGACGTATTTTAATACACTCTGGAGTAATCATCGTTTAAGAAATGTTCTCATATTTCACCAACTTTTCATTTATTACTCGGATGTTTTTTCTGGTGAGAGATGAATATCATTTACTATATTGACGACATTACAATTAAGAAGAATGATGTAAAACGATTCATAACAATTAATTAAAAAGCGTCACTGAATGTTATTTTAGGAAAATTTTTACAATGGAATTATTGGGAAGCGAAAACTTCCCTGGATTATTTAGAAAACGTTATTCATCAGAACAAAATTGACTTTAATGGATCTCCGTTGAGAGTTTCGATTTTTGATCCAACTTATCGTAAATTACCAACCCCTATTACTAAAGAAGCATTGTTTCAAATTGGTACAGATGGAATCGTTTTGTCCGAGCTTTTACTTTTTTACAATGCGAGTATTTTAATTACTACATCCTCTGAAGATTCTCAGTATGGTGGAATAACAAAAGACGGTGTTCTTGTAGGAGCCTTAGGTAAGTTAATTAAAATATTTATTATAAATTAAAAATCGGTTGTCTGTAAAGTCGGTTTACTGACGATAGTTGAACGTGACAACGTCATAAGAAAATACTGATGGAATGGTATTTTCTTATGACGTTGCATACAGCTATCGTCAGTAAACCGACTTTACGGATAACCATTTTTCATAAAATTCTTCGTTTAGAAAATCATTTTAAATTTACAAAATACTTGAATAAAATTTATTGTTTAAATTTCTACTCGACTGTTAAAATTTAATTTTTGATTTTATTATTTTATAATAATAAATTTTGTATTGACATTATTTCTTTCAGCAAGTAAACTGAATAAAAGTTGTTGTTCAATTAGTTACTTAATTATTTTTGCAAATTTAATTGTAATTTGTTGTAAAAAAGTAATAATTTTGAATAATTTATTATAAGAATAAACTGTGATTAAATTATTGTTCATAAATCTTAAATTTAAAATTTAAAATTTGGAAACTTCATTAAAATTTTTGTAACTGTAGCTTTTAAAAAACCCGCCTCAATCTTTGTCGCTCGTTCTGCGCTCTCGCTTGCACTTCAAGCCTTAAATGGAACGCCTCAGAGCGAAGTAACGCCGCATGAGTCATGTTTTTTCGTGCGTGCAGCAGGCTCCATCGAATTATAAGACGTTGTCACGTCAAAAATATACCTTCCTATTATTACTTCTCAATTTTGAGAAAAAAAAACATTTTACTGTAAATTAAGTTAATAATGTCCAACTTTTTATTTTTAGTCAAAGGAGTAAGCAAATTTTTAAACCACTAAAGAAAAATTTATTTTATGCTTTTTAAAGCATTTTGGAAAAATTGTTTTATTCTTTAAAATTTAAAAGATTTATATTTCGAATAGATGATTTTTGTAGCAATACTTCCGCAGTACTAAAAAGTAAAATTGCGTCCGGATCAAACAAATGGCCTCAAATTTTAATTTTTGCAACACCCCTCTCAATTTGAGGAGTTGATTTTTTGTTTATTTTTATCACGAATTCGTAATCCTTCTAAATTCAAAGAAAATTCAATTATAATAAGATTCTAATAAGACAGACAGACAGATGGACAAAGAAATACTTGATCCCTCCAAAAATGTATAAATGCGGTCAAAAAAAAAATCACGTTCCCCATCGAGAGAGTCCCCGCAGTGAATAGATCTTTTGAAATTCTATTAAATATGTTTTCTTATATTTTTTATCTTGACTCCCTGTAGGGTCTTATAAATTTGAAAAAGTTATTTTTCAGTAAGCTTTATCAATTTATTAAAACCTAGGTGTTGGCATCAGGTTTGCACTTGGCCGCTTTTTATAATAGTCCACATGAATTAATATTAAACTTTCAAATAATTAATAATATCTGCAGTTTGAAAATCAGAATGATTAACTGACCATTTCTTTTAGGTTGGACTACCCATGGTGAAATTAGAACATTTGTCAAAAGCTTCCTCTTTATTCACAATGTTTCGGAAATTCCCTGTTATAATTAATAATAATATTTCAATTTATTTACATAACTAATAATTAATTTTAACTCATTTAAAATATTCTTAAAATAGAAAAAAAACTAGAACGATTTTCATTTTCAATTAGGAAAGTCAAATTTTTGGTCCCTTTTTGCGAAAATTAAGAGAATAACTCAATTTAACATACGTTTTTAATAGTAAATCTTAAAGGAATTATTATTCAAGCTCAAGGTCAAGTGGTGATATTGGTATTACTTTATCGTTAAGTATGGCTAAAGTATTGTAATTTGTTATCAACGAACGATAGAAAACTGCTAAACTTTCAGAATTTTCTTAGCTTAAAATTAAAAAAAAATTTTTAACTCATCCCAGAGCCCCATGGAATTTCTTCTTTGTCGTCTGGCTCTACAGAACTCATTGCTCCTTGACCTGCTTTTTCGCATCCTTCTCCAAACGGATGTTTCGGGTTGACCAATTCCGATTTTTCCGCATGTCCTTTCAATTTCAACGCCCTTCTTACATCCGAGCGTGTCTGGAATAATATTCCGAGGTAGCATCACCCGGAAAATGTGATGAGACAGGCAGTAAGCACAGAAAATTGGGAAATAGGGGGCTTTAAAGTTCTTTTTTTATTTACTTTCATGTTTTTAAAAATAAAAAAAAAAATTCTTCTGTGTCTGTAATTATTTAAAGGGAAAAAAAAACATAAGGCACCCAAATAAAAGACACACTCTATTAGTCGACGTTTCGAATTTATTTTTTCAATTCTTTATCATGGCCTGAGTACAATTGATAAAATAGTTAAAAAAATAAATAAATAAAAATATAATAAAATATAAAATAACTGGTATAAAATAATATATAGCAAAAAACAGTCAGTAACTATCAATGAAAAAAAAAATTAAAATAAATGTTTTTGCCGAGAGTAGCAGAATTTTTCATATATTGAAGGAGACAATAAAAGAGAGTGTCTTCTGCTGGAATTATAAATTTTATTTATTTATAACGATCGTTATTTATTTGATCGTTATAAATAAATAAATTTATAATTCAGCAGTACATTTTCTCTTTTATTGTCTCCTTCGAAAAAAATGAAAAAATTATTTTGTCTCTCAGTACTAATAATTTACAATTGCGGGAGGCTTAAAGGGTGGAGTCCGCCCGAGAATTTTCTTTTTTATATATTTTTAAAAAAGTCTGAAACCTGAAGTTTCCTTATGTCTGACTGTAAATCTGTATAAATCCCCCCCTCCCCCCACAAGTTAATTTAAGCTCATAGGAAGTTAGTTCCGGTGTCAAAGTGTTTCCAAAATGAAGAAATGATTAGCTATTGGGTTTTCTAGTTTTAAAACTTAAGGTTGAATAATGTAAAAAAATAAGAAAAAATAATCGTTATTGGTATATATATATAGGCAACCAGGGTGAACCGCGATTGGAATTAGGTACGTCTTTGGAACTATATGGAATTATTTTGGAATTCATTAGAAACTGCCCCTTCAACTATTGTCTTCTACTTGGAAATGAAAAGTAGAAGTAGAAGTAGGTGTACGGATATTAGGTCGCGGGTCCATCCCTCGTATATATCGAACTATATCGAACAAATTCTCCACAAAAGTTTGTTAATAAACTGCAACTCCCTTCAAAGTAACAATTAAGTATACCAATTATCTATAGAATATTTATGAAAAATGCAAAGTTTAAGAGATTAAGTTTTTTTTCATATTTGAGAGTCCCAAAGCCCGAGGCCACAAGGCCCACCCGTGACTTATGGGTAATCCGGCACTGACCCCTATGACTTCTAGAGACTAGAATTTGCAATTTGTTTCCCGTTTCCATCTTTCCCGTGACCTTCAATATTAAATTATACAAGACTCACTTCCTTAGATACCTTCGACTCCAACCCTACTCTTAAATCCCCCTCTCTTATTATTTCTCTGTATTGAAAGTCATTCGTGAATTTTAGATGTTGCACCTTCAAGATGTACACTTTATAAGCTAAATATTGCAAAAGCGGCCACTTTTGTAATTTTGTCTTAGATTGATCTAAAAACTATTTGCCAATTATTTTATTTTATCATTTTAAAAAAATTGACAATTTTTTTAAAACCTATATATGTTTGTATTTCCAAAATAAAAAACTGCTTAGATTTTGGGGTTTCTAGCTTCCAGAACCTCTAGTTCGAAAATGCAGAAAATCAGAAAAAAACATCGAATTAATATAGAACTTTTGAACGGATATTCTTATTAAGCTGAAATTTGGTATACTAGTATATAGGTATATTAATTAACAGTACTGTGCTAGCTCAAAACTTAATTGACAAAAAAATTTCCTAATCACTAAAATTTGCTGAGGGCCTATCAATCAGTCTTGAAAAAGTTTTACCTATTTCTTTCAATTAAATTCAATATTCAGGCTACCAGCTACTTATTGGAAAGTAAATCTTTTGATACTTAAATAACTTTACTACACTACTTAATAATATATGTGATAAGAATAAGTTGTTAATTGATTAGCCAAGTTGTATGTTTTATTGTTTTATATCAAAAGAGAAGTTTCAAAACGAACTAGATTAGTAATTATTAATGAGAAAATCTCATTGGAATGCACTTGATTAGACACTTAATTTAGGGACCTCGGTCTACCGGTAGACTACAACTACAATTATCACTTGCAAACAGCTACATAATTAAACGTTGAAGCGTTGAGCATTTCAATGAGATTATCTCGTTAAAAATGTCCAATCTAGGTGGTTTCAGTCTAAACTTCTCTTTTAATATATATAGCACAAATCAACCACCAAAGCATAAATTCCGTAAATGTAAGTTTTATTTTAATTTTTATCAAAATAAAGAATTTACTTTATTTAGGTGATGTTGTTTCTCTGCAAGCTGATATTGCTGCTAATGCAAGATTTATAAAAATTTATGATTCTTCAAGAATTGAATTTACAACTCCAATAGGAATCGATCAACTTTGTGTTATGGTCCCCGCAGCTGGTCGTATTCCTGAGACCGGAAGCGATTCTTTCTTCAGTGCCTTCTTCCACGGCTGGATTGCTATTGGAGTGCCTTTATTTGCTGATATCAGGCTTTTTAATTTTAATAACATCTCTAAGACGTAAACAATTTATCTTATCTAATGTATTTAATATCTTATTTAATACTGCAAGACCATTTTTGGATACCCCTTTTTCCTCATATACCAACTAATTCTGCAGAACGAATATTAATAATTTCTCTTTATATTTGTTATGGATTATTCTTGACCAATTTTCGTTCCCAACTTTTTTGGACAAATTCGAAGGTAAAAATGATGTATATTTAAATTACTAAAATAAACAAAATCACTTAATTTCAAACATTCAACAGCCCTTTTTTGATAAATATCATTCTTTTACAAAAAAGGAAAATAAAAAGGCAATTTCAAAAATCTAAATGGATATGTTTGAACAATCGTTTCCTCGGGAATCAAACCCGAGTGCTAGATTCGCTTGCCGGACGGACTGAATTTTTTTGCTGCAAATAACTTAGCGTGTGCAGAAATTTATTATTATAACATTAGCTAGATGATTTTTTTCCATTTTATCAATCATAATATATAATTAAAAGTTGTAAAGCATATTATCTCTTTCTACAAATGACAGTTTTTTTGCAAAGTTGATTATAGACAATAAACATAAACGTGGTCTAATTATAATTGGTGTTACAAAAATAGAAGCAATGACCCGCTCAACAATAGGGGCCCCATTTGGCGTTTTCAGGGCGGGAGGAGGAAGCACCAGAGAAGAACCTCTCTCACCCCTGAGGGCCAGTTGTATGTCGATTGGTAAAGTCTTTGTAAAAGTTGACAAAGGGTAAAACTTTAGAATCCACCTTATGCCCGGCCGGATAGCCAATCAGATGACACGCACTTTCATCTGATTGGCCATCCCACTGGGCACAAGGTGGATTCTAGGTTTTACCCTTTGTCAACGTTTGATAAGTCTTTACCAACCGACGACACAACTAGCCCTGAAAGTTACTATTGAGCGGGTCATTGCTTCTATTTTCGTGACGCCAACTATGTACAATAATATTAATTTAAATTTCATCATAATAGCAGTCTTTTTTCTCATATTACAGTCACTCGATGTATCCTCAAATCAATTCTCTTAAAGAGTTTTTATCATCCGGATTATGTATACAAGTTAGTTATGGCAATCTAGCTGATACATTTGGAAGTGCAGATGAAAACGATAGAGATGATACTTTAATGGAAATTCTTTTAAATAGAATAATTATAAAGACAACGCCCATTTCTGGAAAAATAGCTCAGTTGAAAAGAAGAAGCGACTTTGAGCAAAATAATAAGTTTCATCTCATTTCAGAATGTCCAAGAACCTATTTCTTAGCTTATACAATTCCTGAGGTTCTTTCCTCCAACCTTCATTAAATAGATTTTTAATCCATGCCTTATCTTATGGGGTATTTAAATATTGGTCTTTGGAAGAAACCATGCAAAAAAATATCAGTGAATTCGCCAAGTCAACCGGTCTATCATCGAAGCATCGATTTTCTCTAGAGGACCTTGCCCTTGCTTTTTGGGCTTTCGCAATGGGAATGTTTATTTCAATCTTGATATTTTTGATTGAATTGTCTTGGAAATATTTTTGCTTAGGAAAAAATTTAATTTTCCCACATAGTTCCAATTGAAATCATTCCTATGATTTATACGTAGAAAATTATCAATATTTTTAATAAATTAATATGTAAATAATTTATATAGGATATATTTAGATTGAATTAAATATTTAAAAATAGTATTTGAAAAATATTTACCATAAATAATTACTCTTGATAAACTTTCTAATTTATCTGTCAAACAGATCAGGAATGGAATTTGAATGATATTTGAAATTAGGTAATTATTTAATAGATCTTTTTAGCAGCTATTTTGAATAAATAAAAGGTAAATATTTGGAATATTATATTTTAAATTAGGATTTGACATTAAAAACCATTTCACTTGATCTTTCAGATATGTCTAAATTAAAAGAAATCGGAATAAAAGCTCAAATTTTTCCAATACTCATAATGTCTGTAGCTTTTCCACTTTCAATGTTTATGTGGGCTGGAAATCTAGCATGGAGTCGACTTGCTCAAGATGAGGATAGTATGTATTTGTTATTTCAATTATTATATTCAAATAAATAATATTGAATATATTTTATAAGGAATAAGCCAAAGAGTGCATCTTCTCTTTATTGTAAATAACACTGTACATATACTTAAAAAATATAAAAGTAGGAATAATAGATTGATTCGGCTGTAACTTAAAATTATGAGGATTCCAGAACAGGGCAGCCACTCAGTAAGCAAAAAGCAAGTTCTAATACAATAATGATTTATTTTATATCTATTAATGTACCTACTAACTAATGTCATGTTTCTATTTCACTGTGAACCCTTCATGCCGTGATGATGGCTGGATCTAGCCCAAACGTCAGTATTTAAGAAAAAAATAATCGTTTTCTTTTTTTAACATTTGCCTGCCCTGTTCTGGAATCCCTTATTCTTATGATCCCCTTCTTCATGTGCCGTCTCCTCATAAAAGATTTTCGAGCATATGGACAATATCGCTTTTTATGACGCTCCTCTGAAGAGAGAAACTGAGCAGAATGCAATCCAATGGCGCAGATTCTTAGCCATAATGTTATTTTTCTTGCAGCAGATATTTTGTGTGCTATTTTATCCTGGATCCCTAGTTGAAGAAGACGACATTCCTTTTGATGTGGCTAAGATATTCTTATTTTCTTATCTTTATCTTATAGATCAGCTCAAGTTTTTTCATACTCTTTCACTCCACAATATTTGAAGCAATCTTTGAAAGACCCGAACATTCAAACTTCACTGCTGTAGAGCAAAATATTTATTGAAGGAGACAATAATAAATAATAAAATGGTGTCTGTTCAGTAGAGCTGAAATCAATTATCCCCCCTAGAGCCTCCTTTGCTAGAAACACGCGGTTTTCGAAAGCTCAGCACCCCTTCGCTGTCAAATTGGATAAAAGCTAAACCAACGCTTTCGTCAAATCTTTTCTCCCTATGACCTCAAGAGACTGGAACTCACTTCCAGCCACCGTCTTCCCCGCAACTTATAACCTTCAGCTGTTTAAGACCCGCATCCACAGATACCTTCAACTCCTACCCAGCCCATAAAATCCCCTCTTCTTCTTCTTTTCACGATGGAGGGGCCAACCCAGGCCTTTAGGGGATGCACCTTCTCACATCAATATCATTAAAAAAAGACTAAAGGTTAAGACAAAACTTTTAAAACTATAGTCTCAAATTAATAAAATATTTACCTACATGTGGGTATTTTTCATATGGAACCCTATAAAATACCTACACAACAAGGGTGGATGGGACATATAATCTAGCGTTACAATATGTGACGAGGAGGGAGCGGGGTATCTGTGGGAACATGATGTCGCCTGATACATCAATCACGAAAGAGGGAACATCTATTCAAGATTAATATTTCAATGTAAATTCACCTGTATACATCTATTGGCAACCAATTGGAGTGCTCGTTAACAAGGATTAAAAAAAACAAAAAAAAAAACGTTTTTGATCCCCTGTATTCGTTATAAATTAAAGAAATCTGCTACTCGCAGCAAAAAACCTCATTAATATAATATTTAATTTTAATTTTTTTCAGGTAATCATATAATTCCTCCAACAAGATGGTTTATTGCAATATCAGCTACTCTTGTAGTCACTGGCTGGGGATACCATCGAAAACATTTATCTACAAGCGGTGCTTTCCTAGCCATTATAGTGGGCTTTACAATTACATTAGCCCATTATGGTTTCTTTATCATGCTTTTATTTTTTTTTATCTCCTCTTCAAAAGTCACTAAATTTAAAGGAGATTTAAAAAAAAATTTTGAAGAAGAATATAAAGATGGTAAGCATTATATCATATGTCATTCAATTTCGATTTTTTTTTAAATTCATCTAAATTTAATTATTGTTGACGTTAAGGATGCAATACAGAAACAAGCTTTAAAGTTAAGTGAAGATTTGGCTCTGACTGTTCTTATGATCTCTTAGCTCAACGAGGAAAATAGGTTTTTCTTCGTGTGTCATACATTACTATGAGACTATCCTCTCCATAGTAATTTTCTAGGGAAAGGAGTTCATAGTAGTTTCCCTTTGTCTTCTCCTGTAATTGATGAGTGCCCTTGAATATATATCAGAGGTAAAAATATTTCTGACTTAAACGAGATTGTAAATTGATCGTTCTAGCCACTACGCTAACTGTGCCTCATCGTTTTATTCTCACTGTGAAAGAAAATTAAAAATAAATCAAAAAATGGAATATTTTATTTTATTACAAAAATGGAAACTTCTATTCTTTCTTATATATTTTAAATACCTATATAATATATAAATCAATTTCTAGTTTCGAAAAGTTAGCCCCCCCCCCCTTCGAAAAAAAACCGAAAATATTTCTTGATATTCCACTGCCAGAATAATTTTCGTTCTTTCCAGTATTATTAGAAGTAATCTTGAAAAAAATTATTTCTGTATTTTCTTAGAAATTTCTTAAAAAAAAAAAAAATACTAAAAAATGATTTTGAGAAAAAAAAATTGTGAAAACAAGCCCTAAAAAAGCCATGTATAGTGAACAAAACATGGAAATAATATTTTTACAGATACCTACTAATTATAAAAATAATATTTCTAGAGATATTAATTTTCTGAAATGTCCGAATGAGGTGCTCTTCCCTTTTTAGAAGTAGAAAAATACAGGAATGAAGTACTACAAGGAAAAATTTAAAAATCAAGCCACTCCAATATCAGATAAATTTATATAAATATACACAATGGAAGCAAGTATTCGGTAAAGTTTAAGTCACTCGAGATTCTTTATAAAATAGTGGTATATCAAGGGAAATATTTAGACGAAATAAAATCCATAATTTCTCCTCCCTCCCCCTTCAGTTTAATTTAATTTAAAGGCGCCCCCTTCTACCATACTTTGATATATTAAAAATGCAGTCGTATATATTGCAATTGACCAAGTCATCACAGGAAGTAGCGTCTTAAGTACGGAAATTAACTAATTACTCTGTGTCACCATTTGATCTTATCAAAACTAAAACCAGCTATAACTAGTTTATCTGATATATTTAGCTTAATTTAAATGTAGGTATATCATAACTCCTTTCCTTCCACGCACACGTTATAGTTGTTGAAATCACAATTTCTTCTTTAATAAACCTTTTAAGCTTGAAGTTTATTTTTCTTTAATTTATTTTAAATATTTTATTTGATCTACTTAATTAACATAAACGAATTAGAAAGTTCTCATTGCCGAGATATATAAGAGAAAATCAAAGAAAGTGTTCTCTGCTTTTACGATGAAGATTAGTGACTGAAATTTAGTAACTGGTTTTAAATATATCAGAGAAAATTCGTCTCAAAGAATTGCCAATGAACTAGATGAATTTTTCAGCACTCGGGTTTTATTCCTGAAAAATAAGCAAACTTTTCCAAAACATTTTAGATCAAGCCACTACACTCATATTAATAAAAAATTTCTAATTTCATTCAACGGAATTATTATTCCATTGTTATCGTGTTTTGAAAAAATCCAAACACCCATCAATTTCTAAGCTACCTATTTGCTCTGGCTATGTTAAATTTCGATTACCTCAGTGAAATTTTACGATAAAGTTATATAGATTTTTGATTGAAATTTAGTAGCTGGTTTTATATGTCAGATGAGACTCTTCTCAAAGACTTGCCCATGGCTTCGATAGATTTTTTGGCACTTAGGTTCGAACACTGAGAGGGCACTCGCCCTTTTGAACTGTAAGCGAACTTATCTATAACATCTTATATCATGAAGATAACTATTTGATTTTTTCTTATACTAACATAAACCATTTATTTTTTTAGGAGGTCAACGAAACTGGATTCAAGTTCTTTGTAATGCAGGAATGGCACTCCAGCTTTCCATTCTTTACATTTTGGATTCTGGCTGTGGAGAAAGGCCTTTAGACTTCTCTAAAGAATATCGTTCTACTTGGCTTGCTATTGGAGTCTTGGGAGCCTTGTCTTGTAGTACTGGTGACACTTGGTCTTCTGAAATCGGATCAGTTCTTGGGGGTGATCCCATTTTAGTGACCTCAGGCAAACGAGTACCTAGAGGTACCAACGGTGGTGTTAGTTTTCCAGGACTTCTCTTTTCAATTCTCGGAGGACTTTTGATTGGATTGGGATTTTATATAGCACTTTTATACACTATCGATCCTTTACAACTTGCAAAAAGTCCCCCACAATGGCCTATAATTTTAGTTGGGGGACTCGGAGGATTTTTAGGATCTCTGATTGACTCTATATTAGGTGCTACATTACAATTTTCAGGAGTAGATATAAAAACTGGCCAACAAGTTGCTCATCCTGGACTTGGTGTAAAACATATTTCAGGTTTAGAAATATTGGATAACCATAGTATAAATCTCGTATCAACGATAATTTTGGGTGTTCTAATGCCTAAAGTTGCTAATATGTTGTGGTTTTAAAATTGTTATATTTATATAATATATATATCTGTAAGTAATTTGTTAAATTTATTGATTAAGAAATATATTTACTTATAAAATTGTAATAAAAAAATCTTTACTTTTTTCCTTACCCGATGGAATTATTGCGATGCGACGGAAAATTCGAATTCGAGAAAAATTAATGTGGCTATAGTTTAATTACATAAGATTAAAGGGTTCAGGCATCCAGAATAAATAAAAATATTTCCAAAGTCCACGTTTCGATTTATTATTTATTGAAAAACAAATTTCGAGATTTATTAAAAAGATATTTTCAAGAGAAATGAGAACTTAAAATTTTCACCAAACGAGAGCTCATAAATATAATATGTAATGAAATATTAATATATAAAAATAAAATAATTCTAACTACTTAAATGAAAACTATTTATAAAATGTGGTACTGTCAGAACAAGTTTAATAGAGATTATTTGTTTTCATGAAATGATTTAGCAATTTCTCAAGCGAATTGTTAGAGTTAGAAATCTGAAACTTGAAAAACTGTTGCAGTATGCATGTATGCCAATTAGCTCATTAGGTATAACCGTCCATACCCCCGGGGCCCCCTTTTGTCAATTCAATTTTTTCTAATTTATCGCAATTTTGAACCGGAAGTTCTGAAGCTAGAACACCCGAATTTGGAATTCGAATTTCAGGGAGGCCTACTAGTATAAAGACGGGTTCACACGGGGTCGTGAAACACTACTCATAGGTCAGCCGGTCGTGTTCACTATCTCGTCTGAACTATCGGTAGTGAGAGTGTAGTTCGTGCTCGCCCTCGAATAGGCGAGTCGTAATCTTTCCGATTGGTTGGAAAGACCACGACCGTTTCATTCATATTTCTACCGAAGAGCTGACAACATGTCGGTATATAAAATGAATAAGTTCAGGTGATGAAGTTCGTAGAATTATATAACGAAAAGGAATGTTTTTGGAAAATAAATTCAGAACTTTACAAAAACCGAGATTACAAGAAATAAGTAGTGAAATGAGCATTGACGGTTTTGGTATTCGTGAAGTTGCACAGAAAATTAAAAACATTAGATTTTCCTATTATCAGGAAGTAAAAAAATTGCGAACTTGAAGAAATCCGGAGTCTCGGCTGGTGACATATATAAGCCTAGGGTTCCATGGTTTTCAATAGTTCATTTATTTCTAAGAAAGAACGTTCTGCCATGATTGAACAACGGGCAAAAAACTAAAGACCAACCAGGGCACTTTTTTCGTGTGAACTGGGAAAGGTCGTGGGTTACTATGTTGAATATGCACGACTCCGTGTGAACCCGCCTTAAAAGGTTGGAAACCGCTGCCTTGGGGTGAAAGTAATTGAGCTATGGCAGCGGTTTCCAACCTTTATACTAGTAGGCCTCCTGAAAAAAGAAAAAAAATTACGCACCTCCCCGCCTTTTATTTTTTTAATAGATATAATAATATAGAAATTTACTGTATGTATAGATATGTAAAAAAAAATATTCTTCATCGAATCTTTACTGTTAAGTTACTATATGAAGTTTGATATATTTGTACATATTTATGTTATGAAAATTAATTTTTCTGCGAAATTTACGGAAACGTAAACGTAGCCTTGAAAAAGTGTTCACTTTTTTTTTCTATTTAGTAGATTGAAATCATTCAAGGGCGAGGGGGATAAAATTTGACAAATTAAATATATATGTATACTAGCTGCATGGCCCGCCTTCGGCGGCCCTCTTTCTAGCCAGGGGGCACGCCCTGGACCCCCAACCCTCGAACCCCACACTCCACTCCCCCACCACACTCCCCGAAACCCACCCAGCACCCCTACCCCCTGCTCCATGCACCCGTGCCCAATCCCCGCCCCCACACCACCACCCCAACACTCCATCCGCACCCCACCCACCTCGGACCCCCAACCCACGAACCCCAACCTCACACCCCATTCCCACCCACCACACCCCCCGAAACCCACCCCCTGCACCATACACCCGTGCCCAAACTCCGCCCCACCCCAACACTCCATCCTGCACCCCACCCACCTCGGACCCCCACCCCCATACCACCCCACTACGCCACTGGACCCTCACCTGAACCCCCACTCCACCAACCCTGCGTAAGTTAGAAGACATCTGATGCAAATATGAAATTTCATAATAATCCCTTCAGCCGTTTTGACGTGAATCGTTAGCAACTTTTCGCGGAACCCACGCAATCAGACAGACGGACAGGAATTTTGTTCAGGGCCGGTTAAAGGGCGAGTGGAGCGATTGGGCTCAATCGGGCCCCGCATTTGAAAGGGCCCCGCGTTACCATCAAAATAAACAAAAAAAAAAAATCGAAATTTAAAGCAAATTGCTTTTGACGATAATGGATAAATTATAAATTATTCAAATAATTAAAAATATATTTATTTTAAGTTCGCATTGCTGGATGAAATTTATTAATGTGTTTATTATTATATAATATATACTTTATAATATAGAAAACTGATACTCGTAAAAGTTAATGTCAAATGTATTGAATTTATTCGGGATAGTCCTATATTAGAGAGATTTTGCACTACGTACGTAAACTATTATGCACTACTATATATATATATATATACTGAATTTGAATTTTATTTAAATATTTAATATATAGAGAGGGCCCCGCAAAAAAATCCAATCGGGCCTCGCACCTATTCGATCCGGGCCTGATTTTGTTAAGGGTGTTTTCGTTTATAACTTTGCTTGAAACGTGTGCAACAAAAATTTGGCGTGATTTGGACCAATGTACAGACTAAACCTTAATTTTATATATATATATAGATATAATCATTAGTAAATAAAAGAGCTTCCTCAAGCGGACAGCCATAGGGGATAAGCAACAACTGGTTAAATTTTAAAATTACCGCTCAAAGATTTATTTTTAATCTAATCTTAAATTAAGTACACGATTACTCTTTTACTGGAATTAATTTAAAAATAAATTAACCCCTGATTTTATTATTAATCCCATGTATTTTTATCTTCTAGATTAGATGCTCTGATTTTTCCCCGAAGCCCAGACTCAATACTGTTGACATCATATGTCAGAGAACAGTGAGTATTTGTTACGCACAGAAGGAACTTTATTGCTGTCAACTCACTCAAGGGTTTCTTCAAAGAATACACAAAGGATAACAAGTGGATTTATATTCCAATTGAAAATATTGAAATCTCATGATGGAAACATATGAAAGTATTTTATTAGTTAAGTCAGAAGTTTTTGTATTTAAGATACCACCAAGAACATCGAATCGTGGATACAGGTAATATATTAATTAATTCTTGAAAATAAATGAATAATTAATGTGAATATAATTAATAGTATTATATATTATTACTAAAAAAATTATACTCTTGAGTAGATTTTAGGGTCAGTTATCTCTCAAGACGGAAGCATCCACCCACTCACGAAATCCCTTTTGTGATATGGAAGATTTTTTCAGACTAGACCATCCATGGTGAAATTAGAAAATTAATTAATCTTTTCTGGTATTCATAGCGTTTCGGACTCTACTTCTGAAGTCGTCTTCAAGTGATGAAATGTATCGAATATGTTGTGTTCGGGACTTATAAATTTCTTGATTTTCGTCCAGTCATAAACATGAAGAAGACTTTCTATTTGTTCAAAAGCTCGTGAGAATACTAAATTTTCTTTTCTTTTTTAATTTCACCAGGTATGGTTTAACCCGGAAAATTTAAGTATTCTATTCCTTTTAGTCAGTGAAATTCTTTTCCTACCAAATTCACATCTTTCAATCCTTCAAAACAAGGCTCAAAAATACCTTCGATTTTGTTACAAATTTGGAATAATTATCTTTTCTTTCTAGGATGCGAAAGTCAATATTGACTTCCAAGTATTGTTCCTTCTGTATATGCAATATTTTCGTCTATTTTTTCATATATTAAGACAAATTTACGTACATACAACTTTCTTTTAATTCATATTAGAAATTTATAATTAACTTTAATTAGATTTTTCTTAGAAAATCATAAGTTGGTGTCATCTATTAAATCCGATGGAATGGAATATTTTAAATTATATGTCAGAGGGTTTGTTTTTTACCCCTCAGGAATCGAACCCGAGTGCCAGTAACAGCAATCCGGGCTCACCTGCGAAGTGCGAACTCTGACATAATATGTAAACGCACGGTGAGCCAGATGGCCCGGATTGCTGTTACTGGCACTCGGGTTCGATTCCCGAAGGGGTGAAAAACAACCATTCTAACATATAATTAAAAATATTCCATTCTATCAGATTTAATAGATGACACCATCTTATGATTTTCTAAGAAAAATTTGAATCTATTACCATCGGCAAATTGAAATCTTTCATATTTAATTAGATTATTTAATATTCGTAAACATTTAAAAATATCAGATTTCAAATTTGGTAATTCACATAGACGAAATTCACTTAAAATTATTGTTAAGAGATATGGCATTTTTTTCTGACAACATTAAAAGCTCACTCCTTGCCCCCTGGAAGGGCCATCTCCGATTTATCCTTATTTTTTGATAGATAGTATCATAGCATCGTCTAACGAAATAAAGTCTATCTCCCCCTTAACATTTCGCTATAAATTAGATTCAATTCGAACAAAGGCGTTTCAGATTCGTTTATTCCTATGACTTTTAAAGACGGCTTCAATCTTTTATTGTTAAAAACATTGTTCATAGGTAGGTAGGTACTTGTGACTTCAACCTAGGGCTCGGATTAAACCCTAGCAATACTTCCGGTTCGTGAAATCAAGAAGTTAGCTGTGATTTATTAATTTATTTATGTACTACAGAAAACTTTTTTGTGTCCTGTGTTATTTGGTTTTTATATTCTTTGAAATTAAAAAAAATTTCTATCTATTTTTTTGTCAATTTGTTTTTTAGGTCCAAAATACTTTGCGATTTAGCATTCCGGTACATGAAATTTTCTCTTTCGAGCGCTGCTCTAACCCTACCCCTGAAATTTTCCCTTCTTTCTATTACCCTAATTTAAAGATGTTTCACCCTCTTGGTGTAACAACTTAACTCCCTTACATATTTATAATAATTATAAAAAATGTGCAATATTCCCCTTTCTTCTAGGATATGAGAGTCTCTCTTGATTTTTAGGTGTTGCATCTTCTTGCATCCTTATCATTATAAATAAAATAAAATCCCAATCACTAAAACCTCAACCAGAGAACGGAAAATCTCTTTTGTTTTAGGGCGGCTGATTGGAACTTGAATGAGCCTCAATGGACTGGACGTATGAGGCTTGTGGCAAAAGAAAAAGAATGTGTTTTAAAACTCGAAGATAAAAATACTGGAGAACTCTTTGCTAAATGCCCCATTGAAACTTACCCAGGGTTAGCTGTGGAATCTGTCACGGATTCTTCTAGATATTTTGTTCTCCGAATACAAGATGACAACGGACGCTCTGCTTTTATTGGGTTTGGCTTCTCGGATCGATCGGATTCATTTGATTTAAATGTCGCATTACAAGATCATTTCAAATGGCTAAAGAAATCGGAAGAAATAGAAAAAGAAAAAGAGGAACCTAAGAAAGAATTAGATCTTAGTTTCAAAGAAGGAGAAACAATTAAAATCAACATGAAAATAACTGTACGAATATTTAATATTTTAATATTTTATTATTTAAGTTGATCATACTTTAGGTTCTCTATTTTAAAGCTTCAGTGACCTGAGGGGAAATCATGAGAGATTATCATATATCAAATCAGAGCTGTCATGAATAATTTTATTACATATCAGAAGGGTTGTAGTCCGGGCTAATGGCTGGCTTTCGATGTATTATTTAGCGCAATACATATTACATGGGTTCGAAGGGCAGCTAATAGCTCCATTGCTTTTTTTTGCACCCGGGTTCAATTCCCGAAGTGGTATACACATTCCTTCTGGCATATAATAAAAATCTCAGATTTAGTAGATGACGATCTCACGTGATTTCCTTATAAATTTGAAGTCTGCTACTATCTGCAATTTTAACTATTAAGTGACATAAGGTTAGGGCGGTAATCACAAGGGTGTGGGAGGGTTGAAGGATTAATACTTCCGTCATTTTTTCTCTTTGAAATACAAAAACAGGTTGGGGAACTTAAATTTTACCGTCGATTTGTAATTCACAATTTTTTGCTCAAAAACAATTTTCATAAACACTCTCATAAGAAAATGCTGTCTCCAGCTATGCCTAAGGCTTAACCATTCATAATAGAAAATTAATTAAAATTTTCTATTAAGTTTATGACGTTTTTTGTATCTATTAGTGATGCAGTTTTCGATGACGTGTCTCGAAGGGACAGCATTGAATGAATCATTGGATCCTTATAAGCAAGCATTTCTCGCTATATTTACCATCATTTGAAAACAAATTCGAAAAAAGGGCCCCCAGGAACTTAATAACTAACACATTTTAATACATTTTCTATTTACACCGTATGTGATCAAATATGATGTGATATAAATAAAATAATATATTATACATTTTATAATCGAATTTAAATTCATAAAGAGAAACAAAGTGGTTGTCCTCTACTTGATGCAAATAAACATACACACATATATATCATGTATATATATTATTTATTTGTTTGAGACTCTAGTTTCGAAGACTTGGCCTTCATCATCAATCTTTTTCAATTATAAATATTATTTTTCATGGGGTCAGTATCGCATGGATAGTGAACAATTTTTGTTCTTTATTTAGCCGAGAGCCAGTTAAAGTTAAGTTTTTAGTTTAGTAAAGATCAAAAAATTTTCAATATCCATGCTATACTGACCCCATGAAGGATAATATTTGTAATTGAAAAGGACTGACGATGAAGGCCAGGTCTTCGAAATTATAGTCTCAAACAAATAAATAATATATATACTGATATATATATATGTGTGTATGTTTATTTGCATCAAGCAGAAGACAACCTCTTTGTTTCTCTTTATGAATCAACATCTCTGCTACTCTCGGCAAAATAAAAACTTTTCAATTAGATTTTAAATTCAGATCGTATTTGTAAATTGCTAGTGATTTTCTTAAGAATTTATTATTATTTTGTTTTTTTTATTGACCTAGTTTAGACATTTTTAATAAGTTTGAAAAATTCCAGAATTATTAACGATTTTGATAAGAATATCATCTTAAATGTATTCTATTTAGGTAGTTTCATAGTTTCAACTCAAGGTATTTCTACTGACAAACAACTCAACCACCAAGTTTTAAATCGCAAAAAAAATTCTTATTGGTTTTTAATTTTTTAAATATATTCATATAACAAGTAAAGAGGATATTGAAATAATATCCACATCTTTGTTTCTTATTTTTGTTAAGGGAGAATGGTGAAGGTTCTTGGTGAAACATTTTAAATAAAGTAAAGAAAATTTTTTTAGAAACTTTTTAAAATATAAAATACTAGGTAGATTTCACATAAATATTTTTGTGAAACCTACCTAGTATTTTATATTTTAAAAATTTTCTTTACTTTTAATTGAAAGTAATGGAAGGGAGCTCATGTGTATAGAGGAAAGAAAAAATTAACACAATAAGGTGTAATTTATTGGATTCCTTCCTCCTTTCCTTTCAAACCGACGTTTCGAAAGGATTTGTTTCCTTCATTGACCCCTTGAAACCCTGAAGAAAGAGGGAAGAATCCTCCGAAACGTCGGTTTGAAAGGAAAGGAGGAGGGATTCCAATAAATTACACCTTATTTGGATATATGTTAATTTTTTCTTTCCTCACTACCTCTGGGTTGCTTTCCATTACTTTAAATTAAAAGTTCTACCAGTCCGTCTCTCTCCAAAGAAAATTTCGTGCAAATTTTCTTTACTTTGTTTCTTATTTGATATTAAATTTAAATATTTCGATTCCTTTTTTTTTTTTTTTTAAATAGATCATCAATATTTTGTCTGTAAAATGAGCTATCTTTCCTAATTTTCAATTTCTAATATTATTTTCAAAAACATTTATTTCCATTAAATGAATAAGGGAATATAATTTATCTGTTGAAAGGAAAAAAGAAATATGATTTATATTTTTGCAGAAAAAAGACGGCGGGGAAGTGGCATCGAATAAACCGAAAGCCCGGCCCACAGGCCCCGGATTTCTCCCTCCTCCCCCAGGTGGAGTAAAGATTGCCCCCCCACCAGCGGGTGCCAAAACACCCACTCCGACTTCTTCTCCAGCTCATCTACCTTCAAGTTCAGCTTCTGGAGAATTTGCAGATTTTCCCGAACAGCCGACACAAGGCGCTGCTAGTTCCCAATCTTGGGGCGAATTTACAAGTGCAGGAGGACCTTCACCTCCCTCAAACCAACCTTCCCCTCAGCAAAATAATGCTAGCTGGGTTCAATTCTAAAATTTACTTCCCCTCCTATATGATAAATAATTTTACCCTAATTACTCCACTATTAGATTAGAACCTAACCTCCATATTTATGTGCAACATATCTAGCTATTGTTATATTTGGGATATAGTCACTTTATATATGATAAATTATATATATCTATACATATATATTAAAAATATATAATACATTTATATTGTTAAATTATGTTTGAGAGAAATCTATGTGTGTATTTTTTGGTCTCATTGACTGTTGTGTTATGCTTTGGACTAAGTCCTAGCACAATGCTAGATCTTATTTTGTACCAATAATTTTTAACACATTCCATAGCTATTCGTTTATAGAAATAAATAATAAATAGAAAAAATTAAAAAATATGTTTTCTTTTTTTGTACAATCAAGGATAATTAAAAATACATTTATAAAATTCAGAAAAAAAACTGTAATATGCTTTATTTAATTATTCGCACACAGTTACAGCGTAATATGTACAAAATGATGTTTAAATACCTCGCTCTATAAAACCTAATATAGGGGATGAAAGAGAGATAGAGAGAGAGAGAGAGAGAGAGAGAGAGAAAAGAGAAAAATAGAGAAAGAGAGTGAAAGGCTGATGAATCTTGTTCAAATTTGCTGATTGATGGTTGAATGACTAGGAACGTTTGGTGCGAAGAGCTCGGGGAGAAATTCCCATCCGAAGTGATCTCATTGCCATTGCACGATTAAAATGCCGTTGAGGTCGAGCGTCTACCAGCTCAGCCTCTAAAGATCCGTCGACAGAGCTTAAGACGACAAGAAGTACGCCTAAAACCAGGCATACAATAATGAGTAATGTATAAACATGAATGGTGGCATCGGGTAAAGCCTCCATTTCTGCTAGGGCCTGAAGTGCAGGCTCTAAAGCTGGCCGAAGCTCTAATGCATGTCGAAGATGCAAAGCGGCCTCTTGATAATGGCCATATGCTTTAAAAATCTCTCCCAATGTCAAATATTGCTGCCACGCATTGCGGTCTGGTGGCTGAACTTCTAAAGATCGTCGGGTTAAGTATATAGCATCATCCAAATATTGGAGATTAAATAAAACCCGAGCTAAATTAAGTAATACTTCAGCATTATGAGGTGAAACTGCTAATGCTCGTCGGAAACACTCTATAGATCTTCGAGCATCTCCTTTTATACGCCAAAAGTTACCTAATTGATTGTATAATTGTACTGATTTAGGCTTTTCACGTTTGGCTTTTTTCAATTTACGTTCCAAAGCATTTACATCGAGCTCGACATTTTTACTCTGTTTTTTCTTGAAAACAAGAGCGACTTGAGGTTCAGGAGCATGAGGATGATTATTTCGGTTGGCTACTCCTACAAGGTTATCATAATATGTAAAATTTACTGGTTTTCCGCAATCGAGATAGTCTTCTGCAGAATCCCAGGAACGGCTCTCATTGACATGCTCATTGGTCGAAGGTTCCAATGTTTCATGAGATAAACATTCGGAGCAATAATAATCCCCTCCTTTCGTCCAACTTTTCCCGAGACGATGAGTGGATGTTATAATATTAAATATGGGATCGGTATCTCCGGGAAGAGAAACAAGCCGAGGGAATTGGACCTCAACGATTTTGCCCTCTTCTGCGTTGAGTTGCCAGAGGGTCGAACTTCTTGAATTACTTTGAACGAAGTTCAGTGTTAGCACATATAATGCTAAATAAGTAATATAAACGGCCTCTGCCATCCTGGAGGTTCGAGAAGAATCCTCGGCGACCTCCAGGCTTTTCTTGAGGTAATCTACTTCAACTGTCACTTGGGTATCGAACTTTCAATCACAGATACAATCACAATTCAGAAGCAGACGACAGTAAACAAGGAATTAGGAACGAAATTGGAACCAGCTGTTCAAATGGTTCAATTCCACATTCCTTGTCCAAGCTTGGGTCCAGGAATTGAGCAACAAAGAATGGGGATCCCTAAACAAGTTTTTTATGAATATATTTAGTCCGCACATGCGCGGGCATCTCATGACGTCAATCAAATAAGATCTTGTATCACATTTTTAATTTCACATTTATATTCTATAGAATATAATGGGGAAATATTGCGATCGCGTTTTTTTTCTATCTTAGATATATTTTTTATCTGTATTTAAATTGGCACGACCTTGCAATTTGACTCTACTGATGGGAGCTGTTCTGGCGGGCTGCATCTCGTGATCTCCAAAAATGCTTTATTAATTACATTAACACATAACATCTTAAACTTCTCAAAACAGCTTCTGTTGAAGGTTTATTAAAACCAACAAGTGGATATCATATCTTGTCCTGTGCAGGGCTGGATTTAGGATTTATGCGCTCCTAGGGCTGAACCTGTAGCGCGGGGCCTACCGGGAAAATATTTTTTTTAGATTAACATAAAAAAACCACATTTTCAGCAATTATCTTATTAAAAACTTAAAAATAAACGGGCATGACTCTTTATTGAAACCATGTTAAATATATTTTAAAAAAAAGTAGACTTGTGGTGCGGGCCCAAAAGCTGCAGTCTGCTTAGAATGTGCTTAAATCAGGCCCTGGTCCTGTGAACAATAGAATTTTTATTATTTAAATTGTAAATTTTTTTTCTTTGGCTTTTTGGCCTTTCTAGCCATAAGCCAATTTACGATACTACTTATTTTATTTAAATTTGTCTCTACCTCCGGGGTCAGATTTTAGCCGGATGCCTCGAGCCGGATTCGAACCCGGGTCCAGTTGGTTAACAGGCTGGTGGTAAATTTAAAAAATGTAAATATTGTTAAATAATAATGCAACTGTATATAATTATGTAAATATTGTAAAAAAAAGAAGAAACGAACTGGCTAAATGGTTCCCGAGGTCATTAAATATAAAAAAAATGGTAAATTATAACAATATATTTTTATATCAAGATAGAGTTACAAAACTATCTATTTAATATTAAGCATTCGGAAATTATTATTGAACCACAACACTCAAATCTACCCCTTTTCGCTCCTTTTTGTTGCTCTATTCCTATTCGCAGATGATTGAAAAGCTTAAAAAAAACTTACAATTAACATGATAGAGGGCTCTTCGTGCAATAAGACACGCAATCAAAAATGGCATATCAAAAATTATATTTCTTTTTATTAATTAAATGTTTAATTTTAATTACTATAAATGCTGGCCAAAACACGCTAGTATTATTAGATAATTTAGCCATTAAAGAAACTCATTCTATGTTTTTTAAATCCCTCTTAGGTATGTATATATTTAAATATATTATAATAACCGGCTCCCTAATCATTTCATTCGTTTATTTATTTTTTAGAAAGAGGATATACATTGACTTATAAATCAGCAGATGATGCTAATCTACTATTATCAAAATATGGAGAGTTTCTTTATGATAATTTAATTATATTTGCACCCTCGGTTGAAGAATTTGGAGGGGCGATTAACGTGGAATCTATTACTCAATTCATCGATGGAGGGGTAAGAATACTTTTCATGTTTATATTATATTATATAGTAGATTAGAAGGTGATAGTATGCTCCACCAATATTTATTAAATTCATATTTATGAGATAAAAATTTATTTCTTACTATTTTGACAATTATGTCAAAATATAAATATTTCATTAGTCAGATTAATCTTATAAGGAGAAATTAATGAAACTGTCCTCTGCTTGATCAAATAAATATATAGCTATATTTAATGAAAATATATATGTATAATTTATTTGTTTAATATTATAGTTTCAAAGGATTGACCTTCAACATCAGTCTTTTTAATTAGAAATATTCTACTCTGTAATTTCTCGTGGTTTCAAATGCCCAATTAGCTGTGAGTAAATTAGTTTGTGATGTGACCAGCTTACTATTAAAACAAAACGAATTTAACTTCATCGAATCGGGTATTTGAACCCAGAAATAACAGATAGAATATTTCTAATTAAAAATACCGATGATGAAGATCAAACCTTCGAAACTATAGTCTCTATCAAATAAATTATATATATAAACATTTGTTATAATATATTTAGTACAGTGATACCTCGAGATACGAGTTTAATTCGTTCCGCAACCTTGCTCGTATCTCAAAGCAATTTTCCCCATTGAAATTAATTGAAATGCCATTAATCCGTTCCAGCCCCAAAAATGCTACCCTCAATTGTTTTTGTTACGTGTTTTTGAATAAGAAAAATGTATTTATAAATGACAAATATTGTATAAAAACATAATAAAAGAGAATGTAAAGCAAAAAAAACTGGTTTTATAAAGTGTACATACATATTTGTATTTTGGTCACTTAAATGCAACTTACACACAACTTAAATGCTACTGTATGCTTAATTTTAGTCACTGCTTTCTCTTCACTGGTCTTTGCCTTTTTCGCCGGATTCAAAAAAAACTGTCCAAGGTTTGTTTCTTCCTCCCTTTAAGAATGCTACGGAAATGAGTTAGGCTGTTAGGCAAGTGTCATTAAATAGCTCCAATGCAGGACCAGTTGCAACTTTTTCGGGGTGTTTCTTTTCCACGAACTGTGAAACTTTCTCCCACATTCCCAAGATCTCTTTTATCTCACTTGTAGAGATAACCTCCTCCACCTCTGGCTCTTCCTCGAAGCCAATTTCTTGCAGAACCCCCGAATGCTGCTGCGACTGTAACTTTGTTGTAACTGTTTACCCACTGCACAAAGAACTGCCTAGTGACCCATGCCTTCGGTTTGCCCTCCACATAACTTGCAGTTTTTCTTTTAAAATCTTATGTGACTTAGGGCCGGTTGTATGTCGCAAAGTAAATGCTTTTTACCACTAACAAACGGTAGATGGTAAATGGAGCCACTGGGATGGCCCTTAAAGGCTCTGGGGTTTTCCGAATGGTATACAAGCAGAGGCTTTATCTTGCAGTCGCCACTCGCATTGGCGCACAGTGCGAGAGTTAGTCTATCCTTCATGGGTTTGTGGCCTGGCATTATCTTCTCCTCTGCCGTTATGTAAGTCCTATTCGGCATCTTCTTCCAGAAAAGTCCTGTTTCGTCACAGTTGAAGACTTGCTGGGGGATGTATCCATTGGCTTCTATCAGTTCGGAAAAAGTTTCGCAGGTGGCCGTTGCTCGTATCTCAAATGTCGCTCGTATTTCAAAGCAAAACTTCGCTCGCTCGACAGCTCGTATCTCAAATAACTCGTATGTTAGGGCACTCGTATCTCGAGGTACCACTGTATTGGTTTATAGTTAAGGGTTACTGGGTAAATAATAGACGTAAGATATATTTATAACAATGGGTTTATTGCGAATAGTTACAATGGGAGGGCGGCAAGGTGTTTGACAGGCCTTACGATCGTATCTCAACCACCCCGTATGTTCTCTCGATCATCAGTGACTCCTCGCTTAAGTATAATTATATCCAGGTCAAACTCTGCAAATTAAGCATTACGCAAGCCTATTGCTTTTGCGTTGACCATAAAAACATGTCGACAAGGCATATCACAACACATTGTTGAGGTGCGGAATTTGGGCTTAGGGGTTGTTTAATTTAAGACCTGCCACCACGGATGGGGTGAAATGATTTAATTGATTTATGTAGAATATTTGTTTATTGGTAAAAAAGATAAAAGATATAGTACAACGTTACAAGCCTTTGGCTGCTTAATGATAAAAGTATTCTTTTACATATGCAAGATCAAAGTACTCGTTTTCGAGTATCAAGGGAGAGTGTCTTTTCTATCAAACACTCTCCATAATTTATATTAATATTGTGTTTATTTAATTTTCATTTTGTTTATTGGTAAAGATATCCCTTTAAGACCTATAATATCATGTCTTCAGTCGCTTGTTGGAAATCTATTATATCTATATTTTATTTAGAAAAGAAAATAGGACCGAAGACTTTGATTAGGGTATTTTCCCCCCAGATAATAAAGGATAGGGATGTGGGGCTTTTAGAGAAGTTTTCTTTTTTCTTTTTTCTTTTTTTTTGCTTCTAAGCAGGTCGAGGAAAAAGATTTATTTATTTAAAGAGTAGGTTCCGTCAAACCAATCGTAAGACTGTATATTATACTCAATGATGATGATAAAAAAAAAATAGTGATCATTAATTAAAAATGCTCGATAAAAAAAATAGTGATTATTAATTAAAAATGCTCTATAAATTAAAACAGCAACTCATCTTAAAAAGTTCAGTTTTTTCACTCCATGTTCCCTGATGAAATTAGTATATTTTTACATGCTTTAATATTAGCTTCACTTGTATCTATCCATGTGTATCTATCTATCAATGTGACTTTTGTTCTGTTAAATCCCGCAAACATTTCTCTATAAAAATAATTGTTTACCAACTAAATTTAAATGTAATTATATAAAAATAATAAAAATAAATACATTTCATTCTGTTAAATTCCGCAAACTTTTCTCTATAAAAATAATTAAGACTAAAAAATAAAAAAATAAATTATATTTTAAAAAAACTAAAAAATATGCTTCTAAAAAGTACAAAATAATGGAATACTTAATCAAAAAGCGTGGGGCACTTTGTCGAAATTAATTAAGTTTCTGCGCCCCACTCTTTTTATTAAGTATTACATTATTTTGTACTTTTTAGAACATATTTTTTAGTTTTTTTAAATTATAATTTATATAATTTAGTTTTTCTCTTTCTGCTTCATTCATCCCTAAAAATATATATTATTTACTTTTTATTTTAAATCTTTTAGGAAACGTCTTAGTTGCTTCTAGTTCTAATTCTGGAGATATTTTAAGAGAATTAGCATCTGAAGTTGGATTTGAAGTTGACGAAGAAGGGGCCAGTGTCATTGATCATTTGAATTACGATATTAACGATCAAGGAAAGCATACATTGATCGTTGCTGATCCTTCAGGACTTATTGATTCAGAAGTTATCGTTGGGAAGAAAAATATACCACCTCTACTTTTCCAAGGCACAGGATTACTTGCTGATAGAGATAATAAACTCGTTTTGCAAATACTTACTGCTCAAAGTACATCTTATTCATATATCCCCGATTCACCAATAAAAGAAGTAAGTTATTGACTAATTAAGTATATTACCAATTGTTCAAATACAAATTTATTAATGTTTCTTTTCAGTATCCTCATGCAGTTGGAAAAGATACGCTTTTAATTGCTGCTCTTCAAGCAAGAAATAATGCGCGAGTTGTATTTTCTGGTTCTCTTTATTTCTTCTCCGATGAAGCTTTTACATCGCCAGTTCAAAAAGCTCTGGTAATATTTACTGACTGACTTTTTTTTAGAATTATTTATATATATCTTAATTCCAAATAGTGATTTTTGTTTTATATTTTTATTTTATTTATTGTTATAAAATTCTTCCAAAACTTAGGGTAGTTCTTTCACAAATGCAAAAATTCAAGAAGTTTTTTGTTGGGATAATGATGAGAGGAGTTACACCAAAAAGGTGCAACCCCTAAAGGCCTGGGTTGGCCCCTCCATCGTGAAAAGAAGAAGAAAGAATTTTATGGGTTGGGCGGGGGTCGAAGGTATCTGTGGATACGGGTCTTAAATAGCTTAAAAGTGTTCGAAACTTGGAATATAAGTCATTAAAAGCATAATAAATACACTGTTAAAATTTGAAGACGATTTACCAAAGCAAACATGAAATAATTGCGATTAAAAATGAAATTTTTTACATAGGGTAGATTGGGAAAGGGTGGGAAAATGATCATTATTTTAATTTTTTTCGTTGAAGGACTTTCACCATCTTGATGAAAAACTAATATTTGTTAGAATAATATATTCGGAGTAACTTAAAAAAAAAATTGAAATTATTTACTTCGTAGTTTTGATAAAAAAAAAAAAACATATTTGGGCTATTATTTTTAGTGGAGGGGATATAATATCAATGGCTTGGAAACGATCCATTCATAAAGAGAGTATAGTAGTGTAAAATGTACAGTCACGTTAAAAAAACATAACCTAAAATTTTAGCACCGTTCATATTTATAGAGTGGTTACGAGGGTAAAACTTTTTGTGTGGATTGTCGCGAAACAACCTCCTTGAGTTGATAATTTTGATCAAATACATTCATCTATATATATAAAATTATATATTTTGACCGTAGTAATGTTAACTAAATACCTTAATATTAAACATTTGTCTATTTTTAGGGTGGAGTAAAGAACGAGAAATCCGGAAACCAACAAGTATCAATTGCTCTGAGCCAATGGGTTTTCAAAGAGCACGGTGTTTTGCGTGTGGGAGAAGTTAGTCACCATCGTGTTGGTGAAACTAAACCTCCTAGTGCTTATACCATAACCGATGACGTTGTCTTTTCAGTAGCAATAGAGAAACTGGAAAAAGGAAAATGGATTCCATTCGATGCTAATGATGTCCAACTTGAATTTGTTCGAATTGATCCATTTGTTCGTACGACATTAAAGAGGCGAAGCGACGACCGTTATGAGGCCCGGTTCAAAATCCCCGATGTTTATGGAGTTTATCAATTTAAAGTTGATTATAACCGAGTCGGTTTCACAAGATTGTATTCTACAACTCAAGTTTCAGTCCGACCCTTACAACATACAGAGTATGAAAGATTTATCGCCTCTGCATATCCATATTATGCAAGTGCATTTAGTATGATGTTTGGTGTATTTGTATTTGCAATTATCTTTTTGCACTATAAAGAAGATGCACCTAAATCTAAAAGCGAATAATTGTAAAATAAAATAAAATAACATTTTACTTTAATGATAACTTTGTGATTTTTTTCTACAAAAAAAATATAATTTAATTCTTTGTGAGTTTTTCATTAAAATATTTATATAAAATAGTTATTCATTTATTTTATTTATATTTTATTTCCATTATTTTAAATATTGTTAATCTTTAATGTGATGGATGTTAGCAAATGGTAATATTATTAATTTTGTTTTTATTTTCCCTCGTGTGCTTGTCAGGTTTAAGAACAGGAAAATACTCTCGGTTGAACCAGCTTTGGTGAAATTAAAAAAAATCCCTGCGGCAGGCCATAGGAAAGAGGTAGATTTCGAAGGGGCTCTAATCCCCTTTAGACTGCTCCTATCAAAAACTTTTCATAGACAAGTTGTAGAAGTTAATAATTAGTAGAATATTAGCCATTTGCAACCAAACTGGTATCATTCATATTAACATTGTTTATGCATTTTTTTAAGATTTCAGCCCCCCCCCCCCCCCCCCACCATTTCTACCCCCAACTATCAGTTTGTAACAAATTTTATTGCAATCGGTTGAACTTTGCGGCCTGCAAATCTATATATATATATATATATATATATATATATATATATATATATATATATATATATATATATATATATATATATATATATATATATATATATATATATATATCCCGAATTCATGGTACAAACGTTAATGCTAGGTACCAGGACATTGTAACAATGAGTTATTGTATAGGAATGTATAGTCGCAAGTGACGCGGTGAGGCGTAAACAGGGGAAATAACGGCTATACATTATACATACATTATACACTATATTACTATTACACTATACATACATATACATATTACATATACTTATTACATATACATTCCTATACAATAACTCATTGTTACAATGTCCTGTACCTACCATTAAAGTTTGTACCATGAATTCGGGACCACGCTGTATATAAACTATTGAATGGAGGGTGGTTTTGGGGTCTAGGGGCCATGATTAGAAAAACTATGATGAAATTTTCCGGAAGTCGCACCATGAGAGTGAGCGCAATTGGTATATTTCTTCGAAATCTACCTAAGAATTATTAAAAATTTTTGTGTTTATACAAACATTTCCGATTGATTATCTACATGGAGGCTGCACCCCAGGACCCGGCCTCTGAAGGGTAATATTCTTTTATATAAAGGGTGCCCAGGGCTCACTAAGGGCTAATTGTATGTCGGTTGGTAAAGTCTTTGTAAAAGTTGACAGTAACCTAGAATTCACCATGTGCCTGGTCGGATGGCCAATCAAATGACACGCACTTTCATCTAATTGGCCATCCCGCAGGGCACAAGGTGAATTCTAAGATTTTACCTTTTGTCAACTTTTACAAAGACTTTACCAACCGACATACAACTGGCCCTAAGAAAATAAAGGATGGTTTTCTACACCAGTCGCCTGAATACGGTCGCTTTCCGGCAATTTAAGTATTTTGCTCTATTGCTAAATATTTAATGAGGGAGGAGGAGAGCCCTTAAAGCTAACCAAGGGGCCCTAATAAACTCACGGCAACATTTTTTTTATACCCACAATATGTATATAAATAAACTTAGTATCTACTATAAATTTTTGAAATTTAATAAAATATTTTTAATCCCTTAATAATATAATCCCCAATTATTATTTAAATAAATTTTTTTATTTAGTATTTTTTTTCCACTAAAATTTTAGTTGGCACTCCTGCGCGAAAGATTTTCGATTTCATTTTATGAAAATGACAATTTGACAATTCAAGTTTTTTCCAATTTTTCTCTGAATCACCCATCAAACTTTTGAAATTTCTTTCATTATAAAAATCAATTTTAAGATATATGTGACTATTATATTTAATCATGAAGCTTAAAAAACTATGCACCCATAAAATGGAAAGCGATGTGACAAAACCATTTGCCTGTTCATATTCCGAGGATAATAAACTTGCGATTATTTCAAATAATGGCATTGAAATTATGGTAGGTTTACTGATAATCAATTTACAATTTAACCGAAAATATAGAGAAAATATGTTATGTAAATATATATAAATACAAATCTTTTATAAAAAAACAATCTTAAAACGTTCATTATAATATCACAAAGAGAAACAAAGAGTTTGTCCTCTGCTGATGCAAATAAACATACACACATATATATATATAGGGATAACCTCTTTGTTTCTCTTTGTGAATCAACAACTCTGCTACTCTCGGCAAAACAAAAACTTTTCAATTAAATTATAATATCAAACGTTTTTGGAGAAATTCTCCCTTTATCAATGGAATTTTGAACAAATTTAAAAAAATAGTTATTTCAAGATAGGAATCTAAAGCACCTATAAACCAATAAATATTTTGACAATCATCCAGATTCTCTATAAATATAAATATAAAATAGCATTTTAGAAAAAATATTTATTTTTTCTAAAAATTTACATTTTATTTTTATTCAAGGTAATTTCACCTCTAAGAGAATCTGGATGTTTGTCAAAATATTTATCTCAACCAAAATATTCTGTGAATAAATAGTTATGTATCTTGACTATTTTGGAGTTATACTGATCCAAACGCAGAAAGAATCATTAAAATCGGTTCATAAACAAAGAAGTTATGCCTGAACAAACATAACAAAAAAGGTCCAATACCAATGAAATTTATATTTTATCAATCGGAAAATAGACTGAACCCAATGCAAAAAAAATCATCAAAATCGGTTCACAATTGGCGAAGATATCGGGTAACATAGACACAAAAAAAAATTCAGTCGAATTGAGAACCTCCTCCTTTTTTGAAGTAGGTTAATTAAAAAACAGCCCAAGTTTGAAAAAGTAGTGAAATCTAGTGTGTAGCCAAGAATAATTAAGTTCAGAAAATAGTACTTTCAATTAAAATACATTCTTTCAATTTTAAAAGACAATCTAAATTTATGGATTCTAAATTGTTATTTTAGGTTAAAAATAAAATGAGAGAGTCTTCTGTTTTTTAAATAAAATAATTTTTAATTATTTCTACATTCTAATCTCCCAAGAGGAAACATGAAGAAAAAGACATTATATATTTTTCAAAATTTTCAATGTATAAATCTTAATTTGTAACTAATTTGAAATATTTGTGATAGACTGATGATGAAGGCAATGCCTTCGAAACTATAGTCTCTAGAAATAATTAAAAATTATTTTATTTAAAAAACAGAAGACTCTCATTTTATTTTAAACCTAAAATAAAAACAATTCTGTTACCATCGACAGTGAAATCTTTTATTCAACTAATCTAAATTGTTAATATTAGATTATTTTCATGAAACTTAGCTGTTACGAATTATACTGTAAGGGTTAATGAACTAAATTCAGTGTCCAGCCAAGTTTCATGAAAATAATCTAATATAAGAATTTAGAAAGAGAAACAAAAAGGTTGTCCTCTGCTTAATGCAAATAAACATACAGAAGCAGAGGACAACCTCTTTGTTTCTCTTTGTGAATCAACAACTCTGCCACTCTCGGCAAAACAAAAACTTTTCAATTAAAAATTTAGAATCCATAAATTTAGATTGTCATTCAAAATGGAAAGAATGCATTTTAATTGAAAGTACTATTTTCTGAACTTAATTATTCTTGGCTAATTTAACTTGGCTGCACACTAGATTTCAGCTCTTTTTAAAATTTGGCCTGTTTTTTCACAGAATGTTTTGGTTGGGATTTTTCTGCTTTTTGTAATCTATGAGGAAGCCCGTTGGTTCAAAGGGCTAGAATTTTTATTTTTGACTCTCCCCCTCCCATTTGGGCTGGTTAGTTTTTGTATTTCTAGTCTTCTGGGGGCCCACAGAATATGTATACAAATTTTGGTTGAGTTTGGACCAACGGGCTAGAATTTTCATTTTTGACCCCCCCATTTTGAAGGGGCTGAAAGATAGAAAGTTTGGATATTTTGAATTTTTCCTTTGTTTGTGTCCCAAACTCTATCTACTAGCAGGCGAAATTTCATGATGTTTGAATGATTGTAAGTACCCTATAAGTTTTTATGACCTGTCAGTGAGTTCCAAAATTACCTATTTTCTCAGGTCCATATCTCAGAATCCATTTAAGCTATATTATTGAAATTTGGTACTCTCCTCAAGATGGATTACATAATTACATGTGTGCAATTTCAGTTCTGTATCTCAAATGGATTCTGAACTGCAGGGCAGTCGAATTTGGCTTGAAATGGTTCCTGTAAATAGCGTATAGCGTGTACGGGCAAGCTAATGCCCGAAGTTGACCTGCTCACGCTGTGCGCTTTGATTTGTTTATAGGTGCTTAATATTCCTATCTTGAATTAACTTATGATTAATTAATGGCAAATACCTAACATACGTGTTAACAGATCGGGCGCTCTGGACTGGGAGATTGAATATATAACATCTCAGATTTCAAATTCATTTGGTGATCCATCCAAGTGTTATGCGGGCTATATAGCTGGATTATAGCTAAATGGATCATATCTTTTTAATTCTCTCTTGGTCCAGACTCAGCATACTCCAATAGCTTCAACCGCAGTAGTCTCGCGATATATATCTTGTTTAAAAAGCGCGATCAAAACATTTCTCGCTAATGTGTTAATTATTCTTTGACATATTAATGAGAAAATTAACTTCACTATTTGAAGTAACTATTTTTTCAAATTTGTTCAAAATTCCATTGATAAATTTTTTTAAATTATATCATGGATGTAAAAAATTATACACTACCTATATTTTCTTTATATATTCTTCTTATTTTCATAATTATTTTTAAGAGATTTACTTATTATAACAAGACTGATAGGTTTGTTTTGCCTGTTAGGCGTGGGGTCTGCTTTTCCTACTTGCTCTCTCCTCGCCTTCAATTGTTGAGGCAGACAACATTACTTCATCTGTATTTGGATCGTATACGAACTTTTTTCCAGCAGCATTTGGAGATTTTGATTCAAATGAATTAACTGATTTATTTGTATTGGAAAATGATGGAAACCAACTTCAAGTTTTACTTGCTTCGACAAATTCTGAACCACTTTTTAAGCCTATGAAATCATTATCTTGTAATTTAAAAGAAAATAGGGCAACTTCTGTTGTACCTGGAGATTTTGATGGAGATGGTTTTTCTGATATTCTTACTACATCAGTTGATACAACTACTGGCAAAATCAAAGTTTACATACATTGGGGAGGTGGGAATCATATAAACTGCAGCAACCCTAATGCACCAATTGCCATTCTAGACGCCCAGCCTTTAGCTATGGATTACAATCAGGATCCAGCAGTTGACTTATTTGGAGTAAAAGATAATATTGCTGGGTTTTGGCTTATTTCAAATAGATCCACCACAACCAATCCTACAAAATTATTAGGGAGAAATTCTAGTTGGGTGGAATTACGTAAACCACATTCGCATGCTTTCTTAGATGTAAATAATGATTATTTTGCTGATCTAATTTTGAGTACAGAAAAAGGCTATGAAGTATGGCTTGGGAATATATCTAAAGAATATACTTTTAATACAAGTTACGATAATCCTCCTAAAGCGCATGATATTGGGCAATCATTGTTCGCGGATATTAATCTTTCAGGGCATTTAGAACATATAGTACCTGTATGTTTAGATAAAAATTGTAATGATTGTACTCTATTTACTCATTCTTCATTGGGATTAGATTCCAAAGAAAAATGGAAAAATTTAAATCCAATAATGAAAGATTCAAATGGGCAAAATTGGTGTTTTACAAATAAAGAGCCGGTTAACACAAGAACAGTACGAGCTGGTGATTTTAATATGGATGGGCATCCAGATTTACTGGCTAGTTTATCTGATGGAAAATCAGACCCACGAACTTACTTACTTGAAAATGTAATTGGAAGTTCTGGGGGCCGAACTTTTCAAATTAAATGGGATGCTCTTTCTCCTTTAAGCAATTCTTCGGTTTTGGGAACATTCTATGATCTCTACCAAGATGGTGTTTTGGACGTGATTCTTGCTGGAAAATCACGAGCCCAAGCTTTTAGAAACACATTAGATTATGATGCAAATTTTATTAAAGTAATGGTTCTTGGGGGTGGGAGTGTACCCGGAGCCCATGTTTCTTATCATACTACTACTCAAGAAGGTGCTCCTCGAGTGGCAGCAACCGTTCAACTTTCTCAATCTGCACATTTTACTCTTGCCTTACCATACGTTATTTTCGGTTTGGGTAGAACTCCTAATTTCGTCGATTCCTTAGATGTTAGTGTAGGAGGTAACTCAAGAGAATGGACCCAAATTATCCCTAACTCTCAACTTGTTGTAACAACGCGTCTTCCTAAATGGCGGGCTAGATTATTTGTTACTCCTAGTAAATTGGTTTTAAGATCTGTGTTTGCTCTTTTGGCAACTTGTGCATTTATTGCTGCTCTTATTGGTATATTATATTGGAAAGAACGGCGGGAGGATCGTTTAGAAAAACTTCAAGAAGCACATCGTTTTCATTTTGATGCTATGTAGAATATTTTAAAACTAATAAATCACACCCTTGTCTTTTCATGTAATTTATTTTGATCATTATGTTGTTTCATGTATATAAATAAATTTTATTTTTAAATTTTTATCTTTTTTTTTTTTTATTCCATCAATTACTCATTTTTTTCACAGGAGCTTAAACATGACCCAAATGAATCGGACATCGTGGTTGCCACTCGCTGGTCTCACGTTATACTCACCACTAATCTGCCGACGAGCGCCGCATCGAAGGACATTTCAATGGAAATAGCCTACAATTTAGAGAGAAATGACTTGATTGATTTAATTTTGAATGGAGAATTATTTCCGAATCATACACGCGCGAAACCGCCAGACGTTGATATTTCTCAAGTAAAATGGTCCCCGAAAGGATTACATTCTCGATCGCGTTGTCTTTTTACTACCCTCAATAATAGAGGAGAATGTATTATTTGGGCATATATATCAAACGAATGGATTTCATTATCATCTCCATCTGATAAATTTAACGAACTCTTTGATTTGGAAGTTTTAACAAACCTGGATTTTAAATTACAATTAGCACAACTTCGTAAAAATGTTAAAGAATTGTTTATCACTTCGATTGAATGGAGCCCACTTCTAAATGATTTTGCTTTCCTTGCGACTGGTCATGCTTCAGGAAAAATATTTTTTTGGAAAGTCGAATCTTACGATTCGTTTAAAAATAAAGAATTATCTATAAATAAAGAAACATTTTTTTTAGACTTAAAAGATCGTATTAACTTATTAAAATGGCACCAATGCGAAAATTGTTTTTATCTATTTGCTGCAAATATTAAAGGACAAGCATTTCTTATACCACTTGAAATTAATAATTCAAATTTAGACCAATCACGATCTCCAGTAAGTTTGTGGGACGACGATGATGGGATTATTATAGGACATTGTTTAATTAGAAATAATGATAAAGAGATAATAATAATTTTTTCCAAACAACAACATTTATTTCATGTTAGATTAAGCAAAGAAGGCTTGGGAATAATAAAAAAAGAACATTTCTTAATTGGACTTATTACTGGTTTAGAAATGTTGGATATCAATACCGTTATACTTACTTCACATAGAGGCTATATTTATAAGTTGGACCTAGTTAATAATACAGGTATAAATAAACCTGAACAAATAGATAATCTACGCCTAGAGAATTATACTTGTTTAGGCCTCTCTGCTGAAATCTGCGCCAATTTTGGTTTTTTATATTAAGGTATTTATAAAACATTTTCATATTATTACATTAATATAACATATTATGTATATGTACATTAATGTTTTTATATTAATTCTTACTCTTGAAGTCCATTCATATATAAATAAGTATCTCAATATAGTGTGTTGAAGACTTGAATGAAACCAATAATAATTAGTAGAGATTGTGGTGTTAGTGCAAGGTGAAACATCTTTAATAAAGAGAAGAGTAAATAAATATTATATTTAATATTGATTTACTATGAGTTAAGGATACTGGTCACTTATTTCACATTAAATTAATGTGAAATAAGTGACCTAGTATCCTTAACTCATAGTAAATCAATATTAAATATAATATTTATTTACTCTTATCTTTATGAAATCAATAAGGTCAGCGTTTCCCGAGGGGTGAACCGCGATTGTAATTAGGTGTACACCGTCTTTGGAATTATTTGGAATTACTTTGGAATTCATTAGATAATCTATTGTCTTCTACTTGGAAATGGAAGTGGAAGTAGGTGTACATGATTTTAGGTCGCGGTTCACCCCTCGGCGTTTCCCAAAGTGTGGGTTGCGACCCGGCACAGGATCGTAGAAAAAATTTTCCGGGTCACGAAAAAAAATCTTAAATCTTTTGAAACATTACATAAATTTATTGAAACCCATGCAAACTATGATGAAGGAGATTTACATCTATAGAAACACTATCAGTTTCAATTCAAGAATATCTTTCGGAGCTAATAAATAGTTTTAAAGACTACTTTCCGGATATTTCTTCAAATAATATGTGGATTAAAGATCCTTTTTCTGTCGAAATTGAAAACGAAGAAATGTTTAATCTTAGTAAACAAGAAGTTTAATCGAAATTTCATGCGACACCGATCTGAAAAAAAATGTTTGAAACTGTATCACTAATTAATTTTTGGTTGCGCTGTCAAAAGGAGTATCCAAGCCCCAGCGAAAAAGCGATACAATAGCTTTATTCGTTTTGGATGCCTTGGGCGCCCTTATGTCAGCCTCAAGTCACTAACCCATATTCGTTTAGGAAAACGAAGGGGGGAGAATAGGGAAACGAATAGGGCTGGGGCACACCAAGTCGGTTGGTATTCCTAAACGAATATGGGTTGGTGACTTGAGGCTGACATGAGGGCGCCCAGGGCATCCAAAACGAATAAAGCTAATTTTTAATGCCTTTTGTCACCACTTATACATGTGAAGCTGCGTTCTCAGCCTTGGTGTACTTAAAAAATAACTATCGAAACAGATTGGATGTCGAACCTAATTTGAGAATAAAATTAATAGACCAGTGGTTCTTAACCTTTTTAAGACCGCAACCCAAATTTGAGAAATATGTTCTTGTCGCGATCCCCCCCCCCAAAAAAAAAAATAACAGATTTTTTTAAATACATTTTTTAGATCATACTTAAGAAATTTTCTTCAATTTTACAATGATGACCTTTTTTTAACGCATTTATTATATATATATTTTTTAATTAAGATAAACAAGGCGACTTATTTTTTATCCAAAGTAAATTTAATGGAAAAGTACGTGTTTTTCATATTTTCATTTTTAATAGTATTGAAAAAATTAAAATATATTTTTAAACTCATTGAAAATAAATATAGTAGGTAAAATATTTGGTTAACAACACTGCGCGACCCAAAGAATATGCTTTGCGACCCATAGGTTAAGAACCACTGCCCTAGACCATTTTGAGCAGGGCTTATATTGGTACAGAACCTCTGGTCTGCGAGACCCATTCACACTTTGCCACTTTTTTAGATTTGCTATACACTTACAATCAAATTGAGAATATATAGGGTATTGCTATTATTATAATAAAAATTATAAATAAAAATATAATCAAGTAGGGTCAGCTTATCCTTAGGAATTAATAGTTTGCCTACCGACCGGAAACTCATAATTTAGGCCCGACTCTGTAAAAATAAACCGACTATAATCTAACCTCCCACACCAATTTATTTTATTTTTTATTTATTTATTTATTCATTCATAATTCTTACAATTTAACTTTACACAATGCTCACACAATTTACACACACTCAGACAGATATTCTTGAAGGAAAATATAATAATTACATAGGATCTGACTAAATGGGTTAAATTTCCGAGGTATTACAAATATATATTATAAGCAGGTGGTATAAATATAAAAAAAAATTCTAAAACATTTAATAAAATCGTGTGATTATTTACAAGCTATTAAATTCTGAAAAATTCATTTGCCCGTCTTACTTAGAAAATCTATTTGTCGTCGGTCGTTCCACCAGGAAGACAACCCTAGAGCAGGTGCACTATAAAACTAAACACTTCTTTCATTCCTTCAAATTGGCGGGTGCAAGGCTTTGGAATGAACTTCCATCCAAATTTCATGCAATCCCGACTCTTGGTGCTCTCAGATCTTCGTTCTTTATGGATCCCACCCAATAACTGATACTCCTTACTCTTATTTCCTTTATGTCTTCTAATCTTTCTCTACTTTTTTCTTCTCTTCTTCCCCTATAAAATTTGTGTATTGGTGAACTCTTTTGCCAAATTTGTAAAATATTGTTGCTAAATTATGTATAAACACTAGGTGGGACCTAAGGTTGTTTGTTTATATACTTTGTTAAATAAATAAATAAAATCAATATACTTACTTAATTACTTCTTGTGACCAAACAACATTTCCAATGTTTTAGTCTCCTCTATAACACCGGTCAACACAATTTTTGTCCTAAAGTTTTAAATATCAAATTTCTGTTCCTTTTACGTAAAAAATTAAGGGAAAAATTGATTTTTAAAAAAAAGTTTGCTTTTGTAGTGGTTATAATAATAATAAACGACGAACTCAAAATTTAGTTAACTTTAATTCAAACAAGACTCAATGTTGTCTAATTTCTAGGCGCGAAAATAAAGATTTCCCTGATATTCACTTCGATTCGAATACCCTAAAAATGTGTGACAGCCTATCCATGTTGGGCGTCTCTGTCGCATCTGACCTGTCTTGGAATGAACACATCTCCTCTGTGGCGAAATCTGCAGCAAGGAAGATTGGCTTTTATTCAGGTCCAAGCGATTTTACAAACCCCTACAACTTCTCACCATCTACAAGGCCCAAATCCGCCCCTGTTCTCGAATACGGCTCTCATCTATGGAGAGGAGCCTCAAAATATTCTCTTGCTACCCTGGATGCAATTCAGAAACGAGCCGTCAGGCTAATTGACGATTCTACCCTCACCGACTCCCCGACTCGCTGGCTCATCGAAGAAATGTCTCTGCCCTTTCCCTTTTCTATAGATACTATCACGGCAGGTCCTCTGATGAGATAAAATCAATAATTCCCCCCAAAGCATGCTTTGCACGTAGCACACGTTTTGCCGACTCCCAACACTCTCTCGCGGTCAATTGGAAAAGTGCCGGACCACTTCATTCGCCAATACATATATCCCCATAACTTCAAGGAACTGGAACTCTCTCCCAGCCTCCATCTTTCCCAGCACCTATAATCTTCAAACCCTTCAAAACCGGGGTGTATAGACACCTACGTCTACACCGTCTCACTTAATCAACTTTCCCTTCTCTTCGGTAATGCAAGGGTCTTTCGAGATCCATAGGGGCTGCATCTTTACTGGTGCACCCCTTCTTGCATTAGATTGCATTAAAAAAAAAAAAAACGAAAAAGGCCAATTTGACCTATTTTCGAGTCCCATTAGATATTAAACAGCAATATTTGAAATCAAAATATTTTGTCGACCTAATAGAAAACAGCTTCTCTTTCATTTTCAAATTGCCACTTGTTTTTAGCTCAATTAGAACTCGAATTATAACTAAAAACCTAATACCTGTATTTTTATCTATGTTTATTATCCTTTTGATCACGTAGTTTTAGTTTTTAGTTATAACTCGAGTTCTAATTGAGCTAAAAACAAGTGGTAATTTGAAAATCAAAGAGGAAACTGTATTCTATTACATCAACAAAATATTTTGATTTCAAATATTGCTGTTTGATATCTAATAGGACTCGAAAATAGGTCAAAATGGCCTTTTCGTCGTTTATTATTATTATAACCCCTACAAAAGCAAACTTTATATGGAATATATGTATTTTTCCTTTATTTTGATGCACACTGAATAGAAAAATCATGAAATAAATCTTAGGAAAAGATAAAAAAAAAATTTGTCGGCCTGTGTAATGCCTCGCCACTTTGTCCTATCCCGCGCCATAGACTTCCAATTTCCTTGAGCAGCCAACTCTTCAAGATCTCTGGCTATATTGTCCATCTATCTTTGCCATGGTCTACCTGGTTGTCTTTCAAATCTGTTTTTCACTTCCACCTGAACTTTTCTTTGAATTCTAAGTTATTTAGTTTCTTTATATCTACCCTGAATTTCTCAATCTCATAATATTTTGGTGTTTTTCTGATAGTGTTTCTTAGTCTAATAAAATTAATATAAGGACTATATTTATTGTTAATACAAAAATAATTTGTATTTCTTTTTGTTTTTGAGATCATATCATCCCCAGTTGGTTAAATCTTCAGGGAGAGATAAGAGTTTTTTCTAAAACTGATCTCTGTACTTTTGAAAATAATAAACCTTTATGGACACAAATGGAAGTATTAGAGAGTATCCGACATAATTGTATTCAAACAGGCAACATTCTTGGTATAGAAAAAACTAAAGACCCTGATTGGATTAAAAATTGTACTCCTGGTGAATTAAAGCAATGTTTACATTTAGTTCTAATTGCAATCGCTCATGAAGATACTCGAGATAATGAAGGTCGAAATACTGAATTGGTAAGATAAATCTGATTTTTTTTATAGTAATCTATATATTAATTATAATTTTTATTTTAGTTAGAATCATCTAAAAAAATCAAAATACATTTATCAATTATACATGCGTGTTGGCTAAAGAAAAGGCTTTCTTCAATTTGGCAAAATAATTCAGCTTCATTTTCAAATTTAAATTATACCACTATTTGGACGCTATGTAATCTGATAATTGATGAAGCAACTAAATCTGGAATTCAAAAAGTAAATAAGGAGATTTTACCTGGGCCAGATTTATGCACAGAAAAATGTATTATCTGTGAAGAACCAATAACGATATCAATCGCCGATGACGGTCTATATAAAGCCGTTGGATCTTGCAAACATAATGTCAATAGATGTAGCTTTACCTTTAGACAAATCGGTTTAGAATCTATAATGATATGTGAAAATTGTCCTGGAGTTTATGCCTGTACAGATTGTGAACTCTTAGCCTCTCCGGATTTGCCTAAATGCATCTATTGTGATTCTTTTCTTGAATATGATGAACATCAACATTAATTAATATGGGTAAATAAAACGGGCACCTGAATTTATTATAACCAAATTTGGTCGAAACTTTTTTCACTGGTACAGTAAAAATAAAAGTTCGAGAACATTAATTAATCAATTAATTAAATAATCAAAACTAACTATGTAAATTGTGAAGGTTTAATTGATTGATGCCACTTCGCTGCCGTCTTTTTTCTGCAAAAATATAAATCATATTTCTTTTTTTTTCCTTTCAACAGATAAATTATATTCCCTTATTCATTTAATGGAAATAAATGTTTTTGAAAATAATATTAGAAATTGAAAATTAGGAAAGATAGCTCATTTTACAGACAAAATATTGATGATCTATTTTTTAAAAAAAAGGAATCGAAATATTTAAATTTAATATCAAATAAGAAACAAAGTAAAGAAAATTTGCATGAAATTTTCTCTGGAGAAGACGGACTGGTAGAACTTTTTAATTTAAAGTAATGGAAAGCACCCCAAGGGTAGTGAGTTAAGAAAATATTAACATATATCAAAATAAGGTGTAATTTATTGGATTCCTTCCTCCTTTCCTTTCAAACCGACGTTTCGGAGGATTCTTCCCTCCTTCTTCAGGGTTTCAAGGGGTCAATGAAGGAAACAAATCCTTCCGAAACGTCGGTTTGAAAGGAAAGGAGGAAGGAATCCAATAAATTACACCTCATTTGGATATGTGTTAATTTTTTCTTTCCTCACTACCCCTGGGCTTCCTTCCATTGCTTTCAATTAAAAGTTCTACCAGTCCGTCTCTCTCCAGAGAAAATTTCGTGCAAATAAAAAAAAAAAATTAATTAAATATGTGTATATTAGTAGATATGTAATTATTATAGCAATTAAAATAAATCTTTTTTTATTCAAAAATTCTTGTTTGCTTTAATTCCAATTTTCTTTTTATTAGATATATATTTATTGTTTCAGAAGAAAGAGATATCAAAATTAAATGTCCCTTAAAAATGTCGGAGACAAACAAGGAAGCCAAAATTAAAAAAAAAGGTTTAAAACAGAGATGTGTTAAGTCACTCATGATCTTTTACTTACACAGAGAAGAGGTGCTCAAATAATTCAAAACAGAGTAACATGAATTGAAAAATGAGGACCAAATATTTTGCTAAGCTTAAGGTACGTTTTGCTCGGTGCGACTATCAAGATGATCTTTCAACAATAATCGTGCAAAGATCGTCCGACGAGGAAAATATACCTTAACGACAGTCGTTTGAAGGAAAACAACTCCTTAAGAAATACAAAGAAATAGTGCTCAACGATTAGACTGATCGACAAAAATTAAACAAAAATTTCTCCCCGTAAACCTAACAATGGATTCCAGTAGAGTTTTATACCCTGATTATCATGAAATTTCCCGACAACACGTCAGAATTTTGAGATATTATCGGTTAAAATGACGGAAAAGGCCATTTTGACCTATTTTCGAGTCCCATTATTAAACAGCAATATTTGAAATCAAAATATTTTGTTAACGTAATAGAAAACAGCTTCCTCTTTGATTTTCAAATTACCACTTGCTTTTAGCTCAATTAGAACTCGAGTTATAACTAAAAAAACTAAGACCATATGATTTTATCTATGTTTTTTATCGTTTATAATCACGTAGTTTTAGTTTTTTTGCCGATAATATCTCAAAACTCTGACGTGTTGTAAAAAATCGGGAAATTGTATGATAATCAGTGTATAAAACTCCATTGTTAGGTTTACGGAGAAAATTTCTTGTTTAACAATGTTATCGTTGCACGATTATTGTTGAACGATCATCGTGATAGTCGCACCGAGCAAAACGGCCTTATAGGCATAAAAAAATAATTAGATGATGTATTTTAGCAGATATGATTCTTATGCTGACGTTCAAGAGAGGAGAGTGAGAAATAATATGGGAATAAAGGATATGGGATGTAGGACTTCAGGAGAACCGAAAGAATTGGCATGAGATAGAGTCACATGGATGTGTTGGATCAAACTACTCTTAGGACTCTATTAGGGCTGGAACACACTTGGCGTTTTTTACTGATCGGATTTTTTGCCGCTGCTGCTCTAGCGTTTACACACTGGGCGGTAAACATTCTTGCCGACGCCACCATCATCAGTCGATCACAGATCTGACACCGTGCAACAACAACAAGAGTCTATTTCATTGTCGTTTTGTTATATTATAAATAGGGTTGTGTATAACATGAATAGAGAACAACTTCTTGCATTATTGTTATTTCGTCGTCGATTGAAGAGGAAGCGAAAAAATAGACTTATTTGGGTTCATCCGATTAATAAAAGGAGAGAGGAATTTGGAGCCTTCTACACTTTGTTTCCTGATTTAAAAACGATGAAGAAAAGGTTTTCAATATCACCCTTAAACAATTAAAATTATTATAAAAAGGAAAAAAATGCTGTTGCCGCTTCACAAAATACATTGAAATTTATATCGCGAATTCGCGACCGCCACAATAACCACTAATACACCACTCTCAATTTTCAACTTCAGCGGTCGTCGGTAGACTGGACGCCGAGTGTGTAAACGTGCATTTACTCATGTAGGCCACCATTTCAGCGGCTAACCGACGAATGTAGTTGTCGGTAAAAAACCGACGAAAGTAGTGGCAGTGGTCGGCTGCATTGCTACCGTCGACGTTAAATAATCCGATCGTTTATTTTACCGCCCAATGTGTAAGTCGCAATACCATCCTATGCGCCTCTACTGGCACGGCGGCATCGGTATAAAACGCCAAGTGTGTTCCAGCCCTTAAGAATGAATCCTTAATATATATTTTAATCATTTATTCGAAAAATAATTGTTATAAAATTAACAAAATATTTATAATATTTTTAAGTGCTCTAATTAACATAACTAAATATAAAATAAATTTCAATTCATGGTCCGACAAATAGAACAATAAAATAAAATAAAATAAATCACACATTAAATGAGACATTTAACAGATTTTCTGCATGTAATATTAGAAATATTTTAATCAGTCAATACTAAGTTTTTTAAAGATAAATAATTATTTATAGCTATTATAAAATAATTAAATTTATGGCTCGATGCAGAGAGTGTAAAGTTAGGAAAAGTAATCGGCGGTATTATCGTTCCATATTATGTCATGTTATGGCAAGGTGACCTCATATCACCGAACTCAGGGTCGTTCCTTTTTGGGGATATAAAGTCCTTGAATAAACTTTAATTTAATTGAAGAATTTAGGTTTTTTATATTGTTTAACTACTGATATATGGTTCGGGTTGGTCGAGCATGTGGTGCTCCTGCTTTAATATCGTGCTGACGATAATAAAGTTGGTGGTTCGAGTTCAAGCATCGCTCGTTGCAAAAATTTAGCCGGCTAAAATTCGGCATCTGCACTAAAATTACTATCTCTTAAAATTATCATACTAGGTAGGATCTGGCTAGATGGACTCTAATACACTGTTCCGCAAACTTTTTATATTCAAGGTACACCTACCAAATCAAGAAATTTTAGAGGTACACCAAAGAAAAAAACAATATTTATTTATTATTATAATCAATATAATAGGAAAAGATGTTTAATGAGTAATGTGAGCCTGCTTAACTGAGCATAGGCGATCAAAATTTGGAGGAATCGTTGATAAGGCTGCTCGCATAACTCTCAGCTATGTGTATGTGCATAATCTAACAAAATTTGACATTTTTCCTCGGCACACCATCTAATGACCTCGGTACACCAGTGTGCCACTTCACACACTTTGCGGAATACTGCTCTAGTATTTGAGGCCAAAAATAAAAAAGTATTAATGATTTCCAAACAAATAATTAAGTACAGAGCTAATTCGAGATAATTGGCTCTGATATTCCTCAAATTAAGAAAAGCTCGGATTACATGGAAATAAAAACAAAACAAAGGGTAAGGTATAAATAAATGCTTAATGAGTACAATAAAAGGTTAAACAATACTTGACATAGATATGAGCTAATATTACCAATTTGAAAAGATACACGAATATGAATTTTAAAGAGATTTTCCAGTTTTTTCATTTTAAAATAAATCTTTGATTTTTAGCACTAATATCTCACCATCTTTTAAGAAATAGGCTTGAATTGCACGGGACTTCGAACTACTTAGGTTTAAATTACCGTTCTACTATCTAGTGTACTAGATTGGTTAAATAATTTGAAGGAAAAACTGAAAATTTTTTCAGTACATTGTGTTTTAGTGATTTGTCAAATTTTCTCTAAGCTAAAAAGATGAAAATAGAGGTGCAATTTATTAAAACGTAAAACAAAACCCTATTTGAGTTGCTACCACGTCTGTCCGTTTCTCAGAGCCTGGATCCATTCTAGCTCCAAGGGCGGATCCAGGAATTTTTTTATGGGGGGGGGGAGAATATATATAAGGTGCCCGATGTAGGGGGGGGGTCACAGACGCCCCCCCCACACACACATAGAACTTTATTTTCAATTTTAAAATTTTTTAAAAAAATAGACTTTTTTTTACAAATTTCATATCTCATATTTTAAGTTCATTAAAGTAAAAAAAAAAATTGTTATAAATTCCCTGTCGATTTGCCCGCCGTTTTTTGGCCTCTGCGTGCGACGCACGTGTTGCACTCCCGCCAGGCACGGGCCTGTATGGGGGGGTCGCCCCCTCCGCCCCCCCCCTGGATCCGCCCTTGTCTAGCTCTGAACAAAAATTTTATTGCTCATTATGTTATTAATGGTGATATAAATTCATGTATTACCTAGTTTTTTAATTTGCCGTGCTCTCCTAGAATGTACCCTGATTGTAGTCTTAATTACTGATATGTTGCGGTGAATTTCAGTTTATGGTACATCAGGGCGCCTAGTACCCAGGAACGACCCTGTGTACCAAATAAAACACCACCGATTCATTAAATAAAGCTTTGTTACTCGTTTGCATTGCGCCCAAGTAATTATCAATAATATAAATTGAAAGGTTCCTTTTTGCCGAGAGTAGCAGAATTTTTATAAATTAAAGGAGAGAGTAAAAGAATTTGTCTTATAAATTTTATATTTATTTATAAAGAGACTATAGTTTCGAGGACTTTGCCCTCTTCATCAGTCTATTACAATTGATTCACAGGAACACTCTCTTTTATTGTCTCCTCTAATCAATAATATAATTAAAATAAATAATAAAATTAAGAATTTTCAAAAAACCCAAGAATCTTCATTCGGTGAAAAACCATGTTGCGTCTGGATGTTAGTTTGTGAACTAGATGAGTTGATTTGAAATTGAGCTCCCAATTGAGAAGCGGTTGCTTGGCTTAATCCTTGCGCTAATGTTGAAACATATATTATTGGTTCAATAGGTCTTCCCGTGTTCAGAGCTTCAATTAGAATATGGACATAATTTCTAGCCAACCGGAGAGTTTCAATCTTGCTTAATTTAGCTGCTCGATTTGAACCTAAAGGCAACACACTTAGAAACAAAATAAGTATTATTAGAGATTACTTTTTAGATAATTAAAATGATAAAAAAAGCTATTGTTCAAGAAAAATATATTTTTTCAAAAACATCAAAATTATATAATGCAATTCTTAAAATAATACTCCGTGCGCTTAGCAGTCTGTGCAGTGTTTATTTAATTTACTTTCTTTCTTTCTTGCTTATTCGTGCTTAGAATTGTCTGATACGTGAAGAAAAATAATTTTCTATCATGATTTTTGTGCCAGTCAGTGTGTGTTTACGTGTGTTTGGATTCTAATATCCATAGGATCTGAACGAACGGAAATTCGTATACCTTATCTAGATTTGTATTTCGAAAACGAAGAACTGATTAGATTTGTGTCTTTCTAGCTTCAAGATTTCAGTTGGAAAATGCAGAAAATGAAACAAACAAATAAATAAATAATAAATAAAATTGTTATAAGGTTGTTACTAATAGTTTGGTACACATGCTTGTATTAATCTATATATATAAAATTAAGGTTTTGTCTGTACATTACTCCAAATTTTGGTTGCACACGTTTCAAGCAAAGTTATAAACGAAAACAGCTTCAACAAAATTCCTGTCTGTATGTCTGTTTGTCTGTATGTCTGTCTGTTTCAGTGGTTTCCGCGAAAAGTTGCTCACGATTCACGTAAAAACGGCTGAAGGGATTATTATGAAATTTCATATTTACATCAGATGTCTTCTAACTTACGTTTTTAGCTATATAACGTTTTGATATTTGGATATTTGGAGGGTGAAAAAATGTAAATTCTTGCCCTTGGAGTAGACTCAACCAAATTTTGTATACATAATCTCTGGGCCTCTAGAGAGCTAGAAATGCAAAAACTAACCACCCAAAATGAGGCGGAGGGTCAAAAAATGTAAATTCTTGCCCTTGGACCAAACTCAACCAAATTTCGTATACATAATCTGTGGGTCAACAGAAGGCTAGAAATGCAAAAACTGGGTGCGGGGTGGCATGGGGATGGGGTGGGGTTCGTGCGCTGGGGGTCCAGGGGGCGTGCCTTGCAGCTAGTAAGCTATATATGAGTATCGTAATCCAGGCACAAACAAAAAGAAACAAGTAGAGAAAACCATTGAAAAGGTTTTTAGTTTGCCGAGAGCAGAGTTAATGTTTCATAAAGAGAAATCAATAGGATTATCCTCTGTTTGATACAAACGGCAAACCCCACTCATTGTTACGCCGACGATAGCACTCTACACGGCAAACCCTCTCTCCCGAATAATCGAATCAATATTGCCTCCTCAATTACTCTCGACCTAGACAAACTGAATAAATGGGGCTCTCAAAATTTAGTTAACTTCAATTCAAACAAGACTCAATGTTGTCTAATTTCTAGGCGCGAAAATAGAGATTTCCCTGATATTCACTTCGATTCGAATACCCTGAAAATGTGTGACAGCCTATCCATGTTGGGCGTCTCTGTCGCATCTGACCTGTCTTGGAATGAACACATCTCCTCTGTGGCGAAATCTGCAGCAAGGAAGATTGGCTTCTTATTCAGGTCCAAGCGATTTTACAAACCCCCACAACTTCTCACCATCTACAAGGCCCAAATCCGCCCCTGTCTCGAATACGGCTCTCATCTGTGGAGAGGAGCCTCAAAATATTCTCTTGCTACCCTTGATGCAATTCAGAAACGAGCCGTCAGGCTAATTGACGATTCTACCCTCACCGACTCCCTCGACTCGCTGGCTCATCGAAGAGATGTCTCCGCCCTTTCCCTTTTCTATAGATACTATCACGGCAGGTGCTCTGATGAGATAAAATCAATAATTCCCCCCAAAGCATGCTTTGCACGCAGCACACGTTTTGCCGACTCCCAACACTCTTTCGCGGTCAAATTGGAAAAGTGCCGGACCACTTCATTCGCGAATTCATATATCCCCATGACTTCAAGGAACTGGAACTCTCTCCCAGCCTCTATCTTTCCCAGCACCTATGATCTTCAAACCTTCAAAACCAGGGTGCATAGACATCTACGTCTACACCCTCTCACTTAAACAACTTTCCCTTCTCTTCGGTAATGCAAGGGTCTTTCGAGATCCATAGGGGCTACATCTTTACTGGTGCACCCCTTCTTGCATTCGATTGCATTAAAAAAAAAAAAAAAAAAAATAAACACACGAGTATACATAATTTACATATATATGGTATATACATGAAGAACGACTTTGCACCCGAACTTCAAAGAAGACGGAAAGCTGGCTGGGCCGCATATAGTACAATTCGCACCGTGTTTGAGGCGTCCAAAGATAAAAAACTTAAAGTTGATCTATTCAATTCAACAGTGTTGCCTGCCCTTAGTTATGGTTGTGAAGCGTGGACCTTAACGAAGGCGCACGAAAACAAAATAAATGTCATCCAGGCGGCAATCGAAAGAAGATTGGTCGGCTTAAGCCTCCGCTGTCAACGCATGCTTGGGCTGCACAATCGGGATATAAGGTAAAGGCACCTATTGATGACAGGCACCTAAGGATGAGATGGCATAGATTGGCATCCTAGGTGCCTGTCATCAATAAGTGCCTCTACCTTATGCGAAATGTTGGGGGTAAGAGATATGCTACAATATTCTCTCAGGCGAAAACACGATTGGGCAGGTCATCTTGCCAGGAGAGAGGATGAAAGATGGAGCCTGGCAGTGCAGCTATGGATACCCCGTGAAAAGATAAGACCCCTCGGGAGACCGCCAATTCGCTGGGCCGACTCCCTGAATAGGAGCATTTCCCTTAGAGCGACAAATAGCCAAACTATCATGGAGCACTGGACTACGATAGCCAAAAACAGAGACAGATGGAAATATTCTTGGGACCCGCATGCAACGAATCGACGCATCGAATAACGGGTCGTCTAAGTATCTAAGTAAGTAAGTATGGTATATACATATTACATATATATATATAATGGATTCATTGATAAAGGGGAAATTTTTAATTAACGTTTTGAAATTGTTTTTATAAAAGAAATGTGACGAAAAAATATTTATTTGATTATAGTTGCCTCATATTTTCTTCTTAAATTAACTATTTTTCTATATTTTCATTGAATAAGTGATAATTTTTCCCGAAACGATTTTCCAACACTCTCCACTCGCTTTTGGGCAATTTTTCCTTCGTTGCGCCTTAAAACTATGCAACCTAATTGTCTCATTAGCCGAGAATTAATATACCCTACGCCTATAAAACCAATCATATCATCATCATCATAAATGTATTTACTGTAAAAAATAAACAAGGAGAGAAAAACCAGAGAATTCAAATAAATTACAAAAAAAAAAATGAAAACTTTTTCAAGTTTGGTACGCTCTCCGTAAATTTTGGAAAATAATAAACAAATCATGAAAAAAATTCAGACTAATGTTTTCAAAATTATTTAATTAATAAAATAGAAAAAAAACGATGAAAATGTTTTCAAGCTCGGGACGCTCTCTGAAAATTTTGGAAAAGAATAATTAAATCAAGAGAGAGGAATTAATTAGATAAATTGGAAAAAAAGACTCAAGACTCGGTAGGCTCTCAGAAAATTTATGGAAAGATTAATCAAATCAAAAGAGAGTAAATTTTAAGCGTTACTTAATACAAATAAATAAATTGAATGAATATGTGAAAACTTTTTTCCGACTTTCTTTTTTTGAGTTATCGTAGTTATTAAAATCCAGATGCACAGACATAATTTTTTTCTCCACTTATCAGACACTTCTAAATACTCAAGTCGCCCGTCGGGTTCCTGTCTATCATGAAATATAAAAAAATAACATTTATTAGTACCTATTATACATTTGACTCAGTGGCATGTGTGAATTTCGATACAATCACCCAAGTACGAAAGATCATATAATGTTAGTCCTGGGGATAAAATATTTGTATCTCCAAAACGAAGAACTAATTAGATTTTGAGTTTTCTAGCATCAAAAAATTCATAAAATCATAAAAAATTAGTTGAAATTTGGCGGAAAAGTTTATATTACAAAGCTACATCTTTGTGCTAAGTATCAGCTGATAAAATACATGTACCAAATTGCCAAAATTTGTGGATGGCTTATTAAGTCTTGAAAATGTTTTTATTTTTTTCTCCAATTTTAGTTACAATAAAATTTTTTAATTCCCTATATTAATTAGTTAGTTTATTAAAAATACAGCAAATATTTTGGTATAATATAATTTTATTTAGTCCTCCGTCGACATGTCAGATTCTCAAAGGCAGAGAGGCTATCATACAGTGACGTAATAATAGGGTGGCAGGACCGCCAAAATGTCACCGGCCCCCGGTCCGGGAGCCGCAAGCACAGGAGGATCATAACATTTACTATTATTAAATTTAGTAAATTTTAATAGTTTTGTATTCAATTAATTTAAATTACCTACTGAAGTACAGACAGAAATGAAAAGTTACTAGAAAATCAACGAAAAATGCACACAATAATTAAAATAGCGTTTGTACGTATTTATCTAGTGATTTATTAAAAAGAAACTACACAAGGTTGATTTAGCTTTTTACTTTACCATACAGGGTATGGTTAAGTATTGTAATCGTGCATGAAAAAAGTGTTTTTTTCCTTCTTTTTTTCAAAATATCTCAAAAATGGCTAAAACTATTTCGATCCAAAAAATTGAGCGAAACCATGGCATTTCGCTCTACAAAAAAGCTCTAATAAATGAATATTGAAAAAATTATATTTTTCGAGATAATAATTGTTTTGTCAAAATGTCTGTTAGTTAGTTACCAAATTTGTGGACGAGCTAGCTCAAAAACTAGTGTGAATATCGAAACCAAATTTCACACGTAGTTTTGGTCCATTGAGATTAAGAGCTGATTAGATTTTGGTGCATATCGACCCAAAATTAAGGAGGGTCGAAAGGGGGTTAAAAATTAAAAATCTAGGTCGTTTGAGCAAACTCAACCAAATTTTGTATACATAATCAGTAGACCCCCAAAAGTCTAAAAATGCAAAATCTAACTGCCCAAAATGGGGGAGGGGTCAAAAAATAAAAATCTTGGCCATTTACCAAACTCAACCAAATTTTGTATACATAGTCCCCAGAAGTCTAAAAATGCAAAAACTAACCGCCCAAAATGGGAGGGGGGGCAAAAAATGAAAATCTTGGCCATTTACCAAACTCTCCCAAATTTTGTATACATAATCAGTGTGCCCCTAGGAGTCTAAAAATACAAAAACTAACCCCCCTCCCCTACATGATTATAAATAATTTTATTAAATATTAATATAAGTGAGGGGCCAGGTTGTATGGTAAAGTCAAGTGGATGGCCACATCAGAACATGTCAGCTTATTTTAATTGTTAAAAGGAGAAAAAAAAGTTCAAGATTGTTGAATAATTGAGGCCAAGAATGTATTGTAGTTATAATAAATAAAAAAGATTAAAGATGTTTTGTCGCATAGTGGAATTGTCTTTTGATAAAGAGTGATCAAATGGGCCACTGAGGAAGTCGAAATAAATCGACGAAACGTCTGGTCCATTTAATAAAAGCTCTGTTTTTTATTTATTGTCCAATTCCCTGCTATTCCTGTTTTAATAAATATTTTTATTCTATTTAGTATAATTATTTAAATAGTATACCATCTTAATCGGTCCAATGCGGCATTTAAGCCATGCATTCGATGCCTTTCCCTTGCGTTGGCCTTGCACCTGCGAGATTTTCCAACTCTTCCATTTGAACTCTCCATAGTTGTACTGATGGATCTCCCCTCATTAAAAGACCTTTTTATCCCTGACGCAAATCCTATCACTGATAAGCTCATCCAGCAAACAAATAAATGCTTATCTAATTGACATTATCACCCCAATCCTTCACTTTTCTAATTAAGACCATAAAATTAATTTACCAGAATTATTGAACTAAATGTCGTTAATAGAGATAATGCGAATTAAGAAATAATAAAAATATCTGAAAATATTTTCATTTTTCTTTTTCGAACACACTAGATGGAATAATTCACATTTTACTCTAATATCCTTGAAAATAAAATTTTAATTTATAATAATAAGCCCAATGGATATTTGGAATTGACCCCAGGGGTTATTAATCTAAGTCAGTGATTTTCAAACCGTTAAGGTGCTATTTCGCTGGAACTGCCCTGCGGTAGGCAGTAATAGACCGAGAGCTAGTGAACATTTTGGACGATTATTTCAGAATGCAAATAATATATCCCATTCTGTAGTGTGATTAGCACACATCCCGAAAGTAAAATTCTTATTCGCCGAATCCAGTCGTATTATTTCCCGCTAAATGGCTCTTATCGGGCGACAAGCTATTGGATATATTCAATTTTCATTTTAACTTAAGGCTAGAGAGTCCAAAATCTAATCAGTTCTCAGCATTGGAAATCAAAATATTTTGTCCCCAGAACAAACCTTATACAAATTTCCGTTCTTGGGTTATTCTGGGTATCGGAATCAAAGTCATAGATAGGCAGACACTCAGAAAAATACTCTGAATAGAATAGCCAAGTTGCCTAACCTTTCTTGTTCTATAGAATTTTTACTTTACCATACAGGGTATGGTCAAGTATTGTAATCGTGCATGAAAAAAGTGGTTTTTTTCCTTCTTTTTTTCAAAATATCTAAAAAACGGCTTAAACTATTTCGATTAAAAAAATTGAGCGAAACCATGGCATTTCGCTCTACAAAAAAGCTCTAATAAGTAAACATCGAAAAAATTATATTTTTCGAGATAATAATTGTTTTGTCAAAATGTCGGTTAGTTAGTCTGTGCGTTACCAAATTTGTGTACGAGCTAGCTCAAAAACTAGTGTGAATATCGAAACCAAATTTCACACGTAGTTTTGGTCCATTGAGATTAAGAGCTGATTAGATTTTGGTGCATATCGACCCAAAATTAAGGGGGTTAAAAATTAAAAATCTAGGTCGTTTGAGCTAACTCAACCAAATTTTGTATACATAATCAGTGGACCCCAAGAAGTCTAAAAATGCAAAATCTAACCGCCCAAAATGGGGGGGGCGGAGGGTCAAAAAATGAAAATCTTGGCCATTTACCAAACTAAACCAAATTTTGTATACATAATCAGTGGGTCCCAAGAAGTCTAAAAATGCAAAAACTACCCCCCTACATGGTTATAAATAATTTTATTAAATATTAAATATAAGTGAGGGGCCAGGTTGTATGCTAAAGTCAAGTGGATGGCCACATCAGAACATGTCAGCTTATTTAAATAAGTTTTTATCAATTTCAATTTTGAAAATAGTCGCTCGGCACTAGCCGTACTCACAGGAATGGTTAAAAATAACAGAAATGCAGTTCACAGTTCAGGAAAGCTTGAAGAAATAAAATGATTCATTATGAATAATAAACAAGTTCTCTTATTGAAGATGACGTTTGTATTTCGTGTCTAAAAGCGGATCGAAAACTGAGAATTTCCTTGGCAAACGAGATAGATATGCCTTTTTGATATAAATCGACAAATACTAAAGCCTTTTCCAATAAATCGGTATCATTTAAATTTTGCAAAGTGGTATGTTGCAAGATCCTGAAATTGGAAACAATTTCATTCATTTTAAGGAAATGCGATCTCAGTTGGTTAATGATGATGTCTAATACACGATAGAATATGTACACTTTAAACAAGCTTTCAGGATCTTGGAGACGTTCATCTTCGCAAATTTCATCAAAATAACGTTTCGCCATCCTCTTTTGAGTTTTAGGAAATTCAGGGTTTATAGACCATTTTTTGTTATACCATTTGCTTGCGTTTTTAAATCTCCAAATTCATTTCGATAGTTTTCAAGGTCTTCCAGGCAGACTTGGAATCGCGTTGAGGCATTTGAATGATCGACGGCTTTAGATTGAAGTGCTTTAGAGGCCGCGTCGATAATGGTCTGTAAAATTTTGCAATGGAAAACCAGTAACATAATGAAGTTGTAGTTTTCGACCTTATTCTTCAGTAAAATAGCTTCATTTCTCTCATCTGCTTTGGAATTTAATAGAATAGTTTTTATAAGTGCTTATTGAACTTCAACAAACCGAACTTTTGAATCGAAACGTCCTGCCCATCTAGTTGGATTTAATGTTTTTAATGTTACTAAATTTGAAGATTCTCCAGACTCTTCTTTATTAGATATAAAACTTGATAATATATTCCATCTTTTAATACAATGCCCAAAATTTTTAAAAATTTGTTGGCTTATCAATGATACTGGGCCTCCGAGCTATAGGGGCCCCGATTTGTGTAAGCAAAGTCGGGTAGAAGGTCCCTCCGACAAATTTTGATACAGGGCCTATCTAGGGTAAGCTACGCTACTGCTAGGTGATATCTTTTCCAACAAATGCATTGAAATTTTGATACATTTTTTTGTTTAACTTGTGTATGCACGTAGGTAACTTAAATTAATTAAAGATAAAACTAATAAATTTTATTAAATGTTGAAATAATAAATAATTTCGTCGCAAGATTATTGTGGCCATCGTGCTTCCCCACTTCCTTTATTGCGACTCCATCTATTTTAATCTAGATAGCAGAAGCAGACAACGTCTTTCTGTTGCTTTCAACGCTTGTGCCAGGTACATTTACCAACTTGAGCCCAGAGCAAGCGTATCTGAGTATTCATCCAAGATCCTGGGGATGAACTTCGGTGCCTTCCGAAAGTACAGATATGCTAAGTTTGTGCACGGGGTTCTCTTGGGTCGTGCGCCTGACTATCTCAGTCGGACGCTGGCCTGTGGTCCGTCAATACGTGCGCGCGCGCTGGTCTGTCCACCACATAGAAGCAGAATGATGGCGGACTCCTTTGAGGTTACGGCGACCAAGGTTTGGAACTCACTGCCACTCAACGTAAGGAAGATTGGGCGCCCTGAAGCATTCGAGGCAGAACTTAGCAAGCACCTAGCTTAATATTTTATTTCTATTTTCTGTTTTTGTTTCCTAAATGTTGTAATTATTATTTTTTTACTCTTCTTTTATATATATATATTGTTTTTTTTGAAAGGTGGGGAAAATCCTTTCCTCATGGGCCGTGTATTCATCCTCTCCGGAACCGCCTAAAGGCATACCTTCGGAGAGGAAGGCCATCAACAGTCATTCAAACCTTGTTTGTTAGTATCTCCCTGCACATTTGGGCCACCGTTGTCCACTTTCTTTCGCTTTCCATCATGACCCTTACTATATTATATTTTGACAGGCTTTCACCTAGTTGTTGTTCAGCCATGGCCCTTTCTTCCACCCATCTAGTGCAACTAAATATCGTATGCTCCGGCGTGTCCGGGACCCGACATTGGGCACAATTCTCGTCCTCCCGTTTGCCGATTTTGTAGAGATAGGAACCAAAGTTCCCATGCCCACTAAGCGCCTGTGTAAGGTAGAAACTTAGTTCTCCATGTGGACGATCGCACCATTCTTTGACGTCAGGGATCAGGCTCCACGTCCATCTACCCTCCTCAGCTCTATTCCAGCGCTCCTGCCACTTGTTAACAAGGCACTCCCTGTTCAGCTTTTTTGACTGATCGTCAGCGCCAAAGTTATAATACCTCTCGTAGGCCAAGAGATCTATCGGAGGCGTCGAAGCGAGCACCTGGATCGCAACTGCAGACACCGTTCTATATGCGCTGCATATACGGATCAATGTTTTTCTCTGAGTTTTTATCAATCTTCCGTTGTATTTTTTAATTTTCATTGCATCAATCCATGCTGGAACAGCATAGAGTAAGGTTGAAGTTACCACTGCGTTTAGCATTTTCCTTTTGCTTGTAGCAGGTCCATCAATGTTCGGCATCATTCTGTGTAGGGCTATGGCTGATTTGTCGGCTTTGTTAGCCGCCATCAGTACATGTTCTCCCCATTTTAGTCTTTTATCCAGCGTTACCCCTAGATATTTAATTTTCTCCCCAGCTTTCATTGGGGTGCCCAGGACATCAACCACTATATCCCCTGTCCTTTTCTGGCCGGTCAACGCTATAATTTCAGTTTTTTCTGGTGCTAAGGATAGTTCATTTTCAGTCATCCATCTATTGACCTCGTTAATCATGTCCTTGGCCTTTTTTGCAACTCCCTCCACCTTTTTATATATATTGTATTTTTAATATTTATGTTTCATTTAATTATTATGTACCATATGTTTACTTTTTGAATTTTTCTTGCTTTTATATTGGTTTTTCCGTTTTTTTGTTTTGTATTATATTAATATTTATGTAATTGAATTGGCCGAAAATTGTACATTAAAGGGGCTAGATGGCCCTACAGATACAATGTTTTTAATAAATAAATAAAATAAATGTTAGGATCCTTTCTGCCGGGGGCCCCTTCAGGTTGGGGGCCCGTGGGATTATGCCGACTTGCCACCCTATAGTTACTCCACTGACCCTAATATAACGTAATGAAATGTGTATTAAGTTTACACATGGGTTAAGCTAACAAGAAATATTATATAGATTTAATGTTGCTATGGAGATCATCTACTAATAAACATTCATTTATAACGTTTGTTAGAATAATGTCAAGCACATCTGAATGTATTTACAATTTAATTCGCAAAGATCAACTTCGTTCAGCAGAAAATGAAAAGTATGGATAAATTTTGTTAAATTATATACAAATGACATAATTGCACTTGTTTCGAAATGATTTGTCTTAATTAACACTATAAATATATTAAATTAAAAAAAAATGTTTTTATTTTTCTCTTCTATTTTTATTCTAAAACGTGTAATATTAATTTTATTAAACTACAATATAATATAAAATTAATGAAAAATCTTTTTTGTTTCTTTTAATTCGATATATTTGATTAAATGCATGAAACTAAATAACAAAAAAAATTACTTGTAATCATAATATTTATTTGTAGTGGAAATCATTAAAAAAATAATAATTTCAGAAAAATTTTTTTCTTTGCATTTTGATAGATATGATCCTATTTATTCAACATTTACTTAAATATAATAATAAAATGAAGAGGACTTGTGATAAGCATGCATTAACGGGAGAGAGATACTCAAGTTATTGATCGATGATTCATTTTAGGTACAACTGTAAATTTAGAGAGAAAATTCGTCAACAAGCAAGACGAGGACAAATTAAAACAGATGTTTCGCAACAGGCTCTCGGAAAACCAATTGTCTCCAAAATACACTGTCTTGCATCGGAAAGAAAACCACCTGTACCTGTTCATAATATACAAACAAAAAAACAAACAGAATTGAAAAACTTTTGCCGGTAATTTTAACAAATAATTTTTTTATTTTTTTAATAAATTTTTATTTATTTTAATATTAATATTCTTATCAAGAAATAATCTAAAGTTTGATGCGAATGCTCAGGCTTATTTTACTTCTCTAAAAGCCCTATATCTCATACCTATAGATCAGAGGTGTGCCACAACGTGACTGGCGAGCCGCATGCGGCTCTTCAGTCAATCTCGTGCGGCTCTTGAACCCTCTTGAATAATACTGATTTTAAAAAGTACAGGATGGGGCATAAAGATCTACCAGATTTTGAAGAGGTATAAAAAAAATGAAAAAATTTAACTAGAAAAATAACTGAATATATTTTTGAAAAGAACATAAAATAAATTATTTTTTAATGTATTTTAAACATTAGATATCAGACAAAAAGGAGGGGGGGGTCAAAAATGAAAATTCTAGCCCTTTCGACCAAACTCAACCAAATTTTGTATACATATTCTGTGGACTCCAAAAAGACTAGAAATGCAAAAACTAACCACCCAAAATGTGGGGAGGGTCAAAAATTAAAATTTTAGCCCTTTCGACCAAAATCAACCAAATTTTGTATACATATTCTGTGGACCTCCAGAAGGCTAGAAATTCAAAAACTAACCACCCAAAATGTGTGTGTGTGGGGGGGGGGGGGTCAAAAATGAAAATTCTAGCCCCTTCGACCAAACTATGTATACAAAATTTGGTTGAGTTTGGTCAAAAAGACTAGAATTTTTTTTGACCCCCTTTTTTTTTGTCTGATAATATTTAAAATACATTTAAAAAAAATTCATTTATTTTCTTTTCAAAAATATATTTAGATTGTTTCTAGTTAAATTTTTTTCATTTTTAAATATCTCTTCAAAATGTGGTAGATCTATGCCCCACTGTATAATAATTAAATTAATTTGTAATGTTACAAGTAAGTAGAGCAAAAATATATATGTTTTTTCATTTATATTTTATAAAATAAAAAATGTGTCTTTTTTTTTAATAAACCATTAATTAATCTCCGAACAATGTGGCTCGCTTTGAAACAGTTTTATAAATTTGCGGCTCCCAAAGTTAAGGTTAGTGGTGTTAGATCATTATCTAAATAAAATATTCTAATCTATATCATCTCCCACTCATTTTTTTAAAACTTCGGAGGGACTTTTACCTTGAATGTTTTCTCCTTGTTAGAAAAGCATCCTATCTTTTGAAAAATTACTTAGTAGGGTGTTCCTTGTTTTGGATATTTTCGAATATTTACGCTGACAGAGGCTCATATGGTTAGAAATAAATAAAAAAATATCCCCCAAGTTTCAAGTCTCTATCTCAATTTTAACCTAGTGCTACACAGCGATTAAGTTTCCCATCTAAACAACATGGGGTTTTTTGCATTGAACGATCAATTTTTTATTCCGGCCAAAGTAAATTTGAAACTTTGTAGACTTTATCCTTATAATAGTAGTTATCCTTCAGAATTTTTACAGATTTTTAGCTATTACAATTTTGGAGTTTCATCTAGATAAAATACTGCTATATCTTAGCATTAGTAAATTATAGACTCCAAAATTATAATAGCTAAAAATTTGTAATAATTCTGAAGGATAGCTACTATTATACGGATAAAGTCTAAAGACTTTCAAATTTTTTGAACCATTACTTTGGCTGGAATAAAAAATTGATCGTTCAATGCGAAAAACCCCATGTTATTTAGATGGGCAACTTAATCGCTGTATAGAACTATAGGTTAAAATTGAGATAGAGATTAGAAACTTGGGTGATATTTTTTTATTTATTTCTAACCATATGAGCCCCTGTCAGCGTAAATATTCGAAAATATCCAAAATAAGGAGCACCTTATTACATACTTAGTAGATATATCTGGTATGGAATTCACACAAATTTTTACCACACAAAGCTCCAGATATTTTTGATACACTTAATTTAATATTAATAAATTACCAATAAATAAATTTAAAAAAATTATATAATGATGAATTTGAAGTTTTAGAGATCTAGATTGCATATTTATAATATATTTGTGATATTCTATTCTAGTAAGAAATTCTATGCGCTAACATTATAACTTTTCAATTGATTAGAAAATATACATTATACATATAATGATATAAATAATTAATATAAAAAATAAACGCTTATTAATAATCCAAACGTTTCAGAAGAAATTCTCTCTTTCTCAATGAAAAGGATATGAAAAAACTATATTTTTTACCACATTTTATTTAACATTGATCCTTTGGGAATCGGTACTTTGAACATGCCAAGACCGTTTACTAGTATATACTAAGTATAGTATAAAAAAAGATTTTCCAAAATTTTCTAACAATAAATGTGAATTATGATAAGGTGACCAACTATTTTTTGTTCAAAACGAGTACACTTTGCAAGTATTTCATAGGTGAAAAAAAAGAAGAAAAAACGATAAAAACTTTATTTTCTTTTAAAAACATATTTTTCTTCGGATTGGATTTTTTTGCTAAATGAGGATGTTCGTCTAATAATGTAGCCACATCCGAACAACTTTCATTTTGCATATTAAATTTGACTGTTAAGACGGCAGATAATGTTTTTACAGAAAGTTGCGATTTCTCACTGCTCCAATAATCATTCCCTAGTGAAAATCCCCTTTCAACAGCAGCATTAGTGCCTGGACAACATAAGGAAATTTCTATTAAAACTTTTAAATTTTCATGTGGGATATGTTCTACTCTAAAATGCCGAAAGATTTCTACCCATCTTTTGTCAAGTTCTATTTTCTCATCGTTCCATTTCTTCAATTGTTCTTCATTTAAATATAAATTTACTCTTCGAATTTCTTCAAAGAGAAAATTGTCATTAATAACAATATCTTTTACTTCCTTCATTACAAATTCGACTGCTGAAGAGACTTCTCTCCATTCAATTTTACTATTTAGAAGGGTCCATTTGAAACAATTTAATGCTCTAAAGTTCACTATCCATTCTTCGTTTTATAGTCATAGCAAATTTTATAAAAAATTTTAACTTCTTTTAAAAATTCATTTTAGAAATACAAATGAGTATAAAATTATACAAATGAGTACTTTCAGAGTACAGGATTTGAAAAAGAGTACGGTTTGAGTACAAAACTCAGTAAATGAGCTTTATGAGCTTCCATGAAATGCATGACAGTTCGTTTCTCTTTTATAAAGATTGCAAACCTTAAAGTATTTTTGCCATCTATAATCGTGACGATATTTTGATTTAATTAATATTAACTAATTTTGAGAACTTACCTAATTATGGTTAATGGTTGATGTAATTCAAACTCAATTGTCCTTTTCTTAAACTAATTATAATCATTTCTGGACACTGGATCGTTTTATCGAATGAAAAATATACTAATAAAGTCATATGTAAATAAAATTATTTTCTTTAATGGGGTAAATATATCAAGGAAAATTTTTCAGTGCAAAGGTTAGTTAAAAGCATTTTAAATAATCTAAGCAAGAGAGTTCATCTTCGCGGACCATTGCAGTCAGAAGTAGAGAAACATACGATTAGCTAATATATATTATAAATAGTATATTATTTCAAAGTAAATTAAGAACCTGACTCACTCTATTCCCAATAACAATTTAAACTATTTTAATTTTCTAGTGAGAATGTCCAACGAATGGGTGAAATGCAACCAAGTGATCCAATCCATCGTACAGTGGAAACAAAATCAGGAAAAGTAATTACACTTGAGAATTCTGGTTTACTTCCAAAATATATTCATAAGAAAAATTTTGGTTCAGTACCTAATTATATAAAACAACGAAAAGAAGAAGAAATGGCACAGCGTTTAAGGATCGAAGCTCAAGAGCGAGAACGCAAGAAAGGACCCAATACTCTCACATCTCAAGAAAGAAGTAAAATTTTAGAAGGATTAAGACAAAATTGGAAAGAAAAACAACGTGAATTTGAATTACTTCCTGTAGTTACAGACACATTACCAAAAAAGCAGAGAAGAATTAAATTAGAAAAAGAATTACGTCAATTGGAACATGATATTGCTTTACTAGAAAAACATCCCACTGTCATTTTAGGAAATTAAAATTTATATGTAAAACTTTCTCTTATATTATTTATCTAGTATATATATATATAAATGTATTTATTTTATAAAAGCATAACTTGATATATTAAAAATAATTACCTTTCTTAAATTAACTTACAAGTACTTACATATATATATACAGGCACATTGCTCTTTACTAATATGTGATAATCGCATTATTAATTATTTTATTTATTTATTTTATTAATTTAATATATTACATTATCGTATATTTAAATATATTAAATTTTAATATATTAAAACATATTCCAATATTGTAGAGTGAATGAATACAAATAATGTGTCTCTGATCTCGTCATATCCTCTCGAACCAAAAGAATTATAAATGAGAAAAAAATCGATCTTATTTTATCGATTTTATCTATCTGGAGGTGCATAGTACCTTTTTAATATAAGAAAATAGCATTTTTATTGAGAATTTTGTAGTTTAAAAGAAATTTTATGAAAAGATTCAATTTCTCTCTATCAACAAGAAATGCCAAAGAGTTTTGTTATTTTCATTTATCTTTCATATCAAATAATTATTATTAGGAAATTTTTATTTTAAACTGTAGTTTACTTGAAGTCCAATTTGAAAAAACGCTAATAACTCTGTTGAAATTTTTTTTTAAAATATGAAATTAATTATATATTATAAAACAATTAATTATTAATAATTTAATTCAATTCTGAACGAAATTGATTTAGTACTTTTTGAGAAAATGGTCAAAAACCATCTGAACCGTCAAAAAACAACGTTTTTTGAAAGCACGAGATGCCTATGAAAAAAGTTTAAAAAGTCATATGAAACCAAACATTGACTTGTGACATGAAAGCGAATCTTAAAATGTTTCTAAAACGGCCTTTCATAGACGGTTTTTGGGGTTTTTGACGATTTTCTCATAAAGTACCTAATTGATTTCGTTCAAAATTGAATTAAATGATTAATAATTGATTGTTTTATAATATCTAATTAATTTCATAAAAAAGTTTTCGACGTGAAAATAACACACAGATATGAAATTTCAATAGATTTGAATGAAAATCTAATGAGAAAAAAAATAAAACTCTTTTGGCATTTCTAGTTGATTCGCTCCCGGAAAGATGAGATTGAATATTTTCATAAAATTTCTTTTAAACTTCAAAATTCTTAATCAAAATGCTATTTTCTTATATTAAAAAGGTACTATGAACCTCCAGATGGATAAAATCGATAAATAAGATCCATTTCTTTTTCATTTTTAATTAATTCTTTAGTTCTATTATATCAAGAGAATATGGCGCAATCAGAGACACATTATTTGTTATTGATAGATCATTCATTCACTCTACAATATTAGAATATCTTTTAACTCGTAATCTATTTATTGATTTTAGACATTTCTCTCACATTGACTTTTCTGCTGAAATTAAATCTTTAATAAAGGTCATTATATAAATTTTTGTATCTCAAAGAGGCAGTAATGGTGAAATTGATAAATACTAATCTAGAGCCCTACTAGATAATCTACACAGTAAAAAACTAATGAAGAAACATTTTGATATTTTATCTTTCCATTCACCAAGCCAGTCACGTTTTCCATGAGTGACGCTTACCTAATTTTATTAAAAAGTTAAATTTTATATATTTTTTGTACATAATGACAAAACAACGATTTGGGTACCAAATTTCTACCTACCGGAGAAAATATATTTTTTTTAATTAACTTAAAAAAACCGCATTTTCAGCAATTATCCAATTAAAAACTTAAAAATAAACATGCAATGACTCTCTTATTGAAATCTTGTTAAATATATACAAAAAAAAGTAGAGCCTTTGTGGTGCGGGCCCATGGCTGCAGCCTACGTAGCTTGTTCTTAAATCCGGCCCTGGGTAACATGATTTGAAATAACTTTGACAGTTTATAATGGGAAAATAAGGACAAATTTTTATGTGTGACTTTTTTATTTATCAGCCAACGTTTCGTTGACTTTGCTGACTTCTTCAGGGCTTCATATAGTTATGCCACATATTCGTTCGATAAAAAGAAAATTTAGACGAATGTCTCCCATGACTATTTGAAGCCCTGAAGAAGTCGGCAAAGTCAACGAAACGTTGGCTGATAAATAAAAAAACTCACACATAAAAACTTGTCCTCATTTTTCCATTATAAACTTTCAAATTAATACAAATTACGGACGGAAATGATAATAATAATTTGATATAACTTTTAAATTTCAAGTTTTATCTATTTTATCCATTTTATTCAAAAAAATATAAATTCTGAATTTTTGAGCGAGAAGTTCTCTTCATGAAAATTAAATCAGCTCTCTGCATTAGAAATACAAACATAGAGTGAACTTTCGATCAGTTTCCGTTGGTCAGAGGCGGATTTTTTTTTTTTTTTTTTTTTTAATGCAATCGAATGCAAGAAGGGGTGCACTAGTAAAGATGCAGCCCCTATGGATCTCGAAAGACCCTTGCATTACCGAAGAGAAGGGAAAGTTGATTAAGTGAGAGGGTGTAGACGTAGGTGTCTATGCACTCCGGTTTTGAAGGTTTGAAGATTATAAGTGCTGGGAAAGATGGAGGCTGGGAGGGAGTTCCAGTTCCTTGAAGTCATGGGGATATATGTATTGGCGAATGAAGTGGTCCGGCACTTTTCTAATTTGACCGCGATTGGGCCACATGGAAACCGGGATATCTCCTGGTGGACCGCAAAGGCAAGGGGTCGATGGGCTGGGCCGTAGTCATGTTTTCTCACTGAAGGATACCACGATTAGCACATGAACCTCTGATATGCTCAAGAGAGAGTTCATGGAATCGTATTATATTATGAAAAATGATCTCTATGTGAACTTTAAAGTGTGATCTTTGTAATAGTTCCGAAAGGTTTTATTATATTCTTATTATATTTTTATTTAATATTTTATTTCACTAACTTGTTTTTTGTGTGATTTAATTATTATACTTATCTCGTAATAGTTCCTAAAGTTTTTATTAGGTATATTCCTATCAATTTTATGGTATTCGTTTAAAGTCATACGATATACCATTTTAGTTATATTTTGTGTAAATTAAATTGTTTAAAAATCATTCACATTTTTTTAAACCCATATAAAATAGAAAGAATGAGAATGTTTAAAAGTAAATTTCATTTACGTAAAAAGCAAATTTCAATAATTTTTTTTCTTTTCTAAATTTCATATTGTGAACAGGGGTGTATGATTTGGGGGGGGGGGGGGCGTGAAGTCCGCAAGAAAATTTCCCGGTGGGCTGAAAATGCCCAATCCGCCACTGCCGTTGGTGCCAAAAATAGAAAAAAATCATAAATCAACCTAATAAATTTATAATTTTCTCATTAATGTATCAAAGAATAATTAACATATTAACGAGAATTGTTTTTATTGCGCTTTTTGAACAATATATATATCGCGAGACTACGGCTGGTTGAAGCTATTGATGGGTCTGCTGAGTCTTAAGTCATCTGGACCAAAAGAATGAAAAAGATATGATCCAATTAGCTATAATCCAACGTCATTTTTACGTTTAGCCCGCATGACACTTGGATGGATCACCAAATGAATTTGAAATCTGAGATGTTATAATATATTCAATCTCCCAGTCCAGATCGCCCGATCTGTTAGCACGTATGTTAGGTGCTTGCTATTAATTAATCGTATATGTTTTCTATATATGATTTAATCGCGAATCGAATGCAGAGAGGTGATATCTTTTTCATTCTCTTGGTAAGACTCAGCAGACTCCAATAGCTTCAACCAGCAGTAGTCTCGCGATATATATCTAGTTTAAAAAGCGCGATCTAAAACAATTCTCGTTAATATGTTAATTATTCTTTGATATATTAATGAGAAAATTATAAATTTATTTAACTTCATTATTTCAAGATAGAAATATATAAGTTCAGATATTTATCTACTCTTATTAAACGAACAAAAATTGTTTATATATTTGTATATTTGTATCTTAGTTCTATTTTGAAAACAGCTCTACCGATTTTGATGAAACAAATTCAATTAACAAGTTTTGAGGATGAGAAAGCGATCTGGCTAGGTCCAAGGGCGGATCCAGGAATTTTTTATGGGGGGGGGGGGGGTCAGAGACGCCCCCCCCCCACACACACATAGAACTTTATTTTCAATTTTAAAAATTTTTAATAAAATAAAAGTTTTTTTTTTCAATTTTTTTTTACAAATTTCATACATTAAGTTAATAAAAAAAAAAAAAAAAATTGTTATAAATTCCCTGTCGATTTGGCCGCCGTTTTTTGGTCTCTGCGTGCGACGCACGTGTTGCACTTCCGCCAGGCACGGGCCTCTATGGGAGGGGGGGGGCGGTCGCTCCCTCCGCCCCCTGGATCCGCCCTTGGCTAGGTCTGGACCTCGACAAATTTCATCTTAATTGCTCTTTTCTTAATTAAAGTAATTATTGATAGATAAAAATCTCAATAAAAAAGTTTGTTTACATTTTTTTTCAATTGGTTTTTTAATTTTAAAAAGCAGTAGTGGGGGCGAGGTGTGTGGTTTCTGGAGGGAGGGGGGTCAGAGGTTACCGTGCATCGCTCGGTGGCTCCAGGTACTTTTCGCTTAATATTTGACAAAAATCACCTGCATTCGATTCGCGATTAAATTAAATACAGGTAACATACGATTAATAAATGAACCTTCTCATCGGGAGTTCGAATAATATTTAAGCTTCCTGCTTATTTAAAATTTGTTTAGGGAATTTTTCCAGTTGGCTAAACTGGTGCAATGTTTTCTGTTTGCCAATTTGGTGCAATGTTTTTCTGAATCACCTATGTCTATTTTTCTAACCCTTACGCTTTGTTTCTCTTTTATTTTAACAACTTAAATCCTTATAAAATTCTTGTTTTTTTTTTTAATTATTTTTAATTTTAAAATTATTTTTAATGTTACCCTAGTTGATATATCTATATATATAATTACTAATATTATCAAGTGAATAATATAGGTAAATTGCAGATATGTCAGAATATGAAGGATCAGATATTGAAGATGAACAAAGCGAAGATGGGGAATTGACTAAAAGTCCACAATTAAGTAAAGATGATCAAGGATTCAGGTATGAAATCAAATTTCACATTATTATTGTTTCTATAAACATTAGAATCTCGATAGTCCGACACGTTCACTAATCCGACTCTCGACAGGTCGGTACATGCAATTTTATCTTACGATGCAACCGATAGATAATGATTAGAGACTCGATTTTTATGCAGTAAAAACTGCCAAAATATGCATTTAAAAAGGCTGAAATATACAAGTATTATGCAGAATACATTGAAATAGGAATATTTATTTATTTTTGAATAGACTGTCAATACAAATACAGTATACAAAAAGTTTTTAGAATTACAAAATTGTGATTCTCATGCATTAGAAGCACAACAAAGAACAAAGATCAAAAGCACACAAATATACAAATATATTTTTTTGCAACGAAATTTTCTCTGGAGAGAGACGGACTGGTAGAAATTTTAATTGAATGTAATGGAAGGCAGCCCAGAGTTAGTGAGGAAAGAAAAAATTAACACATATAAAATAAGGTGTAATTTATTGGAATCCTTCCTCCTTTCCTTTCAAACCGACGTTTCGGAGGATTTTTCCCTCCTTCTTCAGGGTTTCAAAGGGTCAATGAATGAAACAAATAAAATGTTTCCTTCTCTCCACAGAAGTGTTCAAAAACTTTCTTCATCTTTAACAAAGGCATAGAAAAACAATTTTTTTTTCCTCCTTTTCTTAATTAGAATCTAATTAGAAAAGGCACCTCTTGGAGTTTTAATTATTTTTTTTACCAAAATTGCTCCACCAAAAACAAATAGGTTGGCATCCAGGTGGATGACAGTCCTTCTGACATGTAAGCAAAAATATCTATAACCAGGGACGCAGCCACGGGGGTGGGGGGTCACTCCCCAAGGGCAGCGCTCATGAGATGAGTAACTGCAACGACAAACAGTTTCTTATGGCAAACTAACCGTAATTAAATATATTTTTATGTTTAATCAAGAATTATGTTCTTTTTTTAATTTCTTGAAGTACCTATTTGTTTTAATAAAAAAAAATTCCCACTAAATAATTTGCTTTGTGGATTGACCTCCCCTCATGAACATTTTTTGGCTACGCCACTCTCTATAACATTACAAATCAAGCAAAGGAATCAAGAACCCTCATTGATTGATTATTATTCTCTATGGTCTAGCCGAAACCATGCATCATATTTGTTTAAAATGAATGAAATATTGCATAAAGATACTTCATCAAACATATTTTACCCAATTTTGTTATAATGAGAAAAATAGCTATGATATTTATCTCATAAAGAAATTAAATCGTAAATAATTAATAGTGCCTACCATTTAGAGCAGAAAAAATCCGTCCCAATATCTACCAGTTTTCCCTATCAACTCCAAAAATGTAAAATGTTTTTCAAATTTTAATGACCAAAATCATATTTTCTTTACCTTCTCATAATATTATATTTGAGTATACTTATATAAGTTTAGTAAAAAAAATTTAAATTAAATTTTTTTTTGTTTCTAGTTTAAGTGAAGAAGAAGGAGCTGAAGATACGACAGACTCTTTGGAAATTAAACCTCCACAAGCTACAATACATCGAAGAAGACCTCGCCCTTCAACTAGTAGTAGTAAAAGGAAACATGGGGATAGAGAACGAACTCGCCTTTCTGGGCAACTTCATAAAGGCGAGTCTCATCGAAAAAGTCATCATCGATCAAGAGATCACAGAGAACGTCATGGAGAGGAAAGATTACGAGAAAAAAGACACAGAAGGTAAACACTTTATTGATTATATCGTTTATCATATATATGTTATATGTAGAGACCAGATTTTTATGCAGTAAAAACTGCCAAAATATGCTGTTAAAAAGGGTGAAATATGCAAGTAATATGAAAAATACGTTTAAATATTCAAATATATGCAGTAAAAATTGGCATAATAAATTTTTTTAAACACTTAAAAATTAAAATTCAATTTTGAAACTTAAAAATTTCATTTCCAGTTTACAGACTACAACGTACAATCTGCAAAACTTACTCATAATCAACCAATATGATAAATTAAATAGTATAGTTTCCAAATTACATGTTAGTCCAAAGCCGCTCACATACCACTTCCCTTACAAAATCAAACAATCCAATTTCCATATACATATTCCCTCATGGGCAAAGGAAGAACCCTATATTAACATAAAATTTAACTCACTTCTTAAAGAGGAATTTTCCGATTATGATTTGATCTTTACAGACGGCTCAAAAATAAATGATAACGTTGGATGTGCTTTCTATCATGTAATCACTAAATACTATGAAAAATTTAAATTACCTGAGGAGTTTTCTATATTCAGTGCAGAAGCTATTGCAATAATAAGGGCTCTTGTTAATATAGAATCATTAGACCAATCAAATAAGTTGTTAATAGTGTCCGACTCTCAAAGTGTTTTAATGGCAATCAGAAACTTTTTTAAATCTAATTCAGAGAACTATCTTATATATCAAATTTGTGATTTTATGTGTAAAACAAATAAAAAAGTTGAATTCCTATGGTGTCCCTCCCACGTGGGTATCCAGCCTAATGAAATAGTTGACTCTTTAGCGAAACAGGCAGTTTCAGATGGGGATCCATTAAACATGGGCCTCACCTATGTAGATACTATTAATATTGAAGGAGACAATAAAAGAGTGTGTCTTCTGCTGGAATTATAAATTTTATTTATTTATAACGAGACTATAGTTTCGAGGGCTTTGCCCTCTTCATCAGTCTATTACAATGTATTCACAGGAATTAATTTATGAATGAAAGGTTAACATTTTTCATGTGGCAAGGTTAGAAATTACATAGAGTGGGTAAGTTAAGAATTGACACTTAATTCCTGTGAATACATTGTAATAGACTGATGAAGAGGGCAAAGCCCTCGAAACTATAGTCTCGTTATAAATAAATAAAATTTGTAATTCCAGCAGAAGACACACTCTTTTATTGTCTCCTTCAATATATAAAAATTCTGCTACTCTCGGCAAAAACTTTCAATTTACTATTAATATTGTAAAAAAAAATCTATTCAATTGTGGCAAGAATTTTGGGACTCCTCTTCAGAGTAGAGGGGATCCTACTTGTACTCGATAATGCCCAGAATTGGAACCAAGTCATGGTTTTATGACAGTCATTTATATAGGAGAATAATTGTTCTAATTGTAAGGTTGAGAATGGGTCATGCAGCTACCCCCAGAAAACTCTTTCAGTTTAATCTAAGAGACACTCCTTTTGTGACTGTGATGGCAGCCAAATGGGTGATGTCAATCACATCTTCCTAGGGTGTCCAAAAACAACAAAGCTATTGACTTATTTTATACTAGATCTGCTCATAAAATTTCATTCCCTACATCAATGGGATTAATTCTTAGCTATCTCAATCCTGACTGTCATGAATCCGAGACTCAAGAGATAATCATTAAACTATTAATAGCATCCAAACTATTTATATGATATAAAAATGTAAACACTGTTAAATAATATTGCAACTGTATATAATTATGTTAATAAAAAAATGTAAATATTGTAAAAAAAAAAATAAAAAGATTGAAACTGGCCAAATGGATCCATTTCCGAGGTCATTAAATAAAAAAAAAAAATTAAAATTGAAGACAAAAAGACTATATTTGAAGGAATGCTATAAAAGAAATAAAATGATAAAGTAAGCTATAGACACACAATCAACATAATAAATATAATAATGTTTCAAAAAATGTGATCGAAAAAATATTGGTGGGGAGGGGGGTTAGTTTTATTTCACAGACACGATTGTATTGTATTGCTTTTATGTTTGTATATTAACAAGCTTTTCTTATTCACATACAAATAATAAACTAAAAAAATAATGCAAATATTTGACCGCCTATAATTTCATCCCTAAACTAATTTACATACACTTCCACACGAACACTCAATGGCCAAAATGGGCTATAGTTCCCGAAGGCAATTAAAAACAAAATAAAAAGTACATAAATACAGAAATAATTAACAAAGTATTTCAAAAATAATTAAAATTTGATTGTACTTGTGGATAATTTATGTTTACAAGTATTTTTCTAAATTATCTTCAGGTTATTATGTCTACTGTCACTTAAAATTGACATTTGCACTAATTCTAGTATTCTGGATAAAATGTATTATTCAATGAAAACCATCGATTGAGTTTATATGTTTTCTACAAATGAAAACTATTTTTAAATTTATTTATTTAAAAAATTACAAATTAAACAAAATTATTTTTGTATTCAACTTCATGTTCATCCAAGTGAGGGATTTTTATATTTATTTGAAATAAAAGGAATACATTGATTTTGTTATACTTTTTGTTATCAATATAAAAAAGAAAATTAAAAATAATTGAGGAGCTTTGCAATAAATCAGAATCTTTTAAAAATGTTTCTGGGAACTCTCTTTCTTTCGTAACTACGATGTTATAGATACTAATATATCCGAGAGGTGAACCGCGATTGGAATTAGGTGTACACCGTCTTTGGAATTACTTTGGAATTCATTAGATAATCTATTGTCTTCTACTTGGAAATAGAAGTGGAAGTAGGTGTACACGATTTTAGGTCGCGGTTCACCCCTCGAATATATCTCTCAGCATCTACCCTATAAACTGGACTATGGAACTTTGAATAGCTGGCTTAGCAAAGTTTTGGTAGCAGCTTTTTTTTATGATATGAACTTGTCTGTCTTAATTGACCACTGTTAGAATTTTTTGTGAAAATTCTATTTATCAACGAGCTTGTGAATTGGTTTAGAAATGATCTACAGATGGTGGCACGCGAATTAATAACCTACTTTTCACCAACTTTCGTTCAAAATAGTTCATAAACGATATTTAATCACATCTATTTCTTAATTTTGGTCTAGGGTCACCAAATATGCCAATTGCTTTGTTGTTTGCCTTTTCATGTAAATATTATTTATCAAACATGAGTAAACAATTATTATACATTAAAATAAGCCATTAACAACAAAACAATTGGGAGTATTTATCTACTTAAATGAATAAAATAGTTAAATAAATTTAAAAAATTGCATTTAATAATAAATTAAATTTTATGAAAATATTTTTTAAAATTATTATTATATTATTTAAATATTCTATTTTGATTCTATATTTACAGGGAGCACCGAGAACCTCATCTACTGACTTCAAGTCGAAGCGGAGATTTAAGAGAAAGACTTTTAGATAAACGGAGAACTGGAGGAAGCAGCAATAGTGGTGGACTCGGAGGCAGTGGCGCAGGAGGGCCTGGCGGCAGTAGTAATAATGGAGGGGGTATAAATAATATTATAACTACTAGTGCCATTGTGAAACCGGAACGTAGAGAGGAAACTCCTCGAGAAAAGGCTGAAAGAATTGAGAAAGAACTAAGGAGAGAAAGACTTTTAGAAGCTGAAAGAGAAATGCATAGACAAAAAGAAGCATATAAACGAGAATTAGAAGCTCGAAGAGAAAGACAAAATTTAGAAAAACAAAAAGAATTAAGAGAATTAACTCGAAAACGTGAGCGATCTCGTTCAAGAGATCGAACTCGTAGACGTCATGATGATAAATCACAAGATGAAGATCTCTTGATAGTAACTGTAACTGATGATGAAACAAGTGCTGAAGATGAAGGTCCTGAGGAAGGAGAACATTCAAGTGGAGATGAAATTGAAGATCAGGACATGGATCAAGAAATGGAACATGAATCACAAGAAAGAGTGGATGAACAGGAAGAAGATGATGATGAAGATTCAGCTTCGAGTTCAGCATCTGAATCAGCATCAGTGTCTGCTTCTCCTTCAGGTTCTGAAGATGAAAATAATATGAAAAATGATCTACAATCTTCTTATAAAAATGGCGATGAAGGTATGGATTTATCCCCACCTTTAATTGCTGTCTCTAGTCCTCTAGCAGTTGCAGGTCTTAAAGAAGGAAATGAAAGAAATGGAACAGGGGGATCCCCTCGAGCTGCTGCTCAAGCTGAACCTGAACCACTAGTTCCGGAACCTGAAGAAGAAGAAGATGATGGATTACCTCCCTATTTACCCGCAATCCAAGGTTGTCGAAGTGTCGAAGAATTTCAATGTTTAAATCGAATTGAAGAAGGGACATATGGTGTCGTGTACAGAGCTCGTGATAAAAGAACTGAAGAGGTTGTGGCTCTTAAACGTCTTAAAATGGAAAAAGAAAAAGAAGGTTTTCCTATTACTTCTCTTAGAGAAATTAATACATTATTAAAAGCACAACATCCAAATATAGTTACAGTTCGAGAAATAGTTGTAGGTTCAAATATGGACAAAATTTTTATAGTTATGGATTATGTGGAACATGATCTTAAATCATTGATGGAAACCATGAAACATAAAAAACAAGTATTTCTTCCCGGGGAAGTAAAATGCCTTTTAGCTCAATTACTAAAAGCAGTAGCTCACCTACATGACAACTGGATTTTACATAGGGATCTTAAAACATCCAATCTTCTCCTAAGTCACAGAGGAGTACTTAAGGTAAACAACAATACTTGGTAATTTAAGTAAAACTTAAAAAGTAAAAATAATTGAATGTAATATATTTAAACACCTCTCAAATCAGGGAGGAGTTTAAATATAATTTAATAAATAAGTTAGGCCTCTACATAGTATACGCGAAAAATGAATAAGGAAAAGATTAAAGGATTAAAGTAATGAAATTCTATCTTCATATAGACATTCGGCATTGATTTAGGCTCAGTGCTCTTTAGAACATCGTGCCTGTTAGGCGTATGTTTGAGCCCGGCCATCCTTTTGTCTATAATAAAATTCTTCCTTTATTCTTTAATTTTAATTTAATATGTTTTTAATTTAATTAAGCTAGTACCTGGCCACCGAGCGATGTTCGGTAAATTTTTGCTTCAGTTAAAAGCTATATATTAATCCCCGAACCCCCCCCCCCCGCCCCGGACCCCCACCACTTCACCCCACCTCCTGCACCCCTCCACCCCTTAAACCACTCCACCCTCCACCACTGCCCCCCCCCCCCCCTCACCCAGTTTTTCAAGCCTTGTAGTGGCCCACAGATTATGTGTATATATGTATATAGGTATATAAATAAATACCGTATAATAATTTTTTTTAATTAAATAACAATTTTTGAGTTCATCAATTAAATTGCCAAATTCTAATACAAAATAAATACGTTTGTGGGATTTAAAATTCGAATTTTAATCAATTAAATTATTTAACTTTTAATATATATAATAATATTTGTAATGATCTATTAGTGGAATTTAAAATTAAAAAACCAATTAAAAATTAAGAGGAAATTGAATAAAAATGTAAATATACATTTTTATCGAGACAACCACCTGTGAATAATTATTTCAATTAACAAAAAACCCATCAAAAACAACTTAGCCGAAGATGAGACCGTGACAGATCGAATCGCCAACACAAACCCCCCCTAACCCGTGAATTTCATCCAAATCGTTAGAGCCGTTTTCGAGAAACCGATTGGATATATATATATATCCAATCGGTTTCTCGAAAACATATTGTAATAATATATATACAAGATTTGCTCTTTTAATAATATAAGATTCGTATTGTAATAATTGAATTAAATTAAAGCGTCGATATCTATGGCACTATTATTGAACGAAACGTACCTAGTAAAATTTTTTGGGTGTTTTCCATCATAAGTCTAGATTTATTAAAAAATATTGTTAAATAAAATAAAAAATGCTTAGCATTCCTTCAGTCTCCCTTATATAAAATAATTATAGTTTCATTATTTATTTTATATATTTCTAATTAAATTAACCATATTATATTTTTTCTTTTTAAGTTTGTAAATTAGTACATTATTTATAAATCTCTTCACTAATATGTTTACTACTTTCAGGTGGGAGATTTTGGTTTGGCAAGAGAATATGGCTCTCCTTTAAAATCTTATACTCCTATTGTCGTTACACTATGGTATAGAGCTCCTGAATTATTACTATGTGCTAAAGAATATTCCACTCCAATCGATATGTGGTCTGTGGGATGTATTTTCGGTGAATTAGTATCTATGCAAGCGATGTTTCCTGGCAAATCAGAAGTAGATCAACTTAATCGAATATTTAAAGAATTGGGTAAGTTAAAAAAATCAATTAAAAACATTTAACTCTTTAAACATAAAAGTTAAATTTGCTAAGTGTAAAATTAGAAAAATCATTTTAAAACGATGATTTTTTTCTCTGGATTTCGATACTCTCGACAATTCAAGAATGAAACGTCGTAGAAAGTTCATTTTTGTGTCAAAATGTTTCTTTTTCCAATGCAAAAAACTTGGCGAAGATTTCGAATTTTGAAAATTTTAAAAACTCGAAGCACTCAGGGGTGACTATTTCAGATATGGATATAAAAGTTCAGACCCAGATTGGTTTTTGGCACTTGGCTTTCAATTATAAATCAGATGAATACAACCCTTCTGACATATATTAAAAATTATCCATAATAACTCGGATTCAGTAGAGGACACCGTCATGATTTTCCAAAGAAATCTTAATTTTACTACACTCCGCAAAATGAACTTTTATATTTGTATTATTATATATGAACTTTTATATTTATTATATGTATCACAAGAAACCTAGCTATAAACTTTGTTAAGGGAGAATGGTGTAGGTTCTTGGTGAAACATTTTAAATAGAGTAAAGAAAATTTTGAAAATTTAAAATATAAAGGTAGGTTTCACATAAATAAAAGATCAGATGCTTGTTTAGCATGACTATACCGGGTGAGTTTTTTATCTTGAGACAGTCTTATAACTCAAAAACAGGGCATTTTATGAAAAAAAGTTTCAAATAAAAGTTTATTTATGTCAAGGGGGAAACTAAATTACGCTATTGTTTGTCGACCTAGAACAAGCTTTCAAGGGTATTTCCAGGTCAACTTCTGTTTTTTAAATTGAAACCTATATGTTTCTGTACATATTCTGAATCTACAAAAAAAAAAAAACTGAACAACTTTTATTAGAACTATTTTTTATACGACATCAAATAATAAAAAATATTAAATCAATAGATCTCAAAAAAAAATTCTAATAATTATTTTTAACAATTATTCAACTTAATTATCAAATAATAATGATTAAATAATTAATTATTAAATCGAAAAGTCACAACAATGAAAATAAGTGTTTATAATGATCTTAAAACTTCACTATACACAAATTTAAGAGATTATTTTCTACTTATTAGAACAACTTAAAATTCTTGAGTTTAAAAAAGTTTATTTCATGTGTCAATCCAGTAGTTGTAGTTATATTGTATTACCATAATAAAAATGGAGCATTTTTTGTTGAAGACAGAATTGAAATGGTCTTAATTTATATTGTGAATGTGGAAGAAGTGTTATGGGGCTGCCATTGAAATGAATGCCGAGCGTTTTCCTTATAGGAATACACCCTCAGAAGCTTCATTTTATCGTGTTGTAAATCTGTTAAAAAACAAAAAAAAAAACAAAACAAATGTAAAGGCTAGGAAGAAACTGAATCAGGCTAAAATAACGAAATTGGAACTGGAATTCATCCGGAAGACTTGCAATACACTCTGGAATGTCTCAGAACAGTTTCGCAAAATTATTAAATTATTAATTATTATTAAATTTTTTTAATTATTTAATCATTATTATTTGATGATTAAGTTAAATAATTGTTAACAATAATTATTAAGATTTTTTTGAGATCTAATTGATTCATGTATCTTGTTTATTTGATGTCTTATAAAAATTTATTTAATAATGAAATATTTGATCATTATTATTTGATAATTAAGTTGAATGATTGTTAAAAATAATTATTAGAATTTTTTTTTGAGATCTAATTGATTTAATATTTTTTATTATTTGATGTCGTATAAAAAAATAGTTCTAATAAAAGTTCAGTTTTTTTTTGTAGATTCAGAATATGTACAGAAACATGTAGGTTTCTATTTAAAAAACAGAACTTGACCTCGAAATACCCTTGAAAGCTTGTTCTAGGTCGACAAACAATAGCCTAACTTAGTTTCCCCTTCATATAAATAAACTTATATTTGAAACTTTTTTTCATATAATGCACTGTTTTTGAGTTATAAGACTGTCTCAAGATAAAAAACTCACCCGGTATATATTTCGGAGTATAAGCCCATCTTCAGGAGCTCACAAAGAAGGGCTTATACCCCGAAATATATATAGAGTCGTGCTAAACAAGCATCTGATCTTTTATTTATGTAAAACCTACCTTTATATTTTAAATTTTAAAAAGTTTCTAAAAAAAATTTCTTTACTCTCTATAAACGTTGTCAATGTTAAAAAACTAATTAAAGCTTTAAAAGTAAAAGGGGTTATTTATTTAGATGTTCAAAAATATCATCTAAATATTGTAAATTTCTAAATTAATTCAAAATTATTTTAAAATTTTTTCTAGGTACTCCAAATGAAAAAATTTGGCCTGGTTACTCAAGATTACCAGCCGTTCAAAAAATGACTTTTGTTGAACACGCGCCCGGTGGTCTTCGACAACGTTATGGAGCAATGCTTACGGAAGCTGCCATGGGTTTAATGTTACGTTTTCTCACATATGATCCAACACGCCGAATAACTGCTGAGGAAGCTCTGCACCACGAATATTTCCAGGTAAAGATTTATGAAGCCCCTCTAAAAAGACGTGATCCACCATGGTCACGCAAAGGCGAGCAATATCAGATTAAGGAGACTCCAGTCAACGAATCTGCTACTACTTGGAGCATTGGAGGAAATTTCATGCGCTATTAAATCAAGATCTTTTTATTCTTGTAAGATAATTGATTATATACTTTGTTTTAAAAATTTTCTTTAGAGAATAATAGTCTTGTAAATACAAATAATTGTGAATAATTGTTTTAAGCAATAACCTTTTATATATGTTCAATTAAATATTAAATAATATTTGTTAAATTTAAATTTCGTGATAAAACCAAGGTATCAAGTTTAAAATATTTTCGGGATATAACTTTAATGTTTTTATCAAATATTAATTATGAATTTTAATGAATTTTATATAAAAAATAATGATCATATTTTGGATTAAGTTAAAACATCAACTTAAAATTTTATTCAATTAAAAACAGAGACTTACACAATGATCGTTAATAAATTAAAATAAAACATTTGTTGATTTCATAAATAATAAAAAGATCATTTGAAATATGAATTTCGCTTCAAAAACGGCCGGTTCCATAAATCAATTAAAGTCTTCTTAAAAAATTAAAGAGATATTTTTGTTTAAATCGACTTTATAATGCATCATTAAAGTCAAAGGAGGCTTTAAAGATAACATTTCAATAAAGTGTCGTTGGCAATACTTTATTCATTCAAGAGAAGGCTTTTCTCCCTAATCCATATATCCAAAAAAATTTATTGTTCATATTAAATAACAACTAAGATAAATAAATAATAAAATGATTATACCCCGGAGATGAAGTATTATTATTTTAAATTCGTAATTTTATAATGACCAGGAACTGTACTGTTCCCTAAATCTATTCACAAATAAAAATTATCAAAATTTTTTGCCTTGAAAGATACCTATATCTAAACTTAACAAAAAATATTTGTAGAATTTCAATATTTTTATTAAAAATTGAATTAATCAATTTATTTATAGATAGTCAAAAAATAAATATATGATTTAATTTTTTGATTAATTCTGAGAATTTTTTTATTTATATTTTAATCTAAATTTTTTGGGGGTACAATTCTCTTTAAATAGGTGTTAGTTTTTTTTTTCGTTTTTTTTGACAAAAAAAAACACATTTTTATCTTTTACTAGCTGACGCCCGGGCCTTCGGCCCGGCGTCACCTATCCCCTGTCGGGGAGCGTCTCGTTTTATGGTTAAAATTTATATAGATAATAGCTGACCCGGCCACGCGTTGCTGTGACTGACTATTGATTTGATCAAAAATTTAAATATATTTAAAAAATAATAATAATTTTGAAAATAAATTGAAAATGCAAATAATTATAGAATAGGTATTAAAACAGTAAATGAATTATATATTACTTGTCAAAATTGTTCCCTTAACCAAAAATAATATTGACAGTTGAAAGATTTCCAAAAAGCTATTATCGGCCATCTTGTTTGTTTGCTTTTACCCCCCCCCCCCCAGAGAGGCGCTGGCGTTGTTTCCTCGAAAAAAATATTTTTTACATGCCACAGATGTGATATCTATAAAAACACTATATATAAAAACACTCGTGTATTTGAATGGAATGTTGTGTGAAAATTTCAAAGAAATCGGTCAAGAACTTTCGGAGATCCTTAAGCGTAACAGTACATTTTTATTTATATAGATTTTTCTTTATTCTATTGTCACCCAGGAACGTTTCGACATTTGCAAATATTTCATCTTCAGCCTAAAACATTTCAATACAAATCCAATCATTACAAAATACACGATCACAACTTCTCATCACAAAACAACACACTCTCAAAAAATACATCAAAATGACATAGCTTGGAACAATCTTAAGATGGGAAAAATTCCCTCACATCGAAATTATCATAATATGTACCATTATCATTCTGCCCATCAATATTAAAAAAAAAAACACCTTTTTAAAAGAGAATTGTATCCGCAAAAAATTTAGATATATATAAATATATGATATTTGATAAATTGAATTAATTTATTTTCTTGACTGTTCAAAAGAACCAGCTTTATAATTAGAAAATAAATTAAAATTAATACGAGATCTTTTGAAAAATGTTGTCTTCTAATTGTTTATTTATTTCATTTTTCTGCCATTGATAAATCAGAAATTTATCAATTGTTTCAATAAACATGAACAAATACATTATTTCAGATTATAGAAAAAGTGCGTTCCGATGTGTTCACAGAGCTAACACAGTTCAATTTAATTGAAAAGTTTTTGTTTTGCCGAGAGTAGCAGAGATGTTGATTCACAAAGAGAAACAAAGAGGTTGCCCTCTGCATGATTCAAATAAACATACACACATATATACCTATCGAAATGATATATCTGTATATATATATATATATATATTTATTTGTTTGAGACTATAGTTTCGAAGACTTGTTCTTCATTATCAGTCTTTTTTAATTATAAATATTGTTTTTCATGGAGTCAATACCGTATGGATATTGAAAATTTTTGATATTTACTTAGCTGGGAGCCAGTTAGAATTAAAGTCATCTTTCGGTTCACATTCATATTTAAACACATGTATACCTTTAGTCTCAAACAAATAAATAACATATATATATACAGATATATAATTTCGATATATATGTGTGTATGTTTATTTGCAGCAGGCAGAGGACAACATCTTTGTTTCTCTTTGTGTAACACAGTTCACCTTGCTATCTGCTTGTCTAAATTGGTGCGATTCGGAATGCATCCAGTAGTCAATTTTATTTATTTTTGAAAATGTCAACTTTTCCTAAAGAACTGTGTATTTTCTATTATGACACGAATCCTACTTTAATTAATACCTTATTAAAGGAAGCTTACAGTTAAAGTAAACTTAACAAAAGGGGACTTTAAGGTGCTATTATGAAACCGGCCTAAAGGTACGTTTTGCTCGGTGCGACTATCACGATGATCGTTCAACAATAATCGTGCAACGAGGAAAACGTACCTTACCGACAGTTGCTCGAAGGAAAACAGCTCCATAAGAAATACAAAGAAATAGTGCTCAACGATTATCGTTGCACGATTATTGTTGAACGATCATCGTGATAGTCGCACCGAGCAAAACGTACCCTAAGGGCCGGTTGTATGTCGCAAAGTAAATGCTTTTTACCACTAAAAACTGGGATGGCCAATCCCTCCATTTACCATCTACCCTGTGTTAGTGGTAAAAAACATTTACTTTGCGACATACAACCGGCCCTAAATCTGTTACTATATAATTTTTCCTATAATTTAATTAATCGAATTAAGATTCAAATAATTCACTGTTTTTCTATGTTAGAATTTTTGAATCTGGTGTAAATATAATTATTTTATTCTAATTTATATTTTGAAATAAATAACTGAAATTAAAACTTTGCAATTATATGGTTTTTTTAACTAATAATTAATTATTTTTATTATTTAGAAAAAAAGTTATTGCATATAAAGGGGAATAAAAATTATATTTTCAATTTAGTAGTTAACTTACTATGTAAATTACTTTAAAGATCTTTCGAGAGCTATTAGAAAAACTTTGTGAAACTCCTATTACTAATAACAATATAAGTTATTTTTATACTAAACTAAAGTGCCTCGTTTATGAAAAAATTAATATAAATATTTGGAGTCAAGAGTGAAAGTTTTTTCATTTGAAACTTTCGATAGTGTAACTATTTAAAATAAAATTGGATTTTTCTATTAAATATACATTTAAATGCTATTAATGGAGACTTTAATGATTTCAAGGCTTTTCTGAATATACCATCCTTGGATTGTTGGATAGATAATTGAAATTGTCTATTATGTACTAGAGTTTTCTTTCTCTATTTCGCAAGTCTAACATTTGTAGATTGATTCTGCAAGAAATAATCAATTCATGAAAATCCTCCAGAAGTAGGGGACGAGACGTCTTATATTGAATTATTAATCTATTCCCATCTCGTTATGGGCGTTTTCACGCATAGGCAAAAACGGCGCCGATGACGGCTCTTATTCTATCGTCTTTTATAAACAACAGCAAAACCGGAGGCGGATTTTTAATTAATACTGATATTGAAAGGTGCATGGTCCTGATAAAAAATGATGTATGATGCTGCTAAGACATTAACTTCTAGGATTATTGTACGCTAAGAAGAACTACCGAAGAGGCATATCAAAAGTCAACACCTGTTGATTCTGAAATACTTAAATGGCAGCTTGAAAAACTGAAAGTAGATCTAAATTCTTCCATTATTTTTGTATGAGATCAAATGATAGAGAACTCCTTGCCTTCCTCGAATGTCAAAAAGTTGGTAATTTTAACAATATACTACTCCGGACCAAATATAGATTATTTCAAACCATCATGCAAGGCAAGATTGAGGACAAGAGAAGAATGTCATTGTTTCATAACTCAGGACTTGATCGAGAAGAACTCGTCAATCAGAGAGAACAATATAAAAACCTCATCCAGAAGGTCATCTAAGTTTTTTCTAAACCATATCATGCAAGGGAAAGATCGAGGATAAGACAAGAATTGGCCGAAAAAATTTGTCATTGTTATTTAACTCAAGACTTGATCCAGAATAACTCATCAGAATCGCCAATATAACAAACTCATAGAGATGGTCATTTCTTTGAATACATACACCACAAGAAGAATATATACTTTTATAATTTCTACAAGTTCACTTAAGTTTACATCATACAAAGAATTTACTAATTTCTAGAAGAATCACATGAATTTATGAAAATATAAAAAACAAGACACTCGCGAACAATTATGAAGTAAAATTGAACATCAATTCTCAGGCATTGAGAGGTTTATCATAAGTATCCTGTGTCTTTGGCCAGACCCGACTATATGATAAAGCGTTAATTCGCCACCGGTTTTGCCGGTGTGTGTGAAAACGGCCTTAATGTTGTGGTCGTTTCTATTGAAAATATTTATCATGATCTTAATTTTTGACCGCGATGAATTTGAAATTTTATCCCAAGTTCACGCGCTTTATTGTCGTGCGTTCTCGTATATTTAATAGAAAATTTTAATTATTTTTCCATTCACATTTTGAAGTATCTAATCCGAAAAAAATCTTCCATATCATCTTCCTGGCCTCTGAATTTTCAGCTTTAAAAAAATGCATAATAAATATGTATTGATTTCATTGCAAATTAAAAAAAAAAAAAAAAAATATGGTAAAATTTCTTATTACAGATCGTTAATTTCTCGAACAAATAACATCTTGTTAATCGTTCTGGAAATATTTTAAACAATTTATAATTCTGTTGTTTTTTTTATCTCAGAGAAAATCGTGAAAAAATTCAAATTCACGACAAGACTTACATATACGTATTCTTTGAAAAAAAATATATGTTAATTAAAAAAAAAAATCGCATCACAAAACTTTTTTCATATACTACATATTCAAGTTATTATTTTGTTTTATATAAATTTTGAAAAAATAAAATAAAATTTCTTCCAAAACTTAAATAACTATGTAATTTATATTCTTTTAACTTGAACGCTTATTGGTCTCACAAAATAAATTTAATAATCTCGATAATTTATTTTAATTTATTTACATATATTCACTAAACAGTTTCTGTCCCCACTGTACTAAAAGAATACAACATTTCGTTGAAAAAACTTCGTCAGGTATATAAAACAAAATATATAAAATAAATTCGTTTGTCAATAAAAACATATCATTCTTCATTTGTTTTTATAGATTTTAGACTCATAAACATTCCTTCATGTGAATATTTAAAAAAAATGTTTAATTCCCAAAGAGAAACAAAGAGGTTGTCCTCTGCTTGATGCAAATAAACATACACACATATATATCGAAATTATATATCTGTATATATATTATTTATTTGTTTGAGACTATCGTTTCGAAGACTTGGTCTTCATCATCACTCTTTTTTTAATTATAAATATTATTTTTCATGGGGTCAATACCGTATGGATATTGAAAATTTTCGATCTTTACTTACTTAGGAGCCAGTGAAAATTAAAAATGTTAAATTATTTAGTATTTAATGAAGATGATAACCGCTAGTGATCGAAACTGTTTAGTGAATAAATGTAAATAAATAAAAATAATATATCGAGATTATTCGATTTATTTCACTTGTGTGACGAATAACCCTTGAAGTTAAAAGAATATAAAATCAAAAAATATTACCAAGGGGTTTTACAAATATCTAGTATTTAATAATCTAATTAACCAATTGTCTCATTGTGGTTTTGATTTACTTGGTTGCTCTTGCTACCCAAAGGAGCCTCCCCTGGCCATCGATCCAGCTATGTTCCCCACATGGCCTGCCAAAAGTGAACTTGGTCATCGGAAAGCAGCGGCAGCTTCACCCAAGCCACCACCCGGAGGAGCACAATATACACAATTGGTAAGTCCCAAATCATTTTTTACCATTTAATTATTAATATACAATATATTATTCCAATAAAAAAATACAGTTTTATGCTTAAATTCAAATTACTAATTATTTTGAAAATCTTATAATTTAGAAAAAAGTGGTTTTCAAATTAAAAAAAAAAATCAAAATTTTTCAAAATTATCTTTAAGCAAGCTTCACTGACTACAGTCATTTATATAATATTGATAGAATTTGTAAATTTTCAGGGTTCACATAAAACTGAACCCTTTAAGGTAGTTCTTTCACAAATGCAAAAATTCAAGAAGTCTTTGAAACTTGGAATATAAGTCATTAAAAGCATAATACACATACTGTTAAAATTTGAAGATGATTTACCACACCAAACATGAAATAATTGCAATTAAAAATGAAATTTTTTACATAGGGTAGATAGGGAAAGGGTGGGGATATGATCATTATTTTATTTTTTTTCATTGATGAACTTTCACCATCTTGATGAAAAACTAATATTTGTTAGAATAATATATTCGGAGTAACTTAAAAAAAAAAAATAGAAATTATTTACCATGTAGTTTTGATAAAAAACAAAACATATTTGGGCGATTATTTTTAGTGGAGGGGATATAAGCACAATGGCTTGGAAACGATCCGGCAAGTATGTGTCCATATAGAGATTTCGTAGTGAGAGTGGACAGTCACGTTAAAAAAACATAACCTAAAATTTTAGTTCCGTTCATATTTATAGAGTGGTTACAAGGCTAAAACTTTTTGTCTGGATTGTCGCGAAAGAACTTCCTTAAGTGTCGATATTATTGTCTGTCGGCAGAGCATTGTGGTTCATAAACTAAATAATAAACAAACTTGAAGTATGCATGTTTTATGTATTCATTTTCCCCAGAATCAAAATTCGTAATAACATTTAATAAGATGGTTAATTTAGAAAGTGATGTGCTTACTAAATAAAATTTTAATGCTTTTTATCGTTTTAATTCTAAATTTCGATCTATGGCTTTCGATCAATATGTGAGCTACATCACCAGTTTGTTTGCAAAAATTATTATTTTTACTTTACCATACAGAGTATGGTCAAGTATTGTAATCGTGAATGAAAAAAGTGTTTTTTTGCTTCTTTTTTTCGAAATATCTCAAAAAACGGCTGAAACTATTTTGATTAAAAAAATTAGGCGAAATCATGGCATTTCGGTCTACAAAAAGCCCTAATAAGTGAACATCGAAAAAATTATATTTTTCGAGATAATAACTGATTTGTCAAAATGTCTGTTAGTTAGTCTGTGCGTTACCAACGACGAGTTAGCTCAAAAACTAGTGTGAATATCGAAACCAAATTTCACAGGTAGTTTTGGTCCATTGAGATTAAGAGCTGATTAGATTTTGGTGCATACGACCCAAAATTAAGGGGGGGTCAAAAAATACAAATCTAGGCCATTTGAGCAAACTCAGCCAAATTTTGTATACATAATCAGTGGGCCCCCAGAACACCAAAAATGCAAAAACAAACCGGCCAAAATAGGGGCGGGGGTCGGGGGCTCAAAAATAAAAATCTAGGCCCTTGTACCAAACTCAACCAGAAGTGTATAGTTAAAGTCAAGTGGATGGCCACATTAGAACGTCTCAATTTATTTAATAATACCATATTGCAAAAAATAAAATCGTTTATTTTGAGACTGGGTCCATTGGTGGCTACAAATTTTTTCAATATTCTCTCTTATTAACGATTATGGATCACTATCACACCCATTTTGAAAAATAAACACTCATGCTTCGGACCTGAAATTAATGTGGGGTTTTTCGAATTATCTATACACTCTCTAAAAAATTAAATCGATTCTAAGCTGTCTCAATCATCTTCATGGTATAAATTATATGGCCAAGAAAATAATTCCCAATTTCTGATCTAAAATCAACATCAAACGGATAATATAACAACTAATATTTGACATGCCCTTTTTTTCAATGATTCATTTATGAATCAGCATTCTCTAAGAATATTCACAAGTTCATTTTCGTTTGTCTATTGACCTTGTTTAAACAAAATAACGTGAGTAGACTTATCCTCGAAATGTTCAATGTTTTTCCTTTATTTAATCAATCTAAAATATTCTTCTCATCTTAGATCCTTAGAAGAAAGAGACTTTATTTACAAAATAACTTTACAGTATGAAAGTAGGTAGAGAAGGAAAATAAATTATGATTAAAATAGACATATCAAAATGCAATTATGGAAATATGATCATTTACAATTTTTATTAACTAATACAAAAAATATACTTTATTTTAGAAATAGAAATAATTTATAATTTATTTTTTTACTATATGTAGTAATATGGGGAAAGTCATGTATTGTAATCACTCTTGGAAAAATTGGTTTTTGGTTTAATTTTTTCGAAATATCTCAAAAACTTAAACTATTTAGATAAAAGAAAAAAATAGCCCAAATCCATAGCATTCAAAAAAGACTAATAGTGAACATACAAATTTATATTTTTAGAGATATTAATTATTTTTTATAATTTCGGTAGGTTAATTAGTACGTTTGAGTGGTCAAATTTTATCTGCGTTTTATTTATAGTTTATTTATTTATTCATTTATTTATTTAGATAATTTTACGGACTAGTAGTCCACTTACAAAAATGTCAAATACGTGTATAATGAGTGTTATGTCAAGAAAAATAAAAAAAATAAAAATTTTTTTTTTTTACAAAGAATTACAAAATAAAACATCAAAATCATATATAAACAATGCAATAAAAAATACAATAATCTATACTCGAACAATAATACAAGAATATCAAAATATTATAAAGGAAAAACATTGCCAATAAATACTCTTTTATTGGAAATAGTCTCTTATTTATTTCTGGACTGCCTTTCATCCAATCCTTAGCTATCAAAATTAAATTTCATATTCAGTTGTTTTATATATTGAGACTAATTTATATTCTGACTAAAAGTGGAGCAGATTTTAGTTGAAATCAGATCACGCAAAATTGAAATTTTTCTAAAAATAATTAATATCTCTTAAATTATTATTTTTACAATGTTTATATTGAAGGATTTTTGGAGGCCTTTAACATCTTGATTTCGATCAATTAATTAAAATGTATAAACAATTTGTGTTCCTGCTTACTCACAGGATCCACTTCATGAATTAATGATGGAAATTTTGTTATTCAATTAAATAATATTATTTATAAATTTTTTAAATTCTCGTTTGCGATATGAATAAATTTTTTTTCAATAAAGACCCAGTTATTTAACGATTTTACTGCTTAACAAATTTCTCACAAATTTTATGATCCTTATTGAAACATTAATATAATTTTGTCTTTGTATAGAGATTTCCAAAGGGTGAACCGCGATTGGAATTAGGTTTACACGTCTTTGAAATTATTTTGGAATTCATTAGATAATGCCCCTTCATCTATTGACTTCTACTTGGAAATTAAAGTGGAAATGGAAGTAGGTGTACACGATATTAGGTCCCGGTTAACTCCTCGGAGGTTTTTATAGACACACATTTAATTATTTTAAATCGGGAACATGGTGGAAAAATTAATAGAACTACATAATTCTTTGGGTCGTTTTATTATTTTTGATTAATTAAACTTTTTGGACACTTTTAAGTGTTTACCTCAATAACAAATTATAGAATTTGTTATTTTTTGAGTTGTTTCATTAAAATACAATAAACCAAATAAGAATTGCTTTATTCATGTATATAGGCTAAAAATGAACTGAAATGTTTTAATCTATATTACATGAATAATGAGAAAAAAAATGTTTCGCTCCTTTCCCCCATGAAAATTTTCTTCAGGCGCCCATGAATGTGTATTTTGATTTCGCTTACATTTTTTTATCAAAATAAATTCAACCGTTTTTGAGACCTTTCCAAAAAAAAACTAGGCAAAAACTTCAATTTTTAATTAAAATTACAGATATTTTTTTGATGCGTAATATATACGAGAAAAGACTCAAGGGTATGATGGTAAAAGTCACATACGATTAAGACACGCCATATATTTTTTTTTTTTAATTTTTAATACCAATTAAATTGTATTGATAATTGAATTAGCAGTTTTTTTTTTTATTATGTAAATTTCAAATACACCTTCTTTTCTGGAGCCTAAGGTCATTGCCAGGCAGCAGCCAGTTGAACGCCCCCACTTAAGTGCGTCTCACGCTCAATCACGTTGACCTGTTCCAGACTAGTTTTATATATATATATATATATATATAAAGTTATCACTTCCTTAAGTAACAAAAATATGAATGAAAAAAAAATATATAAAATTTTTTAATGCTTTGAAAAACATCTTTAAAACTAAAGACACTAAATTCTTCAAGTTTTTAAAATAATTTATAAATAAACAGATATAAGATGTGGAACTTATAAAGAAGTGAAAGAGTTGTTATGGGATAGAATTGAATAGGAGGCGGGTGGTTGCGTCAAACCAGTCTTAGGATAATAACTTTATTTATTTCATAGATTTCACATACACAATACATTTATTTTAAATTCTTGTATTAAATTATTTAACATAATATTTTTATAGAATTGAAATATTGGTTCTTGCGAATTAGAAAGAAAAGGTTTATAAATACTTATAATAGGAAAACTTAGGATGTTTAAATCGGCTATTCCTCAATAAATTCTTGTAAATTTATTGAGTAATAACTGTTTATTAAACATCTTAAGTTTTCCTATAATTAAAGAGAAACGGCTGGATCAAAGAAGAACTTGGAAAAAATACTTATAAAATGTTTATTCAGCGACGTTTCTCCTCCAATCGAGGCTTTCTCAGGCCCAACTATCATGCCAAACTATAATACAAGTCTTGCTTTCATACGTCCAACCAGCAACTTCCAAATCATCCCAATCAATCACAAAATGTTCATATTTTTAGTTTCGATTGAAGGAGAAATTTCGCTGAATAAACTTGATAAGTTTTTAGAAACTTTTTTGTACTTAATTTCCAAGAACCAGTCTTTCAATTTACATTATGGTACAGTACACAATAATAATAATTCTTTTATTTTATATGTAAATATTATGATTAAGTTGTAAGATTATTGAAAATAAAACAGATATTCGAATTCCATTTTGTTAAATCATTTCTATGGTAAAATAATTTTATAAGTATCGATATTATTTTCAAAAATTTTAAGATAATTTCGTTAATTATCCTCAGAAGCTTTGGAAAATTTTTATAAAAATATTATGTTATATTTAATAGATAAAACAAAATGCAATCTTTTATCAGATTGATTTTTAATTAAGTAAGTTAGATAAATAGAGTGTGATAATGAAAATAAAACTAAATGTTATGATTTTTTTTTGTTTTGTTTTTTAGGGTGATACTGATGAAGATGTCGCTATTGGATTTCACATGGGACTTTTGGAAAAGGGACGATCTGCAATTGGACCTGGCTTCAGCTTGAAATTTTAAGACTTAACGTCGTCGACGTCCTGCCTCGTTGAGAACTTTCGGTACACCGAGAAGTGAATTGATCAATTCCGAATTTCGTTTTCTGAGCCCTCCACATCCGTTTGTAATACCCAATGGTGGATTAATGACAGCCGGGACAATCGCCTCCGTGCGATGTCTCAGTGCTTGAAGCATCCAACTGGCTAATTCCCTTCCATATTGTGCAACCTATGTTAACCAAATTTGTTTATATCAATATTAGAAAATATTTTTTTTCCTTTTTAATTTTACAATGTAATTTAAAGATACCGACCTCTCTATCAAATTTATCCTCCGATGCGTCTAGTTGCGTTGCAGAGATGATTGCCACGATTGCAGCTAGCAACAAGCACCGCGATTCATTTAAAAACACCATATTAATTTATTAATTATTTGTAATTTCTCAAAGTAGAGATACGTTTGGAATCCTAATTACAACAGATCCCCAATCCTCATTCACCGCTACTTAAATACTCTTCGAATCCTCATCTGTCCCCGACAGCAAATCAATAGGGGTTGTATTTATATAAAATGACTAAAGAGAGGTGATTTGAAACAAAAAGACTGGTGCAGATATTGTTTTTATTTTCGTCAATGACTCTCCCCTTAACCTTTTCTAAATCTGTAAGTTGCCATTTGATAATCATTCAAGTGTATTATAATGCATATCATTGGCTTTGACAGCCTTCTAAGACATATTTCATTTATTCTATTTGTATCATTTGTCATTTGCAGAATATTATATTTTATTATTTAAGTAAGCAAAATTGATTTCTTCCTGGAGATTTAATAACTTGGCTCCATTCCCTTTCTGGCTCTGGTTGTTTGTTTATGCGTGTGGAAGTGATTGACCGAGGACCGATACAAACCGGTTCGGGTAATCCGCGAACCTGGTCCATACACCCGCTAAGATGCGTTGACCTTTGAATCGAATACTCGGGCACTCATCTGAATGTTGGGACTCGTTCAAAATTGGGCAACGCCCTTAGTCTTCGCATTTCCTAACTTTTTAGGCATTCATTTATATACATCCAACATCCACACGCAATATTATATATATAAGACACTAATGATTTAAAACTGTAAAAAATATACTACACTAAATGTTATTAATGAAATTATATATATAATATTATTATTATTATTATTATAGCCCTCGACAGGCCATGAAGACCTAAGGCGATTATATATATAATATAGTATCATTATTCTTTTTGTAAATATAAAAACCTAAATTTATTTAAAAAAATTTTTTCTTAGTATTATTAAAAATTCACCTAAATGAATCATTGGACAATGAAAACATTCCAGAAAAGTATTTGATTCACTGGCAGGAAGTGACCTTATTCATTACTTATGATTTTATTTCTGGACAGAATCCTGAATAGAACAAGTTTTCATCATGTATATCACTCTGTATATTAAATAAACTGATTTATAAAAATTTGATTTCTATTGATTATGATGAGGAATCTTAACAACTAAGAAATTTGACTAACAAAATATTTATTACAACAAAATCATATCTTTTTTCGCAAATTTATCATTTGTTTTTTATATGTTATATTATTTTAATTATAAAGTGATTTTCCCATATACCTATTCTATGGATATATTTAAAAATATTAAAATCAATTACAGTAAAACTCCGGAAATTCGAGTTAATTGAGGCTGAAGGTATTTTGAATTACAAACCTCTCAGACTACACGGAAAAAGAACAAAACAAAGGTTAACATAAATGTTTAATAAGTACAATAAAAGGCCTCAACTATAAAATTCCTACTTTTCATAGATTTGGACTAACATTAAACAATTAACAATTAAATTTTAAAGAATTCTCTACTGTACTAGAATTAATATTAGATTTCACTTTGAATTACAAAAATCATAATTCAGTACAATGCTCTTATTAATAAGCTCAATAATTTTTAATTTCATCATGGCATAACCTTTTTTCCTTAAAATCTTAAAAAATTCTTGATTTAAATATATTTTTATTATAAACCGTAAGCTATTAGGGTTTTTAAAGCTCGATACCAATAAAATCAATTTTACTTAGGGAAAGTGGTGTAGGTTTTAGGTGAAACATGATATTAATTAATAAAGTAAAGGGTGTGTAGTTTCACAGTGAATGAAATAAAACTCTGAGAGGTTTATACAAACTCAATATATTTCGGATTATTAGTCCATCATCAGGAGTTTACAGATTAAAAACTGTAATCTGTAAACTCCTGATGATGGACTAATAATCCGAAATATATCGAGTTTGTATAAACCCTCTTTGAGTTTTATTTCATTCACTGTGAAACTACACACCCTTTACTTTATTAATCAACAAAATCAAGTCAACTTTTTGTTATTATTTTCTTATGACATAATTATACATTTTTCTAAATATTATTAAAAATGATAGTGCATGTGGACGTTCCAAGCGAGAGTATAATAGTTAGTTTTACCGAAAAGAAAAAAAATTTTGATTGTTTATATAAATGAAAAAAATACAAATCTTTTATAAAAAACAATCCAAAACACGTTTATTTAAAAGCCATGTTAGTTTTACCCATCCATAACAATTTGAAGACTTTAGTGGATAAAAATGTACAGTTAGAATTGAATAAAACTGGTGGAAAATCATCTTGAATTTATCTTTTATATGTTTTAACCATCTGTTACTTACATAACATTTTTATCCTCTCAAAATAGCTTCAGTTAAAGGTTTATCCAAACCAAAGAATAACATACGTACAATGGAGTGTCATGTTCTTTAAGCGAAAAATCTCCATTTTTAAAGAAATTAGCTAACATGTTCATTTACTTCGCTCTTCAATTATATTATCCCAACCAAAATCATTAACGTGACAAATAGAGGAAAAAACTTGCGATCGAAATCATATCTTGTTAAATAAGTAGATTTTTGTAATATAGAATATTATCTTATTCAATAAAAAATCCCAAGAAATCTACAAATCTTATATGAATTCGCATTGCATAAAAATTTACTTTAAAGACTTTACCTGTTTTCCTTTCTGTACAGTTTCAGTTGCTTCTGTTTACACTCGTTGCTCAGTAATAAGTTCGGATCCGTGCAAATTCAGTATTTCTTATTTATCAAAATAAACGTTCATGATATTATCTTAATAATTGGAGGCAAAATTGAAAACTTTATCAAGACTCGGTAAGCTCGTCACAAATTTTTAAAATGATATGAAGGGAGAGAGGATATTAACTTTATACAACTTTTCTATCTTAAGTTATTCTGAAGAAATCCAGGCAGACACACAAGACAAAAAAAAATCATTGATGAAAATGATTTTTCTCTATGTTTCAGATATTAATAAAAATGTATAAGACAAAAAAAAAATGAAAATTTTTAAGTGAATCAATACTTGAGTCGTCCGGAGTTTTTCCCTCGCCGAACTTAACAAGTGACTTATTTTAGTCAGGATCGATCCTATTCGTGTAGTTGCAACTGGAGTAAGACACCAAGGAGCCGAATAAATTTTAATTAAACCAAAAGTATGAAAACACCGAGTCTGCTTTTTGGTAATGTATTTTGTTTTGGTACAAATGATGTTCATACAAAGTCTATTGTTCTAATTTCGGTAAATAAATTTTCTTTCAGATTTATTATTATTTTATTGGAGTTTAAGGGCGTATCTTCTTTGAGAAAGAAAAGTGTCTCATTCAAAATAAAACAAAAATAAGTGATTATTAAAAAAAAAAAATACCCTGCAAAAATAACAATATCGAGGAAGTATTTTATAGATAAGGGCATCTCAAAATCATAAGTATATTAAAAAAATAAAAAACAATAACAGGGTTTGCCCTGCGGGTTGAGCATAGAATAGACCCGGAGTACTCCCTGCTTGTCGTAAGAGGCGACTAATAGGGAAAAGATGGATAGGACTCTTCAGCCTTGATCGGCTTTCCGTCTAGGGGAAAAACCCTAAACAAATTAGGAGTGAAGCGATGGGTAAACTTGACCCCCTGCGGCAGCTTCTGCATTCTGGCTGACTCCAGACGTGTTCTTCACCTTCCCTCTGGGCCCCGTCAGAGAAGGGGCGGGGGGTATCGGATCTAGCTAATCTTTACTTCCATAGATAGAGCCAAGGCAGAGTTGTTTGGAAATGAATCGTCTTAGGAACTGCACGGCGGCTCGCTCTTAAAACCTCTAAAATTGTCCACCAGGGCAAAAAAAGGCAATTATTATTTAATTTTATTTATTTTCTTAGAAAGTCGGACTGGTAAGCGAAATAAGTAGGTTATAATGAAAGGCAGTCCATATATTATTTAATTTTATTCAATTACCGACGTTTCGGAGACTTTTCTCTCCTTCTTCAGGGTATTGAATAGTTATTGATGGGTGGGAACCGAGTTATTTTCACCCATCAATAACTATTCAATACCCTGAAGAAGGAGAGAATCAAAGTCTCCGAAATGTCGGAAATTGAATAAAATTAAATAATATAGGCAGTTATTATTATTATTATAAGTTCTGATAGTAAATCAGTGAATTTTTTAAGTTTTTATATCTTTACAAATAAAATAAAAATAAAAAATAAACTGCAACTGATCGTTGCTAAACTTTATCCAAATTCATTTGAAATATTAATATGTTCTAGAGTAAAGTACTTTAAAATATAATTTTACTAAAAACTTTATTTAACCTTTTTTGTGGGTCCCAAGGTACTTAATTAGGATATTAAATTTCATCAAAATTGGTTAAGTTATTTTCAAGATATTTAGATAAAACTAAAAAAGTACTGAAATAAAGTACTAATGTTTGTGGACCGATATGTACCAAAAACTAATCAGCGCTTCATTTTGTTAAAATACTGGTAGGTTTTCAATTTCAATTCATTCGGTGTAACGGTGTGGAAAAATTCGTGGACGAAAAAAACGATAACACACATACATACATCCATCCATCCCCACGCACTTCCAAAAAAAATGGCACTTTTTGGCCTCTCGGCGAGATCCCAGGTAATTTTTGGCAAAACCGTCACGTGCTAAAATTCAATCTCATTGAATACTTCAATTTGTGACCTTAATTGAGTCCATGGGTTCCGTAGTCTTTACCTGAGGACTCTTTGAAGTCGCGCTTGCCGCGAGAGCGATTCCAATACATTATCCCATGCTTCGCATTGGATAAAGTAAAAAAAATATGTTACCTACTAGTTTTTATAAGTGATACATATGTAAGTGACAAATTAATTTAATCTCAATATTCTCAAACATGGTTAAACTAAATGAAAACTTTGAGTGTATAGGCAAATTTGACCCAAACAGACAGTCAGACAAAATTACAAGTTGAATAAAACCGTGTAAATATTTTTGGAACGAAGTGAACTTATGGGACGCCTCGGGGTGGTACCCTAGTCTGTGAAAAGTGTCCGTAACGTTAAATAAAAACAAGCGAGCCAATGCTCATGCGCGCGCATCCACTCAGCCACTCTGGGGGCGGGGCCTCTGGCTTGTGATCTGGTCGGGAATCGATGCTGTTCGATGTTGAATCTTTCGATTTAATTAATAAATAAATGAAAATGAAATGAAAATAAATAAAAGAATATTGCAATAATTCTACTAATTTATTTATTATATTTCCAGCTAATAGAAGAAAATAATCAATTAAAAAAAATCTACTAAAGGTAAGCGTTATATATTAATCGTGGGTGTATGTGTAAAATCCCCGTGAATCCCTAATTGATTTCATAACTAATTCCTATAATTTATTTATTTATTTAATTAATTGAATTTTATTATTTATTTATTCTATTTAAGGAAATAAAAATTAAAGAAGAAGAAAAAATTCCTTGGAATTTGATTTCCAACGAGGATTTGATGAATTATTATTAAAATATCTAAGATTATTTATTTATTTATTATTAGAGTATCTATTAGTTAGATATTTATATAATATACTGAGTAAAACATTGTATAAATTCATATACTGTTTTTTCTCAATAAAAAAGGTGTTTCAACTTTAACATTTAACGTTCAAAGTTTAAAGAGTCATCGCTTGGATTTAACTGATTCAGTTACTCAAAAAACAAACATTTTATTACTATCTGAGACAAATATGGACAATGATCAGCTATATGAAATACCGAATTTTAATTGTATCGTCCATTATAAAAGAGGTAATGTTCGATCAGGTGGAGTTGCGATTTACCAATCGAATGACGACACTGTTAATATTGTTTCACCAAATATGGACATAATAATGAGAAATGCTAATGACTTTGGTTTTAGACATTCACCTGTTGGAGATATTTGTTCTGCTATTTGCAAGATGGAAAACGGCGTTGAAATCGTAATGGTAGTCGTTTACATTGCACAGAAACAGAAGTTAATAGACATACAAGGATTCATACATCGATCACTGTTGGAGTATTCTGCAGCATCTACAGCATTACTTGAAGAGTATGGTACCAATTATGACCAACTTCCACTAATTTTGGCAGGTGACTTCAATATTAACTTCAAAGATAAGCAATCAGAGTCATTTAAAACTTTTCTGAAAAATACATTTGATTTAAATATGAACAATAATGAAGATGAATCCACTACGAGAGACAATACTACTATCGATGCTGTTTTCTCGAGATATTTGGCAAAAATCGAATCACAAATATATATATCTTATTTTAGTTACCATAAAGCTATAGTTTCTATGATAGAACATAATTAGGCTTAATTATTATTATTCATATAAATACCTGTTTCTTTTTGTATATTATTATTATTATATATTATATATTTTTATAAATCATTGTAAATAAAATAAAGGTGTTAAGATAATTTTATAAAGTAGTTTCTTTGCTTTTTATCGATAAAAAAATCATAATAAAAAATGTATACCCGAATAATTATTTTTCTTTATACCTAGAATAGAACTTAAAATTAATATTTTTATAATAAGGAACTTCGTTCCTATCCGGTGTCCTACGACACGAGATCGACTTTTTATAAGTCTAGGTTTACAATTTTTATACTATAGCAAATATACCTACTTTCATTTGAAAATATACCTATTTTTCAAGAAATATGTTATTACTGACAATCTGATAAAGCATTTTTTGTTCATTAAAAAACGTTAAAAAATCTACATATATATAAAATTAAGGTATTGTCTGTACATTGCTCCAAATCACGCCAAATTTTGGTTGCACACGTTTCAAGCAAAGTTATGAACGAAAACACCCTCAACAAAATTCTTGTCTGTCTGTATGTTTATATGTTTCCGTGGGTTCCGCAAAAAGTTGATAACGACTCACGTAAAAACGACTGAAGAGATTATTATACAATTTCATATTTGGATCAGATATCTTCTAACTTACGTTTATTGCTTTTTGATATTTTGAGCCCAAAAGGTCGTTTGAGTGGGAGGGGGGGGGGGGCGCACGAATGAAAATTATCAAATAACTCCTAAACTATTAACTCTACGCCAAATTTTATAATGACTAAAGTTGTAGGGGATGTGATTTCTGACAACTTTTGTTTAAAAAAATTATCCCCCAAAAAACACTTAAGGGGGTGAAAAATGTAAATTCTTGCCCCTAAAGCAAACTCAACCAAATTTTGTATACATAATCTGTGGGGCTCTAGAGAGCTAGAAATTCAAAAACTAACCACCCAAAATGGGGGGGGGGGGGGGGTCAAAAATGTAAATTCTTGCTATTGTCCAAACTCAACCAAATTTTGTACACATAATCTGTGGGCCACTAGAATGCTAGAAATTCAAAAAAATGGGTCCGGGGGTGGGTGGGGTGCAGTGGTGGGGTCCGGGGTGTTGGTGCGTGATTGGTGGAGTGGGGGTCCAGGGGGGATTTGAGAGTTTTTTGTACGAGTAATTAATGGTGGGGGGGGGGGGGTACTGGCCGCGTAAGTATTTTAGTATTTTAAGGGGGCCGCGAATATACGTTCGGATTTTAAGGGGGCCGCGACTAATAACACTGTTCTAGAGGGTGATGTTTTAATTTAAATAGTAAGTTCATTTTTTCTCAATGGATCTTCCAAATACGAGTATGAACATGACGCTGATGACATATCTCTACTTCTTAAACAAATGTTCCGAAAGAAATTCGTTATTCATAGAGGATTAATAAACTTGATTGAAGACAATAGGAAGACAATCGCGGGGATGTCGGTCATTCATATTCATATACTAGCATGCTGTGAAGAGGGTACAAGGAAGGAAGGCCTGTGTCGTGTCGTGTCGTGCATACATGGCATGTCTCATCGTGCTGCTCCGCCCAAGGCCATTTGGCCGCCTCCTTCCCTCTGACCAGGTGTCCACTCGGCTACGCAGGGGCGCAGACTAATATCGCCGCACTGGCTACAGGCCGTCAGTCGGCTGCCGAGCCGCTTAACGTAATCATGCTCTACCTGGCCAGGGGGGCGAATGCCCTGGTGAGTTCTTTTCATATGCTTTTATTTCACTTTGAGTGTTTGATTGTTCGTTTGTCTGGGTAGAATTCTATAATCAAATTTTGACTCTAATTCTAGTGAGCCGATTTTTCTGAAATTTCCCTCACCTACTTATTTGATAATATTTATTTTTTATTAAGGGAGAATAGTGTGAGTTCTTGCTGAAACATTTTAAATAAAGTAAATTTTGAAAAATTTTACAAAATTTTTAGTTTCCTCTGTGAACTCCTGAAGATGGGCTTATACCCCGAAATATATATAGTAGTCGTGCTAAACAAGCATCTTATCTTTTTATTTTTGTGAAACCTACCTAATATTTTATATTTAAAATTTTAAAAATTTTTAGAAATTTTACAAAATTTACTTTACTTTATTGATAATTTATTTGCAACGAAATTTTCTATGGAGAGAGACGGACTGGAAGAACTTTTAATTAAACGTAATGGAAGGCAGCCCAGGGGTAGTGAGGAAAGAAAAAATTAACACATCCAAATAAGATGTAATTTATTAGATTCCTTCCTCCTGAAGAAGGAGGGAAGAATCCTCCGAAACGTCGGTTTGAAAGGAAAGAAAGAAGGATTCCAATAATTTACACCTTATTTGGATATGTGTTAATTTTTTCTTTCTTCACTACCCCTAGGCTGCCTTACATTACTTTCAATTAATTTATTGATAATATTTAATCAATTCAAGCTTTAATTGAGAAAAATGTAATTTGAACTTCAAGACAGATATGTAAATATTAAAACAACCGGCTTATAACATATAATTCAAAATTATTTTATAATATACTTTTTTTTATTGATATGATTTCGGGAACAAAGCTCATTTATTCAAATCCTCTGTGTTTTTGTGTGCGCATGCGACTCTAGTTCTAGCGAGCCAATTTTTCTAAAATTTCCCTCACCTACTTATTTGATAATATTTATTTTTTATTAAGGGAGGATGGTGTGGGTTCTTGGTTAAACATTTTAAATAAAGTAAAGAAAATTTGGAAAAATTTTCACAAAATTTAAAGTTTTCTCTGTGAACTCCTGAAGATGGGCTTATACCCCGAAATATATATAGAGTTGTGCTAAACAAACATCTGATCTTTTATTTTTGTGAAATCTACCTAGTATTATTTAAAATTTTAAAAAGTTTCTAAAATTTTTCAAACTTTTCTTTACTTTATTGATAATATTTAATCAATTCAAGCATTAATTGAGAAAAATGTAATTTGAACTTCTAAACAGATGATGTAAATATTAAAAAAAATCGGCTTATAAGATATACTTTTTTTTTTATTGATATCCCTTCGGGAACAAAGCTCATTTATTCAAATCCTGTGTGTTTTTGTGTGCGCATGCGGGGGTGTGTAATTAGGCGTAGGGGTTAGATTATACCTGATGAAAGTTTTGCAATGAGCCGGGCTTGAAAACGGCCCTTGCTCCGTAGGCAGAGATTCTACCCCCTATTGACAAGCTTACCTCCAAAATTCCTTTTTTTTTTTCATTTAATCAAATATCTTATATTGAGAAGAAACAATATAATTTTATAAAAATTGCTTTTTACACCCTACCTATAAAAGATACATTTTTACCTCTTTTGAAATATTCATGAATTTCGATAGAAATATAAATTGCATTTCTCCCAGGATTATGCATTTTATTTTAAAAGAATAATTTATATAGAGAAGAAAAAATATAATTTTCTTATAATATCTCGAAAGAAATAATTTTTTTTACCCTCTCGGAAAAAAAATCAAATTACAAAAAGCCACCCCTTATGGAGATTTCTTCATTTTTTTTTATAGGAAAATTAAATTACATTTTCCCGAAGATTATATTTAATTTAAAAGAATCATCCCCTCATTAGAAATTCTTCAATTTTGATTTGAAAATAAATTTGATTTCTCCAAGGGTTATTATTTTTTTAATAGAATATTTTATATAGAGAAGAAAAACTCGAGAAAAACTATACAATCCTTAGTATATATATAAGAAAAAATAATTTCTTACAACCCCCCCCCCCCCCTAGAAGAGAGAAATTTACAAACTTCTCCGATTTATAAAAATTTTTTGCTAAGAATAAAATGTACAAAATAAAAATAGGTATGTTAAACAAAACTTTTTAAAAAGCATGATTCCATTTCAAAACGAACTATTATAAAGTAGAAAATAAATTATTTTTCAGTACAGAAAAAATGTCCATAACTAAGTAATTAAAAATAAAAAGAGAGACGCTTTTTACTTGAAATTTATTTTTAAAAAAAATCGCTGCTGTTTTTATTATTAGTCATGAAAATTTATTTGGTATTGAAGAAGAATTTATTTTCTATTTTAAGCCGAGGTTCGAAATAAAAACATTTTTTTTTTTAATTTTATGAATGTATTGTATATAGGTATAGGCGGTATATAATCTATAATCAGTAGAATTTATTATTTTGCAATTTTAAACATTACATCAAAATTAGAATTTAATTGCAATTGATTTTACTTTACCATACAGCGTATGGTCAAGTATTGTAATCGTGCACGAAAAAAGTGTTTATTTTCCTACTTTTTTTTTTCAAAATATCTCAAAAACGGCTGAAACTATTTTGATTAAAAAAATTGAGCGAAAAAAGCTCTAAAAAGTGAACATCGAAAAAATTATATTTTTCTAGATAATAATTGTTTTGTCAAAATGTCTGTTAGTTAGTCTGTCTGGTTCTCTTGTCTGTCCGTTAGTCTGTGCGTTACCAAATTTTTGTGGCCGAGCTAGATTAAAAACTAGTGTGAATATCGAAACCAAATTTCACACTTAGTTTTGGTCTATTGAGATTAAGAGCTGATTAGATTTTGGTGCATATCGACCCAAAATTAAGGGGGGTGGAGGGGGTTAAAAATTAAAAATCTAGGCCATTTGAGCAAACTCAACCAAATTTTGTATACATAATCAGTGGACCCTCAGAAGTCTAAAAATGCAAAAACTAACCGCCCAAAATGGGGGGCGGGGGTCAAAAAATAAAAATCTTGGCCATTTACCAAACTCAACCAAATTTTGTATACATAATCAGTGGGACCCCAGTAGTATAAAAATTCAAAAACTAACCCCCCCTACATGATTATAAATAATTTTAGGGGCCATGTTGTATGGTAAAGTCAAGTGGATGGGCACATCAGAACACGTCAGCTTATTTTTTTTTAAATTGTTAGGCTTTCTTAGATAGGTTGATGAACTAGAAAAATTCTTTATAGCTGGAACCCACAATAGAGAAAATGTCGTTAAACAAGCACATAAAAGTCGCTAATTCATTATGTCATCATGAAATAAATTTTATTCTTATTAATAACGGGACTCGAAAAAATAAATAAATTGCCTATACATACTTATATTATTTAAAACCGAGATTCCCCAAGTGTGAATGGCCACTATCTGCGAATGCCAAATAAAACAAAGACGGCTTAATAAGGCATTTAGGCATTTTCGTCTTTAGCAAGTTAAATAAAAATTTACAAAAAATAATAATTCCTTAATTGATATTTATTTACTTTAGAATTATGTGCTAATTAGAAACTGGGTATCATTAGATATTTAATCAGTTTTTTACTTTATCCAATGCGAAGCATAGGGAAAGTATTGTATTTTAAGATACTAACAATCAATAGTATCGATTAAATGGAAATGCAATTTCAATAAAAGAAACAAACTAGATACAGTCGACTCTCGATAATTAGAATTTTTCGATAATTCAAACTCTTCAGCTGTTATCTTCGGTAAATCGAAAAAATGCTGTGTATTTTGATATAAAATTTATGTAAGCTCATATATATTTTCAAAAATATATTGAAAACTCTTAATAATTTGATTTTTTTCTTTCCTCTTGATAATTCAAACTTATTGATAATTCGAAGTCTCGATAATTCGAATTTTTCTTGTAGTCCCTTGGATTTCGAATTATCGAGAGCCTACTGTAGTAAAAAAATAAAAAAAAATAATAATAATGCGTCGCATGTGCCTTGTTTTAATAAACTAGCTATGAGGGAAGGAAGTCACCAACAAAATTCTTGTCAAAAGGGGGTCCCGCTTTGAAAAAGTTTGGGAATAACTAATTTAAAAAAATACGAAAATTTTATATATTTTTTCGCTGAACAATTGTTTAAAAAAAAGCTAAATTAATGAATAATGAAACGCGTCGAACTAAATTCATAAGTAATAAATAACAAATTTTAATTCCAAGAGGGAATACTCTCTCCCTTTTCCACCCCCAGATCTGGTAAGAACTTACTTGGATCTCTGGGTTGAATCTAATCACAGCCCCTCCTCTTATTAAATATCTTTTATATAAGTCTATTTTAACAATGTAATTTAAAGTAAACTGAAAATTAATTATTAATCGTTCAAAAAATAACCCATTATATAAATTCCTGTGTATAGATTCATTTTTAACCATAACGTTGTCCATCTGAAGTTTATTAACCCGATTGTAAATTAAACTGTCTTAATTCACCAAACTCAAACAATAACACTTAAACACTCATTCCTTTAAGAATCAATGGGCTAGCAACCTTGCATGGGTCTCAATTGCAATTTAGTCCTTCTTTGATATGGACTATAGGATTTTTGTTTTTGTTTATTATTGGGGGTTTGACGGGGGGTAGTTTGGGCAAATTCTTCCATTGATATTGTTTTGCATGATATTGTGTGCACATATTATGTGGTAGCTCACTTTTAAAGTTCAGAAAAATTTATTTGGCGAAGATTTTGGACCCTCTTTAGAGGCTGGGTCACGGGGTAACCTCTGTCTTCCCCTCTCGAGGCGCCTGCCCCCATTGCACTTTTGAATATGAGCCTTCTCATTCAGAATTAGAAGCCGAATCGTCATAAATAAAATGGAAATTTTTTTCAATTTCTTCAAATTTTTTCTGTTCATCAACCTTCCCAATAAGTATATATATATATACCTATATTATTAATAATTTGAAATTTTAAAATTTAATGTACTATTGTCAAAAGTGGCCAAGTGCGAAAAGAGCTCGCGTGCCCAAAATTTCGTAGAGGGGCGGATAGAGTAAAAATTTGTTGAAATTTCTTATTTATTTTTTCATGTTTTTATTCTGAAACTTACAGAAAATACAGTCAACTCAGGAAAAAATTATCTATTAAAATCGATGTTGACTGAACATCCACCTAAGAACTATGTAGAAGCTGAAATGTCGTGTATAAATCCTATTAATGGGTTCATTGAATCTAACTATCCATTGAAAACCTCGTTAGAGTCAAAAACCTTGAATAAACTACAACATTTCTGTGATTTTTTAAATTACTTTCTTGAGAGGTTAAATCTGAAGAATTCTCCATTTCAAATTATATAGATAATAAAAAATTCTTAAGATATGAAAAGACAAACAGTTAGAACAATAAATTTTATCGTAACCTCGTTTTTACTAATGCCAATTCAATTGAATATCATTTTCTTGTTTAATTCTTTCGATTTACATGGAGAATAGAATAGAACAGATGTATTGCAATAAACATTTTATTACCTATTCTTTAAAAATCCATACAGTTATACTTTCTTTTAATATAATATACCTATGCATTTAGAAAAAGTTCATAAATAATTGAAATTCAGAATATATATTAAATATTATACGCAGAGGCTCTTGACCGAATCCCCTCTCCCCCCCCCCACACATGGCACTCTACAATACAAGACATTTTTTACTTTCACATTTATATTCTATAGAATATAAAGGGGAAGTATTGCGATGGCCACTTGGTTTGCTTATCGAATTTGAAAAAACGTTTTCAAGCATTGCTTTTTTTGTAAGATTAATTAGAATACCCATAAAAAAAAAAAAGTAAGAACGAAAACCCGTAGAAAGTTTGTTCTTGTGCAAAAATGATTTTATTTTCAAAACAAAGAATTCTTTTTAACTTCAGAATTTTCGGTTAAAATATGCATAAAATCAAAACAAATTCAAATGTTTTTATAGTAAGCTCACTTGAACTGTTAAATAAGTTGAAATTTAGTACAGATGTTTGTTTTAATAAACTTCACCTCTTTATCATGTTTGACTTTTTTTAGCGCAATCCGTTTAGTTAGGTAAGAAAAAAATTTTTAATTTAGATTTCCAAAAGTGTACCGAACTTAAATTTTTTTATTTTTTAAAAATTATTCTGATCACTAGATCAAATTAATCTTTAAATTTTATTTATTCTCTTAGAAAGACGGACTGGTAAGCGAAATAAGTAGGTTATACTGAAAGACAGTCCATAAATTATTTAATTTTATTTTTATTCAATTTCCGACGTTTCGGAGACTTTTTCTCTACTTCTTCAGGGAGTATAACACCCATCAATAACTATTCAGTACCCTGAAGAAGGAGAGAAAAAATTCCCCGAAAAGTCGGAAATTGAATAAAAATAAAATTAAATACTTTATGGACTGTCTTTCATTATAACCTACTTATTAATCTTTAAATGTTTCATTCGTATTATTATGTTAGATATAAATTTTAATGAGTAGCTGGATCAATCAAAATTGTTTCCTAAAATGCAAGTGTCTTTCATATGGGATTTATAGGTGTTGTATACATTCTCGTTAAACATTAAATATATAATTAAGTGGATATCGATGAGGCAGGCCAAAAAAAGGAGATAATTTACACTATATATAAAAAAAATAATGAAATAAAATAAATAAATAAATGATTTATAAAGAGTTTGTATGCATATGTGTAAATTATAATTTAAAGCAAAATACATATTGTTGTACTATATAAATAAATAATTATGCGCACAACTGCTTTGCGCAGGGTTTATCTGAGAGGGGATTTGGCTAATGATATGCACTTATATTAAAAAAAAATATTTCCAAATCATTATTACATTATAATTCTGCTGAGAATGAAATACAAGATATTATTGTTACTGCCACTGAAAGAGGAGACAGAGGGGAATGCCGCATTCGATTTCCTTCACTGACTTTTCAAAATGAGTAGATTTGATTAAAAAATTGTATATAATTATATATTAATTGTATTTATATAAAAAAATAATTTGTAATGATCTTGATTGTAATGATGGCCAAATCCCATTTTAATTAATTACAGACCCTGAAGAAGGAGGGAATAGCCTCCGAAACGTCGGTTTTATGAATAAAATGATAGTGTAAATTATCTTCTTCTTTTTTGGACTGCCTCATCGATATCCACTTAATTCACTTATCTTCGTCTCCAAAAATTACTCCAATCTTATTAAATATATATAGGTATATAAATTGACTCAAAATTAAATAGATCATACTTCATATAAAGCCATAGTCATATTTTAAATATTGGATGAGAAAATTTTCACTTTTTTCAAGACTCTAAGCGCTATCCAAAATTGTACTGGGAATTATTTGTCAGCCGGCTTTGAGCTAGAAAATTGAAACTTAACACAGAGGTGGATTTTATTAACAAAAACACATTTACTAAATTTCAGATTCCAACATAACATTTCGTTTTTTTCTTATTTTCATTTGAACCGAAATTCCAAAGCTAGATAGTAAAATCCGAGGGGTGAACCGCGAGCTAAAATCTTGTACACCTACTTCCACTTCCACATTCATTTCCAAGTAGAAGACAATAGATGACAATAGATTATTGAATGAATTCCAAAGTAATTCCAAATAATTCCAAAGGCGGTGTACACCTAATTCCAATCTTGGTTCACCCCTCGGTAAAATCTAATCAGTTTTTCTTTTTGGAAATACAAATATTAGAACACTAGAACGAACTATGTATATTTCTTTATCGCTTACAAAGTAAAATCTTTCCATCATTACTAATAGCTGTTGCACTTTCTAGAATGGGATTAATATATTAATATATATACAAATCGGGTCAAGAAGGCAACATACGAATAAAGTTCAGTCACAACACAATTGAATCATATCTGTTATCTATGTTAATAAGATTGACGAACTTCTTTCTGTCGGAATGCCATAGGTATGCCTTTTTCGGGGACACAGGTGGATCCTTATATAGTAGACGCTAGATTTCATTTAAAATATTAATTTTCTCAGAACAAACAAAAAGAGATTTTCGATGATATTCAACTTTTTGCATTGAAACATCCCTCTCTGCTTTATTCACAGCAATTTATTTAATCCCCTTGTCAGAGTCATTTAATAAATTACACGGGTCTATATCTACAATGAAAAAGTTGTTTGAATAATTATAAATGTTCGACTGATGAATCCGAGAATATATTTCTTTTGTTTTATATCACATATTTTTTCACAAAGGAAGAATTAATAACGATAAATGTACATTAAGATGGTACCTTATTTTGGCATATAAAAATACATCTATACTCACCGGCAAAAAAAACGCAACACCTAATTTTTTTTATTTTGTATATTTTAATTTTATAATATTTATCTTTGAACAAATAAAATTCATTAATATAATTTCTAAGACAATTTTAAATATAAAAATTTTAATTTAAGTTTAAAAATGTATCTTAAAGTTTATTTTTTCAAAAAAGTTCTAATATAAGTTTAAATTGTCACACTTAATTATCACAAATAATCACCAAGCGGATCATCTTTTAATGATTTTTCTCAACTGAAATCACAAAATTTAATTTTCAGGAAAAATTGTATTGATTAATCTAATTTAAGAAAATTTGATATTTTGAAACAATGTTAGAGATTTGTAATTAAATTATTAATAATATAGATTAAAAGTGTTTAAAGTTATTTAAAATGACTTTAAAAATGATATAAATGTTTTAACTTTGTTTAAAAATTGATATTATAAAAGTAAAACATTAAAAATTAAAAAAAAAATTAGGTGACGCGTTTTTTTTGCCGGTGAGTATCGGCACTTTGGAGAATAAAAAAAGAAAATACCAAAATTTCAATTTTTAACTAAGTAAAATTGTGATATGATAGAATTTTTTAGATACCAATTTCTACTCTATTTGAGTATAGCAGAATATTACTTAATTATACAAACAACTTTTCAAAGGTTAAATTTAGCAGACCTATGTTATTAAACTAAATAATTCTTCTTTCTGTCTGTCTGTCCGTCTGAGTAGAATCTTGAAACCGAATTTTTACTCATTTATTTGCAATGATAATACAATATTTCATCAATTTCAAAATTTTTATTAATGTAATTTGATTTACTTTATTTCAAGAATCATAATATTTTTCTAAAATTTTAATATCTCATAATGAATGTTTTTAATGAGGCAAAAACTTCATTTTTGATGGAATATTTTATATCTCTAGAGAGAAATATAATCATTAAGATTAATAACAATAATCTTCTCTGTCATCGAGCTATCATTCCCATTTTATTTATAAAGGAAAGTTCGGATTTTTCAGCTGAGCAACATTTTTATTCTCTTGCCCCTTAAAGGCTGTAACCATCTGTGACCCGCTGTTAAGCAGGCCAGACGTCTTTTATTTTTTGATTTTAATTCACAAGACAATCAATTCTTTTTTCTATTCTTTTTGTATCTAATGATTGAACATTTTTCTGACATCTTTACATTCTATTCTAAAAGTTTTCTTTAGATATACTGCGTCCAATATTATTACTACTTAGGCTTTACTTGCTGAATGACCCATTAACGTTGCTAGAGTGGGTTGTATTAACATATCTTAATCGGAAAGAATAATAAACGTGAATTATTAAAAATTCAAAAATTGTATCTAAAATTCAATTTTTCAAAACGTCAAGGGCTTTGTGCTTTATTTCTTCTAAAATATCAAATTCTTTCTTATTTGTTGTTGATAATGAAAGAATGAGGTAATTCGTGGGATTTTTCCTTAATTTTAATCAAAGCCACTTTTAAACACCTACAGACAAAATGACATAAAATGACCAGTTTGGGCTTCTTTCAAACTGTCATTTTAGAGTGAATTAAATTAAAAAAAAAGTTTAATTCTACTTAAAAATATCTTTACAGAGCTACATTACACTCCATATTTTTTTTCAACCCCACAAAAAATCTAACTTTTGCATTTTGAACTATATTTTTCATTTATTTATTTGGTTCAAATTTTACAGTACATGCCCGAATGGGGCTTCGGTACTTTATTTTTGCTTTAATATATTAAATGGTAATTTTTTGATAACATTTCATGATTCTATACATATATGGTAAATCGTATGTTTCCTATATTTGATTGAATCTCGAATTGAATGCAGGCAATTTTTGTCAAATATTAAGTGAAAATATCATCCATCCAAGTGTCATCCGGGCTAAACGCAAAATGACGTTGGATTATAGCTAAATGGATCATATCTTTTTCATTCTCTCTTGGTCCAGACTTAAGACTCAGCAGACTCCAATAGCTTCAACCAGCAGTAGTCTCGAGATATATATCTTGTTTAAAAAAGCGCGATCAAAACAATTCTCGTTAATATATTAATTATTCGTTAATATATTATGGAAAATTATAAATTCATATATGGTAAATTTCAACTATGTGTATTTTCTTCTTCATCATCTTCATTGGTCCGTTTAGCACTTGATCTCCTGGCCTATTTGGACTATATATTAATTTTTATTCAGTTGTTTCATGTCCATTTTTTATTTAAATAAAAAATTAATAGGTTTTTTGGACAATTTTATATTTTATTAACGTATTTTATTAATTTTTGCACAACGTTTCGTCCGTTTCCGGACTTTATCAAGTGCTCAATCAGTTAACACATTAAACGTCTATAAAATAGTGAGACCATCGAGAAAACAATCAGTGTACTATAATATTAGCCAACACATATATTCAACGAGCAATCAATTGAAAACTTAGATCATATAGAAATTATATGGCTCGTGTCAACCATCCAATAACATGCATGAGCACTTGATAAAGTCCGGAAACGGACGAAACGTTGTGCAAAAATTAATAAAATACGTTAATAAAATATAAAATTGTCCAAAAAACCTATTAATTTTTTATTTAATTTTTATTTTTTAAACTCGCCCGTTTAGGGTCTACCGAGAAATATTCCCTCATAATTTTAAATAAAGATTTGCGTAGCTGATAAATTTCATCTTTCTTCATTGTCTGGACTTTGATATTCAATAATTTTAGTATTTTGGCCTGCCCCACCGAAAAAAATAAATAATCCGGGTCGTGGTCTATTCACATTTTCTTTAGATAAGAGCCGCTTATCCCCTTACTATTATTAATTTTGTATGACCTCCGGAAAAATTCTCTATTTTATCAGATTCTAAGTGAATAAATTAAAAAAAAAAATACATAAATGTGTTTGTTTGTGTGTAAAATTATGTCTAAATGGATGTAGGGGTCAGTCAAATTTTTGCAATGAGACGGGCTTGAACCCGGGCTAGCTGATTCATTTGCATTGACTCTACTCACCTTCACCCTAATAAATTTCTCTTCGCTCTCTGACTTTTAATAATTTAAATTTTTTTGAACACCTCCACCAAATATATATTTAAATGGAATTCGAGGCCATGGTCAATTTTGAGAAACTTTTAGTTAACGGCCTATCTCCTTATTTTATTATTATTTCCCAGTACTCACACACTCTTTTCAATTAGAACCTACTTCCTCGATGAATTATCAGCTCACTTACTTTTCTGGGGGCTTGTAGATTCAATAATCTTTTTTTTTATTTTTAGAATTTCAACACTTTTGGGTGTCTATAGATTTCACATATGATTTTTTAAAAATATTTTACTTAATCCTCCTCTAACTTTAAGAAACATTTATACCTTGAAATACCATATATTTAACAATGTTTGCTTTGTTAAATTCTTTTCAGATCCTTCTTATATTGTTATTCGGCTGTTGTCAAGGGACGGGTCCTTCCTTTCTTAGAAATGCCGTGGAATCAAATAATAATCTACAACGCTCATCTTTAAGTGAATATATTCAAATGACTTTTGGAAATAAAGCAATTCCTCTACGGAATGCTGTTGAGTTTGCAATTGAAAAGTAAGTATTGTTTGTATAAAGGGGTTCTTTTTTTGAACAAGATATTTTTATTTACACACTTAAAAATTTCATTTTATTAATTTATGATACTAGGTATATATAATTTATAAATTCGAGCATTCAATAAATCACTTCCTTCTCAAATCGATATATAGAATAACGTCTTTATAGTTAAAAAACATTTGATTATTTAGTGGGTAAATTATAAAAAAACATACAAGAAAGGTTCTTTTCTGTTTAGCACATTCAGTATTGATTTTTTTTTTAATTATCTGTAGAAGTATTTTCTTGTAATTTTTTTTATTTTTCGAAGTTATTTTGAAGTGGATGATTCTAAAAGCAAAGGGTTTAATGCCTTGTATGGTTTAATAACTGCTCAAATATAACTTAATATATTTTACCATACACAATATGGGAAGTATTGAAATTGGACAGAGAATAATTCTTTTATTCTGCTAAATTTTTTTGAAATATCTCAAAAAACCTGATACCATAAAGAAAAAAATTAATCGAAATTACCGTTTAAACGAACAAGATTTTTACAGAAAATAAATTGTTTTTTTTTCTCTAATAGAGTTACTTGATTTAAAATACTCGATGGTCAAATTTTGTAAACGATCTACTTCAAAAAGTAATGAAGATGAAATTACTGGGAGGTTCACACTATTAAATTTTCTCGATTTTATTTTTTTTTGTTGAGAAATTGAGAAAAAATAATTTTCAAACATATTACTTTTCTGTCTGTCTGTCTGTTTTCTGTCTGGACTAAGAAAATCGTAGAAATTTCGTTCTAGTACCAAACAGATTAAGCGATCAAAATGTCGTAGTTATATGGCACATTGTATTATTTTTTGTTGTGTCCAATAAATAGTTATAATTAATTATGTGCGATTTTAATAAAAATTTAACCTTCAATAAATTCAATCACAAACATATAAACTTTAGCAGCTACTTATTTAATATTATAAAGTATTTTACTGATTATGTAAATTAATTTTTTTTGTAGATATTCAGTTCGAGTTCCTCTTCGAGATGCCGTTGAACATCGAACTGCTCCTGTATGGGGCTATGAACAACCCTTGCTGGCACGAACATCAAAAGAACCATTAGTGGTTTGTTATTTTGCTTCCTGGGCATGGCATCGTTCAGGAAAAGCTCGATTTTCGCCTGAAAATATTGATCCCACTCTATGTACACATATTGTATATTCTTATGCAGGCCTCAATCCAAATACACTTCTTATTCAACCCATCGACCCTTGGGCTGATATTGATAATGGTATGTTTAATTAAAATAAATAAATAAATAAAATATATATTTAATTATCATTTTATGCTTGACGATTAAATGCGTACTTTAGACACCTAAATAAACATAATACCATAGAAGCTAAGACGTCCGCGAGTACGCAAAGAGTCCAACAGAAGAGACTTATTAACTTATAAATAGGGCTCGGATTTATAAGCACTAAAAATCTTTAAATTAGGCAGGCAACTAAGCACTAAAATTAACTAAAATTTGCACTTAAAAAGGCATTTTAAGTAAAAAATCGGCACTTAATTTCAAATAAGTCATTTCGGATAGTATTAAATTTTCTTCTTCAGCACTACTATATCCTCCTAATGGCTATTCTTACATTATTGTCCACCCAGGATTCCTCTTCAGTATTTTGTCCAATTTTTGATTGAGATTGAAGGCAATAATACCAGATGCTTTTTTGATATTTTCTTGAAATTTCTGGAATATCTTATGGACTCTATCAAAAGAGAGATTTCTTGCTTCTAATGCTGTAATGTTTACAGGTAGATTGTTAAAATTACACTTTATATATGCTAAATCAGCCTCAAGAGTAATAGAAGATAAAGCATTCTTTTAGCCTCCCTTATAGATAAAGCATCATCTTCATTGATTGTTTCTATGACCTAAATTAATAAATAAATAGAATTACAGAACAATATTTAAAAAATAAATTTCAAATGTACCTTTTGAATTTCATCCAAATGGTGAGCATAATATATGTATATTAGCTGCTTGGATCCAGGTACCTCACCTTAATAATTTTTTCGGAATATTTTCTTAATAATTCAAAAAAAACTTTTAAATTTAGAAAATGTATCGTAAAAAATGGAAATTACCAATTTTAGTTAAAATAGGCACTAAAAAGGCATTTAGAGATGAAATAGGCACTAACTCTCAGATCCCAGAATAGGGGAAAATAGGCATTATAGGCACTAACAAATGCCTCTTATTTTATTCAAAATTTAATGAAATGCATAGATATCATATTGGCCTAAATTTTAAGCCATAAATAAAAAAGGCAAATAGGGCGAAATTCGACCCCTACTTATAAATAGTTACTTTTGTTTACTTAATCAAATTTTCATGTTATTTCTATAAATAAAGAATGAAGAAAAATATCAGCCAATTTCTTGATTCAGGATCAGTCAAATATGGACTTAATTCTGAAATTTGTAATATTTCTCATGGTATCCTTCTTATACTAGTAAAAGCTCTTTTATTTTAAATATATCAGGAATGATGTAAATAACACCTCCGCAGCCCCTGCACTTCGTGAACAATAGTTTACGGAGCGCCAGAAAAATTATATTTTAAGATATAAGGGTTTTGGGGTCGGGGTACACTCTAGGTGAAGATATTGGCCTGTCGGGTTCAGGTGACCTTAGTTACGTCACTGTGAAGAGTGCAGAAATGTATTTTTTTAATTTGTTTTAAATATATTTTAATGAATTGAAGAAGACAATAAAAGAGTGTGTCTTCTGCTGAAATTATAAATTGTATTTATTTATAACGAGACTATAGTTTCGAGGGGTTTTGACTCTTCATCAGTCTATTACAATTGATTCACAGGAATTAACTTATGATATAAATATATATATACTATATATCAGTATACTATATATTCATAAGTTAATTCCTGTGAATCAATCATAATAGACTGATGAAGAGGGCAAAGCCCTCGAAACTATAAATAAATAAAATTTATAATTCCAGCAGAAGACACACTCTTTTATTGTCTCCTTCAATATTTAAAAATTCTGCTACCCTCGGCACAAAAACTTTCAATTTAATTATTTTAATGAAATTATATTTTTTTCTTCTCTAAATAAAATACTTTTTTAAATAAAATTTATTTTCCTATTAAAGTGAAAAATTATTTATAAGGAGACTCTTTGTAATCATTTCTCGTATAATGAAGTGTAAAAGGAATTTTTCAAGATAGTTTAACGAAATTATATTTATCTATATAAAATAGCCATTTAAATACATCTTTAATGGGTTTAGGGAGGCAACCACCGAAAGTTTTAATTGGAGGGGACTTTAGCTAAGCCACATGTACCTACGGTATATCGAACCAGTTACAAAAGAGACAACATTTGAAATAAATAAAATTCAAAAGAAATTTAAAATAGTTAAAATTTCTAATAAAATCACTTCACTTACACACACAAAATATCCCTAACCCCATTAAAAATTAAATTGACTTCTTTAAGGGTGAATAAAATAATTTAACAGGAATTCATGAATAAAAAAATGGTAATTTTACAATTTTTACTTTATCCAATGCGAAGCATGGGAGAAAGTATTGAATCGGCTCTCGCGGCAAGCGCGACTTCAAAGGGTCCTCAGGTAAAGACTATGGAACCCATAGACTCAATTAAGGTCACAAATTGAAGTATTCAATGAGATTGAATTTTAGCACGTGACGGTTTTGCCAAAAATTGCATGGAATCTCGTCGAGAGGCCAAAAAGTGCCATTTTTTTTGGAAGTGCGTCCGGATGGATGGATGGATGGATGGATGTGTGTGTGTTATCGTTTTTTTCGTCCACGATTTTTTCCACACCTTTGCGCTGATTGAAATGAAATTGAAAACCTACCATTAGTTTAACAAAATGAAGCGCTGATTAGTTTTTGGTACATATCGGTCCACAAACATTAGTACTTTATTTCAGTACTTTTTAGTTTTTTCTAAATATCTTGAAAATGACTTAACCAATTTTGATGAAATTTAATATCCTAATTAAGTACCTTGAGGACCACAAAAAGGTTAAATAAAGTTTTTAGTAAAATTATATTTTAAAGTACTTTTACTCAAGAACATATTAATATTTCAAATGAATTTGGATAAAGTTTAGCAACGATCCGTTGCAGTTTATTATATAAGGTATACATTTATGAATTACTGTTAATGAAATTTGTTAATTTTTGTTTATTTTCTTTGAAAAAAGCAATATAAATGCGGAAAGCTGGTAAAACTAAATAATTTTTTAATTAAGACAAAATCCTTGATCCCGATTAATATATTATTTCTATAAAAAAATACATGTTTTTTTTTATTTTTTAGAGCTTTATGAACGAATTACTTCACGAGCCGGTCCGAAACATTTTCTCGCAATTGGAGGATGGACAGATTCTGACGGGGCAAAATATTCTAAGCTAGTATCAAGTCCTGAAGCAAGGAAACGATTTGCTGCACATGCTGCTACTTATCTAGTTAGTCATGGTTTTAATGGACTTAATATAGACTGGGCCTATCCTACTTGCTGGCAAAGTGATTGTAATGCCGGTCCAGCATCGGATCGTGAACATTTGACTGATCTAGTTCGTGAACTGAAGAGTATATTCTCTCTGCATAATCCACCTCTTGAAGTTGGTGTATCAATATCCGGATATAAAGAAGTTATTGAGAAAGCATACGATTTCCGAGCTTTAGCAGGTAATCGTTTTGGTTTTCTATTGATATAATAAATAATATATATTCAATCCTTCTATTTAATCATAATATAATAAATATATCATCATATTCATTAAAATAATTGAAAATAAAACAGTTTAAAATAAATAGATTCTTTATAATAATTATGTTTTTGTCTCAATCTTGGCAAAGATGTATAATTACGAAACTTTTAAATAAATTTAACTAAATTTTTACACCTTTTCTAAGAGTAAAATAAATAAATAAATCGATTCATTGTAAATTTTAATCTTCTTAATGAAATTTTGCTCAAAAGTTCGTATTAATAAATAGTATTAGATATGTGCCAAGTTTTAACTTTTTAGCGAACAAATAATTTTTCAGAAATCTAAGTGTCGAAAAAGTTTTCACTTTTTCATCTAATTTATAAATAGATTCAAATTATATTCATTCAGTTATTTTAAACAGACCATAAAATATTATTAAACTCATTTAGTAGGTTTTACAATATTTATTTTTAAAATTTGTTATTTACCATTATACTTTAATTGAATCAAATTTTTTCAATTGCTCTTTAATTTTTTTCTTACTTAATATTACCACACCAAATGATTCAGGTACATTTTAAGCTAATAGTTTTAATATTTTTATTTTAACTTTCAGATCACGTTTCATTATTAAGTGTCTCCACATATGATTATCATGGGGCTTGGGAAGGTCAAACTGCACATCATTCACCGTTGATGGCCCGACCTGGTGATCAATATCCTAAATATAATGTGGATTCTACGATTAAAATGATTCTAGAATTAGGAGCCCCAGCTTCAAAACTTGTACTGGGAGTTGCATTTCATGGTCAAAGTTTTACACTTAAATCTCCGAGTAAAAATGCATTGGGCTCACCCTCTCTAGGCCCAGGACTTCCTGGAGAAGGAACTGTTCAACCAGGAGTTTTATCCTATTATGAAATTTGTGAAAGAAGTAATTAAAAATGTTTAGATTTTTAGTAAATTTGAAGCTGTTCTAATCAAAACTAACATTTTTAGTTAAATCGCGCTCCTGGAAAGTAACTAGGCCTTCTGATGGAGCCAGTGGACCATATGCTTATGCTGGAGACCAATGGGTTGGGTTTGAAGATGCTGCATCAGTAGGTGCTAAAGCGCGTTATGCAACTCGTAACGGTCTTGCTGGTGTTATGGTTTGGACTCTTGATTTAGATGATTTTAATAATAAGTATGTATTTGTTAATTTAAGAATAATTTTAAGTTGAACTTTATTTTATTTGATTCTTATAATATATGTTGATATGTAAATCTGTAACTTTAATGAAATTTTCAGGTGCTGTGTTGAACCATTCCCTCTTTTACGTGCCCTAAATCGAGCTTTGGGAAGACTTAAGACTACTCAACCTTCAGGAGCAGATTGTACATCACCACCTCCTGCTGTTACCCCTACACCTCCTCAAACAACAACTGCAATTGATTCAGGTATATTTTATAATAATAAATAAACTTGTGGAAATATTTTCATTTTGGACAAAATAATCTTAATTTTATTGTTTGTTTAAAGGTGAACCTTCAACAACTACTACAACGGAGTCATGGCAAACAACTACTAAACCTACTACGACTCAGAAGCCAACAACTCAGAAACCATCTACTACTACAATATCTACAACAACAGAGAGCTGGTGGTCGACAAGGCCACCCACAACTACAACACCCACTACTACTACAATATCTACAACAACAGAAGGCTGGTGGTCGACAAGGCCACCCACAACTACATCACCTACTACTACTACTACCACTACTACTACAACTACAACCACAACAACAACGCCAAAACCACCCACCACGCCAACTACAACAACCACTTCATCTACTAGTTCACCTGACTCAGGCCCATCTTCTCCACTTGAAGATTTATGCTCAAGTGGCTCTGGGGAATATCATCCATTCCCCTCTAATTGTAATGCTTACTATCGTTGCATTCTAGGCCAAGCTCATGTGCAATATTGTCCTGGGGGGCTTCATTGGAACGCTCATAGTAAGGTTTGTGACTGGCCAGATTCTGCAAATTGCAGACCTAAATTACAAGAGGAACCTTCCTCTCCAATGCCATCACCACCTCCCACACCTCCTTCTACTACTCCATCTCCCAATCCTACAGCACCACCACCTCCTCAACCAGCCCCACCACCTATCTGGACAACTGTTCGTCCTCCTCATCAATGCACGGATGGGAAATATTATCCGTCTCCTTCCTCATGCCAATCGTTCCTTGTTTGTGTAAATAGTATATTAATAGAACAAAAATGTGCACCAGGATTAGCTTGGAACCAAGAGCAATCGATATGCGATTGGGCTCACCTTGTAAATTGCAATGGGAGAGCAAGAACTACTCCTGGAGATACATGTAATGATGGATCTTATGCTCCTTATTCTGCTGATTGTTCAAGATATCTTTTCTGTATTTGGGGAAAATATGAAGAATTTAATTGTGCTGCTGGCCTTCATTGGAATCAGGTATATATTTTCATAGAAATTCATTTTTGAAATAATTTTTAAAATAATAAATTGTTTACAGAATACAAAAATATGTGATTGGCCAATGGGTGCTAATTGCCAGACGACGAATATAGAAGGCCAAGAACCTCAACTTCCAGATCAGTCTAAACCATCTCAAAATCCCACAAAGAAACCGTCAATAATTAATACATTTACAACCACAATTAGTTCTGTTTCAACAACAATTCGCCCTGTTACAACTTCACGACCAGAATTAGGAACTAATTTACCTAATGAAATTAATGAATATTTTAAAATGGTTTGTTATTTCACAAATTGGGCCTGGTATAGACAAGGATCAGGAAAATATTTGCCCGAAGATATTGATGCTCGTTTGTGTACACATATTGTTTACGGATTTGCAGTTTTAGATTATGAAAATTTAGTTATTAAGCCTCATGATTCTTGGGCTGATATAGATAATAAGTTTTATGAAAGAGTGGTTGCTTTCAAGAAAAAAGGATTAAAGGTTTCTTTAGCATTAGGTGGATGGAATGATTCTTTAGGAGATAAATATTCTCGTTTGGTAAATAATCCAGCTGCTCGAGCAAGGTTTGTCAAACACGCTCTAGAATTTATTGAAAAATATGGTTTTGATGGATTAGATCTCGATTGGGAATATCCCAAATGTTGGCAAGTAGATTGCAGCAAAGGTCCTTCTTCAGATAAGCAAGCGTTTGCAGATCTTGTCCAAGAGTTAAGAGCAGCCTTTGGCCCAAAAGGCCTATTACTCTCATCAGCAGTTTCTCCTAGCAAAACTGTAATTAATGAAGGTTATGATGTGTCTTCATTATCACGTGATCTCGACTGGATCGCTGTCATGTGTTACGACTATCATGGTCAATGGGACAAACAGACTGGACACGTCGCACCTCTTTATGTACATGACGAAGATAATGATGTTACATTTAATTCTAACTTTTCTTTAAATTATTGGATATCGAAAGGAGCCGATCCTCGAAAAATCGTTATGGGAATGCCATTATATGGCCAATCTTTTACTCTTTCTGATCCTACCAAAAATGGTTTGAATGCTAAAGCTTCAGGAGGTGGCCAAGCTGGTCAATATACCAGAGCACAGGGTTTTCTTGCTTACTACGAAATTTGTGATAGAATCAAGACCGGGCAATGGACTTTAGTAAAAGATGAAAGTGGAGCAATGGGACCTTATGCATATCGTGGAAATCAATGGGTTAGCTTTGATGACAAAGAGACACTCATAAAAAGGTAAAATAATTAAATAGCAATTTATTATAAATTTATATTTCAGATATTGTTAAGAAAAAACATGATAATTATTTAATCTAAATGAATTAACTTTTCAGACTGAATTTCTTCGTGATCTAAATCTTGGAGGAGGAATGGTTTGGGCTCTTGATCTAGATGATTTTAGAGGATCTTGTGGTGAAGGAGCACATCCGCTATTAAGTTCGATTCGATCTGTTCTTGCTAAGGGACCTAAAAAAGGTTCATCAATTAGTTCTGAAATGGTACAAGAAAGTTCATCAGCAAAACCTTCAACTACCACGATCAAACCTGAAGTTAACACACAACCAGAATCATCAACTAGCACTATTAAACCAGATTCTAGCACTCTTAAGCCTAAACCTGAAGTAACAACCAAGCCTTCTAAGATAACTTCACCTAAGCCTAGCGAGGAGCTTCGTAATGAATACAAAGTAGTTTGCTATTTCACCAACTGGGCATGGTACCGCCAAGGAGGTGGAAAGTATCTTCCACAAGATATAGACTCTGATCTTTGCACTCATATTGTTTATGGCTTTGCTGTTCTTGATTCATCAAATTTAATTATTAAACCACATGATTCGTGGGCAGATATAGATAACAGTAAGTTTTTAAATTAAAATTTTTATGTTTTAAGGATATGAGTTTTTTACAATTCAAAGAAATGATATTATTCAAAAAGTTCACCTTACTCTGAACATTTTTAATTTATAATAAATTATATTGATTTCTATAAACATATTAACAAATTATATCATCAGTTTCCTATATTTGATTCAATCACGAATGCAGGTGATTTTTGTCAGATATTAAGTAATAATAATATCTGAATTTATATATTCCTGTGTAAGAAATAATGAATTTTTAAATAGTTTTCTAAATAATATATTAAATAATAATTAATATATCAAAGAAAGTTGTTTTTGACCACAGATTACAAATTCACTAGGTGATCCATATCCGTGTTTGGTAAAAAGCGTCATGCGGGCTAATCGCGAAATGATGCTGGATCATAACTAGATGGAGCATATCTTTTTCATTTCTCTAGGGCCAGATTTAAGATTTAGCTGACTCCAATAGCCTCAACCAGCAGTGGTCTAGCGATATAGGTATATATATTATGTTTAAAATCGCGGGCAAAGACAACTCTCTTTGATATATTAATTATTATTTAATATATTAATTAGAAAACTATTTATATTAACAAATCTTGAATTAGTATTTTTTAAATCTCTATTGTATTCTATATGCTACATCAGGGATACCCAACTTCTAGAACACCGCGGGCCACTTAAGTGATTTGATATCTGACTGGGGCCCAAAAATAAAAACAGAAATGAAATGAAATTAAAAAATTTGGTCTTTTTTCCATTAATTGACTAATTTTGTGGCATTTCGATAGCAAAAACCGGAGCTATTTCGTGGGTCACATGTGATCGGTGGAGCGTGCGTTGGGTATCCCTGCTCTACATAAGCTTATAGACATATTTTTTTAAAATATTGTTAATAGATAATATAATAAATATCGCTATTTATTACAAAAATTTGAGTGTTTTATTTCTTGAAAAATAAATGGAATTTCTTCGAAAAAATTAAAAAAAAAACATCTTACAAGGCTTACAACACCAAATATATTTTGAAAATAAATAATTTAAGGTCAAATAAAAGATCTTATTATTATCTAATTTGGTGTCGTAAGCCTTGAAAGTTGTTTTTTTTATTTTTTTTTGAAGAAATTCCATCTATTTTTCAAAAAATAAAACACTCACATTTTTGTATTAAATTGAACGGTCCCATACTGAAAGTTTTTTCAGCTTAACTTTTGATTCTGACTGAATTGATTGAAAATTTCTAGTTTTACTTATATATAATGCATTTCTGAGGAAATTTGTCTTTAGGGTTAGGCTAACTGCCCGGAAAGCAAGTTGGCGTTCGGGTTCGACTCCTGAGGGGACGAAACCCTCTTACATGCAATATTATACATAATTATCTAATAAGATCTTTGATTTGATTAATTAATAATTTATTTTAATAAATATATACTATATTATATTTTCTATATAAGTAAATACAAATCTTTTATTATCTTTTATTAAGCTAATTGTATATTTTCACTTATTTATTTTTTATTTTCAGAATTTTATGAAAGAGTAGTGGCTTTTAAGAAAAAAGGTATTAAAGTCTCACTTGCTCTCGGAGGATGGAATGACTCTGCAGGAGATAAATATTCAAAGCTTGTTAATAGCCCTTCAGCAAGAGCACGATTTGTTAAACAAGCTTTAGAAATGCTTGAAAAGTATGACTTTGATGGATTAGATTTAGATTGGGAATATCCGAAATGTTGGCAAGTTGACTGTAATAAAGGTCCAGCTTCGGACAAGCAAGCTTTTGCAGATCTTGTCCGAGAATTGAGGGCAGCTTTCGAGCCTAAAGGCTTATTATTATCTTCTGCTGTTTCTCCAAGTAAGACCGTAGTTGATGAAGGCTATGATGTTCCTTCATTATCTCGAGACCTTGACTGGATCGCCGTTATGTGTTATGATTATCATGGTCAATGGGATAAAAGAACTGGTCATGTTGCTCCACTTTATGCTCATTCAGAAGATATTGATGTTACTTTTAATTCAGTAAGTTGAAATACCTACCATAATTAAATTAAATTTTTATAAAAAATAATCAATTTCCACATCAAAATTGATTATTTTTATATGTATAAAAGAGGTCATCAGCATTTTTGAATGCAATTAAAAAAAACTTAAATTTAAATTTTTATATATTGAATTAAAATTATTTTAGAACTTAATTAAAGGAGACAATAAAAGAGTGTGTCTTCTGCTTGAAAAATACATTTTTTAATTTATTTATAACGAGACTATAATTTCGAGAGCTTTTTGCCTCAAAAAATTTATTTTTCCAGCAGAAGACACACTCTTTTATTGTCTTCTTTAATTGATAAAAATTCTTCTACTCTCTGCAAAAAGAAACTTTCAATTTATTTTATAACTATTGAAATTAAATCTGAATTAATATCTAAATTAAAAATATTAAAAAAAATATTCTTCCTACTTTGAATTTACTTAGTAAAATTGAAAATTTTACGAATAACTACCTATAAGGTTAAACATAGTAGCGAGGAGAATTTTTTTCAGGGTATAGGAACAAAACTAATTTATATTTCCACAAATATAATAAAATTTACTAAAAAAATTGACAAAATTTTGTTCCTACCTTTAACAAGACTTCAGATTATTAAAAATATCCTTTAGAACAATTAAAGATGCAGAAAATAATTCATTCATTTATAAATGAATATTATATTATAAAATAAATAAATAAGTAAATAAATAAACAAACAAACAAACAAACAAATAAATAAATAAATAAATTGAAAAGTTATTTTTTTGCCGAGAGTAGCAGAGTTGTTGATTCACAAAGAGAAACAAAGAGGTTGTCCTCTGCTTGATGCAATTAAACATACACACATATATCGAGATGATATATCTGTATATATATTATTTATTTGTTTGAGACTATAGTTTCGAAGACTTGGTCTTCATCATCAGTCTTTCTTCAATTATAAATGTTTTTCATGGAGTCAATATCATATGGATATTGAAAACTTGGTGTTCCTTCGTCACTGCTGGTCGGCTAGGAACTAACAAAGACCTCTTTAACCTTCTCTAACAGTGTCTTTGTTAGTTCCTAGCCGACCAGCAGTGACGAAGGAACACCAAGTTTTCAATATCCATATGATATTGACTCCATGAAAAACATTTATAATTGAAGAAAGACTGATGATGAAGACCAAGTCTTCGAAACTATAGTCTCAAACAAATAAATAATATATATACAGATATATCATCTCGATATATATGTGTGTATGTTTATTTGCATCAAGCAGAGGACAACCTCTTTGTTTCTCTTGCTAAGTAAATAAATAAATAAATAAATTTAACGAAAGTGGGTAAACACTCTTTGCTTGCAGGCGCTTTATGGGTTAATAATAATCTATGTCTATTGTGAAATAAATACTCTTATTAATCATTAACTAAATAGATTTATACAAATGTTTTATTTATTTTTATTTTAGAACTTCTCCATTAATCATTGGATTAAAAGAGGGGCAGATCCTCGGAAGCTTGTTTGGGGAATGCCAATGTATGGTCAATCTTTTTCATTGGCGTCAACAACCGATCATGGTTTGAATGTACCTACTTACGGCGGCGGCGAAGCTGGAGATGCAACAAGAGCTCGAGGTTTCCTTTCTTATTATGAAATCTGCGAACGTATTTTAAAAAGAGGTTGGACTCTTATAGAAGATGAAGAAGGAGCGATGGGACCCTATGCATATCGAGGTGATCAATGGGTCTCTTTTGATGACGCTCCTATGATTCGTCGAAAATCAGAGCTTGTTATTGAAAAAGGCCTCGGAGGCGCAATGATCTGGGCTTTAGATTTAGATGATTTTACAAACCAATGTGGTTGTGAGCCATATCCATTATTAAAAACTATTAATCGTGTTTTACGAGGATACCCTGGCCCTGGTCCAAATTGTTCTCTGCATTCAGGAGAACGCTCAGTTATTAAAGAGCAAGATAAAATTCCCGAACAAATTGCTACTTCTGATAAAGATTCATCTGAACCATGTGGTGGAAAACTGTTTGCGGCTAACAAAAATGATTGCAATAAATATTTCTTTTGTCAATTTGGGCAACTAGCACAACAATCATGTCCAGCCGGATTGTATTGGAATAAGGTAAATTTGATTATTTATTAATTTAAGAAACATCTTATAAATTTTAATAGCTAAAATTTTTTCAAAAATAATAAAAAAACGTATCATATATATTATATTAAATATTTTAGGAATTCTATTTCGAGCTAATGTTTTCGAGATTAGAAATGTGTCCATTCAAAGGGGAGAGACTGATATATCTATATATATAAAATTAAAAGGTTTTGTCTGTACATTGCTCCAAATCACGCCAAATTTTGGTTGCACACGTTTCAAGCAAAGTTATGAACGAAAACACCCTCAACAAAATTCCTGTCTGTCGGTCTGTCTGTCTGTTTCCGTCGTTTCCGAAAAGTTGCTCACGATTCACGTAAAAACGGCTGAAGGGATTATTATGAAATTTCATATTTACATCAGATGTCTTCTAACTTACGTTTTTAGCTATATAACGTTTTGATATTTTGACCACAAAAGGGGGTTTGGGGGGGCGCACGAATGAAAATGATCAAATAACTCCTAAACTATTAACTCTACAGCAAATTTTAAAATGAGCAAAGTTGTAGGGGATGTGATTTCTGACAACTTTTGTTTAAAAAAATTTCCCAAAAAACCACCCAAAAAGGGGGGGTCAAAATATGAAAATTCTTGCTTTTGGACCAAACTCAACCAAATTTTATATACATAATCTGTGGGTCACTAGAAGGCTAGAAATGCAAAAACTAACCACCCAAGGGGGGGGGCAAAAAATGAAAATTCTTACCCTTAATAGCCAACTTAACCAAATTTTGTATATAGAATCTATGGGTCACTAGAAGGCTAGAAATGAAAAAACTGGGTGCGGGGGTGAGGTGCAGAGGAGGGCACGGGGTGAGGGGTGCAGGGTGGAGTGGAGGGTTTAGGTGAAGGTCCAGAGGCATAATGAGGGGGATCAGGTGAGGGTCCAGGGGCGTAGTGGGGTGGTGCGGGGTGGGGTCCGGGGTGGGTGCTGGGTGGAAGGGCGCGGTGGTGGGGTCCGGGGGATGGTGCAGGGGTGGAGTGGGGGGTTCAGGTGAGTGTCCAGAGGCGTAGTGGGGTGGTGCGGGGCTGGGGTGCGTGGTGGTGGGGTGGGGGCGGTGGTTGTGCACGGGTGCGGGGGCGGGATGTGCTTGCTGGGGTTCGTGGGTGGGTGTGGTGGGGAGTGGGGTTCGTGGGGTGGGTGCGGTGGGGAGTGGGTTTTGTGGGTTGGGAGTCCAGGGGGCGGGCCCTGCAGCTAGTTCTTGATAAGAAAATAAAAAGGTCGTTTAGGTTTAGATCAAATTTTTCAATATGGCTTCTCGGTATTTCGTGCTCCCGACTAAATTTTTCCATTTATTTATTTACATTTTTAATTATATCAGAAAGTACCGTTCTTGGATTAGATTTAACTTTTTATTAAACTTTTTATTAGGTGTCCAGTTTTAGAGCTTGAAAAAAAATAAAACTTTCTTGTTGATTACTATTTTTTTTCTCAGGAAGGGTGCATATGTCGTCATTTTTTATGTTTTTAGATCTTTACTACTACCTAAATTATCCCTATACTGAAATAATTCTTTCTCTTATAGATTACTCAAAGGTGGAAACTCACTAATAATTTTCATATCAATTAAAACAAAGTAAATTTTATATGATCATCGATTTAATTCAATCCAAAATTACAGTCTACTTGTAAATTATGCCTGCGGTCTTATTTTATATGTATTACGATATTTTAGAATTTCGGAGACGAAAATACATTTACTAAATATTTTTCCGAAGGTAATGTTAGTTTTAATTAAATGTTTAATATATTTTTTCTCTTTCTAGGATCATTGCGATTGGCCTGAAAATACTGAGTGTGGTCCAGAAGGATCAGGCAGTGAAATTACTACAAAAGCTCCAGAAATGACAACTGAAACTTATCAAACAACTTCATCTTCAGAACCTTCTACAGAATCTCCTGAACAAGAAACGTCATCTTTAAATCCACCTACAACAGATACAACTACAACAGATTCTTCTGAACAAGAAACTGTATCTTTATATCCACCTAGTACAAGCCCCTACAAATTAGTTTGCTATTTTACAAACTGGGCTTGGTATAGACCAGGAGCTGGAAAATATCTTCCTGAAAATATAGATTCTAACCTCTGTACCCATATCGTTTATGGATTCGCAGTTCTTGATACTAATAAATTGACGATCAAACCTCATGATTCCTGGGCGGATATCGATAATAAATTTTATGAAAGAGTGGTTGCGTATAAGAAAAAAGGTTTAAAAGTATCATTAGCACTGGGTGGTTGGAATGATTCCCTAGGAGATAAATATTCGAGGCTAGTAAATAATCCAGCTGCTCGAGCTCGATTTGTTAAGCAAGCTCTTGAAATTATAGAAAAATATGGTTTTGATGGATTAGATCTTGATTGGGAATATCCTAAATGTTGGCAAGTGGATTGTAATAAAGGTCCAGCGTCTGATAAGGAAGCATTTGCTTCACTTGTGCGCGAGCTTAGAATTGCGTTCCAACCTAAAGGCCTTCTTCTCTCTTCCGCTGTTTCTCCAAGTAAAACTGTTATAAATGAGGGTTATGATGTTGCTGCCCTGTCCAGAGATCTTGACTGGATTGCAGTTATGTGCTATGATTACCACGGTCAATGGGATAAGCAAACAGGACATGTTGCTCCCCTTTATGTCCATGAAGATGATAATGACGTTACGTTTAATGCCAATTTTTCTTTGCATTATTGGATTGAACGTGGAGCTGACAAAAAGAAAATCGTCATGGGAATGCCATTGTATGGGCAATCATTCTCACTTACTGATTCAAATAAACATGGTTTAAATGAAAAATCCTCTGGCGGAGGACAAGCCGGTACATTCACACGGGCACAAGGTTTTCTTGCTTATTATGAAATTTGTGATTTAGTTAAGAAAAATAGCTGGACAGTTGTGAAAGACAATGCCGCAGCTATGGGTCCTTATGCTTATCATGGCAATCAATGGGTAAGCTACGACGAAGTGACTGATATTAGAAGAAAGGTGAAATTGGTTAAGGACTTAGATCTTGGAGGAGCTATGGTTTGGGCATTAGACTTGGATGATTTCCGAAATACATGTGGCTGTGGAAAACACCCTCTTTTGGGTGCTCTCCGAGCCGAACTATTAGGTGGCTCAGGCCGCTCTACCGATTGTACATAAATATATTAGATTGAAAGTTTTTTTGCCGTGAGTAGCAAAATTTTTATATATTGAAGCAGACAATAAAAGAGTGTGTCTTCTGCTGGAATTATAAATTTTATTTATTTATAACGAGACTATAGTTTCGAGGGCTTTGCCCTCTTCATCAGTCTATTACAATGGATTCCAGTAGAAGACACGCTCTTTTATTGTCTCCTTCAATAAATATATTAGATTTTGTTACCCGAATCTTGCCTTTCAAATTTATTTATATTTTTAATAAAGCTATCTAAAAAATATATGGTATTTATGATTTTTATTTTTTATAAACTATACCTATATCTCTTCAAATTTATTTTAGATAAATGTATATACAAGAAAGACTTAAAAATAAATAAGATTTGAATTGTTAAGGCCTATATTTTATTTATATTAATCTTCCACATTGATAACATTTTATATTAAACATTAAGCAATAGGATTATTTTGAACAATAAAAATTCAATATACAACGTAAGATATTTATATGTATTATATTATATTATATATATATATATATTTTTATATAATTTATATTTATATAGACTATATATTTATGAGATGCTTTCTAATGACGCAAGAAACAGTTCAGAGTGATTTTGAACAAATCAATAGAGGGATCAGGATCTCACTACTTTTATTGGCAAACGGTTCTTATTAATCGAACTTGGCCTTTTTTTAGACAAGTGTTTTTGTTGAGATTTCACTTCTTTTTGTAAGTTGGATGGGAATTTAGCCTGCAAAATTCACATATTTATTTAAAAAGGCTGATTAGGATCTTTTTCGATTTTCTTCTTTATCTACCAGTATGTCAAATGACATCAATCTAGAGTCATTATATGTTAATTTAGTCTATAAATTTCACCCTTTCATTTATGTTCTGAAGAAGGGAAAGTTTCGGTCTTTCGATTTACCTTTTATTAACGCCCTAAACTCTAACACCATCCCGAAAATAATGAAAATTTATCGCCCAAATTTCACCTCTTTATTTTATGTCCTGAAGAAGGAAATGTTTCAGTTTTGCGATTTCACATTTTATTAATGTACCAAATTCTACCAAGATGCCAAGTTTTAGAATTCCAGTGTCATTATATTTTCACTGTATGTTAATTTAGCCTATAAATTTCAGCCCTTCATTTCGGTCCCCGAAGAAGGGAAAGTTTCGGTTTTTCAATTTCCTCCTTTATTAATATGTCAAGCTTGACCAGTAGGTAGGTATGCCACATTTCAGCATTCTAGGTTCATTGTGTTTTCCCTATGTTAATTAAGCCTATAAATTCATTTTTTGTCCTGAAGAAGGGAAAGTTCCGATTTTATTTTTCCCATTAATTGTACGCCAAACTATACCAGCATGCCAAATTTCAGCATTCTAGGATCAGCGGAAGTACTCTAGAATTTTGATGAGTGAGTGGCGAAAAAGGCTATTTTTGGCTTCATGTAACTTGGACGGTATAATAAATATAAATATGAAATTTTGTAATTTAGTTAAGATAATGGACCAGTGATCGAGCCAAAACTTATCTTGTCTCGAATACTAGATATTTTATCATAAATCGGATCATAAAATTTTGTAATTCACAAATCTATTTAGAAGGTGCATCACAGCTCAAGAGAGTAGTCTGTTGGCCCGCTGCCAACTGGATAGCCTCTATTGTTTACTAATTCAATATTTTTTTTACTGGATTATTTATTTTTCATGGAGTGGCTGTGTTTATATTTTCTCGATTATTGTGTTGAGCATTTTCCCCCTGTTGGTGCATCGTATTTTAGTCATCTCTTTTCCAACCATTAGCTTTCTAGGATAGAAATTCTTCATAGATATACTAGGGTGGAAGAAATGCTACAAGTATTGCAATTTATGTCTATAAGGCAAAGGTTGTACTATAATGTTTGTATTTTTATTTTTAAAATTATAAAGGGAATGCTGCCCATAGAATTAGGAAATAAAATAGTACTAGTGGGAGGTCGAACGAGGCAAGCAGACATTATTATGATACAATTTCGAAGAACGAAAAGTGCGCAAAAAAGTTTATTTTATGAAGGCTTAAAAATGTATAATGACATTCCACCAGAGTTAAAACAATGTGACAGTCTTATAATATTTAAACGAAAATTAAAAGAATACATTGTACAAAGTGACGTGTACAGATGACGTGGTTTTGGTGTCGGACAGCGAGCAAAATCTGCAAACTCTCTTATCACAATTCGATCAAATGGCAGAAAGCTTAAATATGGAAATATCCATTAGAAAAACAAAATGTCTTGTGATAGCGAAAGAACAGCTTAAGTGTAAAATCAAACTTAAAAATACAACATTAGATCAAGTTGAAAAATTTAACTATTTAGGAGCCGAGATTTCGGCGCACAGAGATCTGAGCCAAGAGGTTAAAACCCAAGTAACAAAAGGTGCTAGGATAGCTGGATGTCTATATAGTTTGGTCTGGAAAAACAAATATATGTCAGCAAAAAGCAAAGTACGAATTTATAAGACCTGCGTACGTCCCGTATATGCAGCAGAAACCAGAGCATCAACAATTACCACCCAACAACTACTCCGAACAACAGAGTATAGAATAATAAGGGCTATACATGGGAAAACATTAAAGGATAGAATCCGCAGCAAAGATCTAAGAGAACTAAGCGAAATCCAGGATATAGTGGAATGGATCGATGTGAGAAAGAGAGGATGGGGGGAACATGTGGAACGAATGACGGATGACCGCCTTGCAAAAATCGTGAAGGAAAATCGCCCACGTGGCACACGGAGCAGAGGGCGGCCGAAAAAAAGATGGAAAGATGTCGCAGCAAGAAACTAACGTCTTTTTTCTTTTTTTCTTATTGGAAGAACAGGCGAAAGCCTATAAAGAAGATGAAGAAGAATTGTACAAAGATAATAATCCTTATTAGCTAATGTAGCTCTACATCATATAATACATTCATTAATATGTCTGTCCTATTATATTGAAACTGTTAATATGAAAAATTATATTACTTGTATCTAAAATTGTAAACTAATATGTCCTATTATATAAAACTATAAATGTAAAAAAAAAAAAAATAGCCGAGAAAGCTAATAAAGATCAATCAATCAATCAAATCTCTTCGGACTAGTGGGCGCCGACTTTTCTTTCCTTTTGAGGAAACTGGAGTTTATAAGTGGATGAATTTCTGGCCTTGCCATTTGGGCCTTCTTCCTGATCAACTCTACACATCGTTCTCATCAAACTCACAGTATTTATACATTATTTTTTAAACTTAATTTATCGAGTTAACTTAATCTCTCAGCCACTTGCAATTTGTACGTTTTTTTTTGTATTTTATTACAGCTTCCATTTAGTGTTTATTTTTTAACCGACTTCAAAAAAGGAGGAGGTTCTCAATTCTACTGAATTTTTTTTTCTTTGTGTCTATGTTACCTGATATCTTCGCCAATTGTGAACCGATTTTGATGATTTTTTTTGCATTGGGTTCAGTATAGTTTCCGATTGGTCCCATTTTTTTTTCATTGCTATTGTACCTTTTTTGTTATGTTTGTTCAGGCATAACTTCTTTGTTTATGGACCAATTTTAATGATTCTTTCTGCGTTTGGATCAGTATAGCTCCAAAATAGTCAAGATACCTATTTATTTATTTTTATGTATGTTCAGCGAGAACTTTTTGCCACTTGGACCAAAATCGGTCATTTTGATGATTCTTTTTTTATTTGAAAGGGGGTACCTTAGGGGTGGTTCTATATTAATTTGGTCAAGTTCTGACGAAATAAAGTAAGTCTCAAATTCTTATGAGCAAATAATCGAAATTATAATAAATAAAATCTTTTATAAAAAAAAAAACAATCTTAAAACATTCATTTAAAACCCGCAAACGTTTCAAGAGAATTTCTATATTTATGAATTGAATTTTATTATCATTTTCTGATTCATTCGCCCGACGTTTTCTTTTACGAGATGCATGCAAGGTATTATATTAAGTCACTATTAATAACATCACTAAAAGAGAAAAATAAAAAAATGGATCAGTCAACGCAAATTCACCTCGGTGACTGTCCATTCCTGTTACAGTTCGTCATTTCTGGTTTTTGATTGTAAAAATGAAATCAATAGTTTCAAAAAAATACATGTTATATAGGGTGTTTTTTCAGAGGTTCACAACTTTAAATTAAAATAAAACAAAGAAAAATATTTTTAATATCAATGAAACTGGCTTTATTGGAAAGATAATTTTATGCCATTAATGTTTGAATATGATTTTGGCCATGTGGCTGCCGCGGCTGGCGCGTAGATGGCCCATTCTGGATTTCCAATTTTCCCACACTTTTCGCAGCAATTGGGGCCGTATTTCGCCAATAATTCGCCGAATGTTGCATTCCAAGTGTTCAATCGTCTCTAGTTTATCGGTTTTGAGGATATGTCAAGTCACTTGTCTACGCCGATAATCCAGAGACGATTGAACACCTGAAACACAACATTCGGCGGATTATCGGCGAAATACGGCCCCAATTGCTGCGAAAAGTGTGTGAAAATTGGAAATCCAGATTGTGCCATCTACGCGCTATCCGCGGCGGCCACATGGCCGAAATCATATTCAAACATTAATGCCATAAAATTATCTTTCCAATAAACCCAGTTTCATTGATATTAAAAATATTTAACTTTGTTTTATTTTAATTTAAAGTTGTGAACCTCTAAAAAAACACCCTATATAAATGAATAAGTATAGAAAATCCGTTCAAGATCAAATTGAATAAATGTAAGAATTATTCAAAAATTAGATTATAATGGTAAATCACTCGTATCCATAATAAGCATTAATTAACATGAATAGCAGGGAATTGGACAAAAATTAAAAACAGAGTTTCCATTGAATGGGCCAGACGTTTCGTCGATCAATCTCGACCTCCTCAGTGGCTCATTCTATCACTCTTTGTCAAAAGACAACTCCACCACGCGACGAAACATCCTTTAATCTTTTTTATTTAAACTATAATACATTGTTGGCTCATGCCTCAATTGCTCAAGAATCCTGAACTCTTTCACACTTGAACAATCAAAAAATTAAAAACCTTTAATCAAAATTTATCACAAAAAAATATGTTGTTTCTACTCTTTAAACAGACTTCTTTGAATGAAGAATCTGTTTAAAGAGTAGAAACAACATATTTTTTTGTGATAAATTTTGATTAAAGGTTTTTAATTTTTTGATTGTTCAAGTGTGAAAAAGTTCAAGATTCTTGAGCAATTGAGGCATAAGCCAACAATGTATTATAGTTTAAATAAAAAGGATTAAAGGATGTTTCGTCGCGTAGTGGAACTGTCCCCCGACAAAGAGTGATAGAATGAGCCACTGAGGAAGTCGAAATCAATCGACGAAACGTCTGCCCCATTCAATAAAAACTCTGTTTTTAATTTTTGTCCAATTCCCTGCTATTCCTGTTAATTAGATTATAATATTTCTATAAAAGTATTCACGTTTTCAGTTAGACTTACAGAAAATGCCAGGCCGATTGCCTCATTCTTCACTTGAGGTTCCCTAATTAAATAGTCCTGCTTTCGGAAACCCTTTAGAACTGTTTCTCGAATCAAATAGAAGGCAGCTATTATTGACAACTACTATAGTGGGCATATATTATAACCATCATAAAAAACTCTATTCCTTTAAAATTTCAACAGTTCCTTTCAATTTCAAATCATTTTGAGCGACAACAACATTAAGCTTTTTAGAGTATGGCAGGAATTTCTTTTACTTGAGCTGATATATAGTCTGTTTCTCTAAATATTGTATATTTCTTTATATTTGATGATTGTTAAGAAAAGCATCAGATTATATTTATTATATTTACATATAAAATCGGTTTTTTATTTTAGTATTTTTCCGATTTTTCTATTTTGTTATCATAATATATTGGTTGTTTTTTCATTTTTTTTAGGAAAAGAGTAGAGAAAGATTATTTATGAGTGTTACACAATACAGTATTAACATTACATTTTTCCAATTGATTGTATTCACATACATTGAAGTATTTGAATCATTTTTTCCAAATATATTTAAAAATGATTTTCTTCATTTATTTATTTTGAAACCACTACCACTTTTACATATATATTCATTATATGATTTATATATGAAATTAATATTAACATTTTTTTATATTTAATTTGAAATACACCATCTTTGGTGTCAAAAATAAAAGGAAAATAAATTAAATATATAACTAAGGTCATAAAGATTTTGTCTCTATTTCTGAAGCTGTTTGCAAATATTAATTAACGTATTGAGAATTAATCAAGTCACATCATTTATTTAGCGAAATAGCTGATATTAGATGTGATTTGGCCTCTGTCTTCCGAATATTATTGTAATAATATATTGTCTTAGTCACAACGAGGTGTCTATAGCAGTGATTTTCAACTTTTTGCTCCTTTCTCCCCTTTCATCCATGTTCTGAATGAAGATCGTTCCCTTCTTCGGATGAGAATTTAACTCAAAACGTGTACAAACTACAGTTTTGTATATATAATCTACAGATTATTATATTTTGATTATTACTTCTTCGAATTTTCTCCTATGTAACCCGTTTGAGGACTCCTGACCAATAGGAACAGCCATTAGTTCTGTAGAATAGAGTTTATTAACTTTTTTCCTCTCTATTTCATATCAAGATGTAAAAAGTACCGAAAGCATTGTTTCTGAAATTGTAAAATACCAAAATTGTTAGTATCTAATCACAACGTAGATGCCTATAGCAGTGGTTTTCAACCTTTTTGCTCCATTCTCTTATTTCATCAAACGAAAGGATTGTTTCTTTAATTATAAAATACCAAAATTGTAATTTTTAATGATAAAAATTAACATAACAGTTTGATCATTATTCTTGAAATCTTTATAAATTAAATTAAACTAATGCAAAACTGATTTGTCCGTGGTGATTTGAATTATTGTAACTTTTTTAATTTCACTTTTTTTTTTTTTCTTCCCCTTGGCCTCGGGAACTTGATGCCCATTTAGCCAGTCGTCACAGATTCACGTCGAATAGGTGTATAAACAAATAAAATAAAACTAAATAAAACAAAACTAAATAAAACAAAATAAACTAACAAAACAAATAACTAAAGTCGTTGGATTATAGTTGGAAACCAATGGAAACTAAATGTTTAATAAAGGAGTCTGCAGTTGGCCCTCCTTGGTCTAGAGATGCCAATAGGATCTCTGCACATGTGGGTAAATCATTTCTTCCTTTCATATTTAGGTATAAACGATCAATTTTTTGACTGTGTATCACACAGCCCAGAAGTACGTGGTTAATATCGCCAATAGAAATGGAATCACAAGAGCAGTATGGATTATTTCTCTGGCCGATTTTGTGTAGGTATGCAGGTGTTATTGCATGTCCTAGTCTAAGTCGTATAATGTGAACTTTCAGTTTTCGATGAAGATCGAAGTTTTCAAACCACGGACGAATCGGGATTCTCGGACATACATTAAAGAAATGACGACCTTTTACCATACTTGATGACGACCACATATTCTGCCAATACCAGTAAATTCTCTTCTTGATTATTGATCGGATATCATTGGGCGTTAGATCAATTGAGTGTGGAATACCATCGGTTAGACAGGCCAGCCTATCAACCTCCTCATTTCCCGTAATGCCAGTGTGACTAGGTATCCATAGAATTTCAATTTCTTTCCCATCAACCCTGAGTTTATTTAATTCCTCAATAATATCTAAAATAATATAGGAAGGGTTTTTGTTTTTGGGGAAACCATTAATTGCCTTTAAAATCCCCAACGAGTCAGTACAGACCAGAAATTTGTTATAATCATGAACATTTCTAATATATTGAACGGCCCTCAGAATGGCAAAGCCTTCGGCTGAATAGATGGAGGTTTCGAGTGGAAGTTTAAATATTTCCTTGAAACTTTTATTTGGACACCACAGAGCCGCGCCTACATGGGAGGCATTTCTGGACCCGTCTGTATAAATGAAAAGGTGGTCTTTGAATTTGGATTGAGTAAAATCCAAAAAAACTGAATTCATATTAGGATTACCTCTGCGGCAAGGGAGAGTGTGGGTTACACTTTTTTAAATTAATACAAATTAAAAATTACAATTACTTATGTAGTTACTTTAGAAAATTTTAAATTTTCAGAGGAATTTTAATAAAATTATTTCGATAAAGAAATGCACAATCTTAATTAATTCTCATATTGAATCGTTAACGCTTTATATCAATTGACCCCAGAAATAGAAACAAAATTTTAAAATATAAATAAAAAGTTTTTTCATGTCCACATAATAATCTAAACCAAAAAAAATTTTACAATTCAAAAGTTTTTTTTTCTTTAAATAAAGAAGCCAAAAGAAATCTATAAGCTATAACTCAAAATTAATTCTTACATTCCTGAACGGAAGAATATTTTATAATAATTGTTATTTATCTAATCATAAAAAATAATTCTAAATATATTTATTTTATGCTTTAGAAAATTAAATAAAGTCTCTTTTAAAAACTTTTTATAATAATTTCCATATTTGATAATATTATTAACTTGTTACTTCATTTTTTTAATTATAAATATATATATAGATGATGATCTGAATTTTTTCCAAAACTTTTGAATATACTATACAACACTTTCATCTACCTTTATTTATTTATGACCAAGAGACAAAATGAACAAATATTAATAGACTAAAAAGTATTATTTCAAAATAACGCCTTTTTATAAAATTTCCCCTTGGCCTTCTCTTCGCATTCCTTCAATAAATATACATATATGTATATGAAAGAAATCTTCGAAATATTTTAACGTAAATTTTAAATTTCATTTTTCTTTAAACTAAAATGAAAAATATAAATATTAATTAAATTATTCAAAAGTATGTAAGTATATAGATTCAATCATTGATTTAGAAAATGAGTATTTATTATAGAAGACACAAAAGATTCGAAAATGTGCTTAAGAGCTTATAGCACATATTTTGGAATCACATATATTGATGTTTTGAACTTTTCAGGGCCATCGTTTAATTTCACACATTGAACAAATATCACTACTTCATTCATAAAATCGTGCATTCTAGAACATCCTTTCTTTTCTCTCATTTGAAATTCTCCCAATCAAACCACTTCCAGTCACAGAGAGGCGTAGCGTCACTTTTATCAGGCTGTATGCAAAAAAAAAGAAAGAAAATCAATGGGAGTGTCCTCTGATTAATCTAAAATGTTAACGATACGTTTGATTTCAGAATTTCAGAAAAATTGTCATTCCCTCGGGAATCGAACCCAAGCGCCGCAAAAGCTAACCGAGCCTCAATGATTGAATTCTTCTCACTTAAATGCATACTTATTTATAGTATGTGAGATTAAGCAAATGACACTCTCATTGATTTTCTCTGGCAAAATAAAAAAATTGATTGGAACCCTTAGTATGGGTAAATAGTGAAATAAATATAAGAATAAAAGTGTAAGTATAGTTTAATACTTTAAAAAAAGGAATACAAATTAATACAATTGGTATTATATAATAATACAACATAATATAGTAAACATATTCATCTACATATATGTTTTACTTAACAGAAACAGTTTAAAATCTATAGAATTTCGGCTAAAACAACTTAAATGATGTCTTTTTGACGATATTTTTATGGTATATACACATATTATGACTTTTCTGATCTCGGTAAATTTGCAGAATAGAAGCATATGATGATTATATAAAAGAAAAAAAACTTTTCAAAGAAAAATTTGCTTTCCAGTGGCTTTCAGCCATTTCATTTGAAATCCTTTAAAGCATTAAGAAAATTAAAAAAAAAAAACATAATGATAATCCTTTCTCCGGTCGAAATAAAGTCATTTAAGTAAAGAAATTGATAAAAAAAAAAATAAAATAAAATAAGAATTAAAAATCACACCTGAGAGACGAATTGCTTCTATATTCGATTTCAACACTGATCTCTAGTTTTCAAATAAGTGATTGCGAAGATTTTTCACTTGTATTTAAAGTACAATCATAATCAATGTTCCAAATTCATTTCAAAACTAAGAGTAATAGTTTTGTCCATTTTATCTTTAACATAGTCAACTTGTAGGTTCATTATCTATCTGAGCTGTACTTTTGTTTGCTTAAGTTGCAGACACCTTTGAACAAACTTTTAATCTTTACTGTACTATGCTTGGCATCAAAAAAAGATTAAGAGTAAAAATATCATTGATAGAAAAAGTTCTAATTAAGGCGAATGTATGAACGATTTTACATTAGAATGATTTTGTAAGTATGAAAGATATTCGGTCGATCAGATATCTCATTTCAAAAACGTTGTATCTCTTGGTATTCTTCTACAAACTTCGAAGAAGTTTGTAAATAAAAAAGAGATGGGCGCATTTCAATGTTGTTGTTTCAACAAACTATCGTAGTGATTAAAAAAAAGTTAGAATTATTTCCTAGGGAATCAAGCGTTTAATTTTTTAGTTATTATTTCAGACACATGCTCGTTCACATCCTTCAGACGTATTCTTTTGTCAGATCACAAATTGATACGGAATACCAAGTCCAAGATTTTGAAATAGGCCGATTTTTTGCGATCGTTAATAAGTGCTAAAATAACAGTGCAAACAAACCTCATTGCTTGTGGAAACTAACAGAAAAATCGTTCAAATGGTGATTTACAACCATATCCCCTCTAAAGAATAATTTGTGTGTAAAACACGTTTCGCTAACACCCACACACACATCTTCGCAATCAAATTAGAAACAAATTAAATCAGCATATTTACCAATTCCTTTATCATTATGACTTAAAGGAATAAAAATTCCACCATATTTCCACAAAACCTGCAATTCTTCTAGAAACATACCTTGCTTGACTCTAATCCAATTATTCTTTTTTAGTTTTTCAAAAAGCTTCAATTGTTAAATATAGGTATACCTTTTCGATTTCATAGGATTAATCATTTTCAAAATTAGATAAATTTAATTAAATTTCAAAATGACAAATTCAATTTGGAAATTAATTAGTCTCATTTAGAAATTGATTATTCTCAAATTGGAATTATTTATTTCCATTTAAAGATTGAATAGTTGGGTAAGTATATTATACTTTTTGAGCTTCAAACTGAGACTAATCAATTTCAAAATAGTATTAAGCGATTTCAAAATACAAATAATTAATTTTTTATTTTTATTTTGTGTATGTCTTTTATGGATGTGTTATAGTGTGCGTATATTGGTGTAGGAATCAGATTATAGCCAGTCAAATTTCATTTTTGTACTGAGCCGGACTTGAACCCGGGCCTCCAGCTGCGTAGACAAGCACTTTTCTCATCGGACAACCTGATCCCCAAAAATGGATTAAATCCCGTTTAAATTGTGACTAATTTAATTAAATTTAAATGTCTTTTCAAATCGAAATTGATTAATCCGATTTTGAAATTGATTAATACTAATTAGAAGTTGATAAGGTACAGTCTTAGGGGCCAGTTGTATGTCGGTTGATAAAGTCTTTGTAAAAGTTGACAAAGGGCAAAACCCAAGAATCCACCTTGTGCCCAGTGGGATGCCCAATCAGATGACACGCACTTTCACCTGATTGGCCAGCCCGCCGGGCACAAGGTGAATTCTAAGGTTTTACCCTTTGTCAACCTTTACAAAGACTCTACCAACCGACATACAACTGGCCCTTAAAGAACTTGCCATTTGGATCATTCCCATTAAATACAATGCACCGTAGCCATATAGCCTTCTACAAGTAGTTTTAGACGAAATTCTTTTTATTTTTATAAATCACAATCACTTAGGTTTTAATTCAAAAACAGTTTGTTATAAATAACAATGTTCTTCTGCCATGAAATCTTGCGCGTTTTTTTTAACAACCGCTACGCCTCTTCTCACAAATTCAATAGATCATCACAAAGTAAACACAATCAATTGTTTTTTTATATACTTGTCTAACGGTGTCTAACTATTAACACCGAACATGTATTATGATTAAATGCAATAATATTCCACTACTTTTTTTTTTTATTTTTATTTTTAACATTTGTGTTTATTATTTTTATTTTATGTATCATATTAGTATTAGGTATATAGGTATATATAAATGTATATTATATATTTGGCTTTAAAATCTTTTAAGAAAAATTTTAATCAATTGTTTTTAACTTTTTATTATAATTTTATTTTCTCTAGATTTTAGTTTCTTTTTTATTATTTTCTTTATTATTAGTGTAATTGATTCTTATTTGTGCTTTCATTAATTTAAAAAACATCAACATCAAACTCTAATTATATATACTTAAAATAAAAATACAAACTATTTGTTAAAACATTTTTTTTTTCATTTGTTTCGTAGTTGTTCTGAAATACAAAGCTTTTCTTCCCTTTAGGCCTATTTGCATCGCTTTACATCAGACACGTGCCCAAAAAAAAATTTCCGTGGGAGCCCAAGTTTTATAAAAATAATATACCTAGGTATTCTTAATAATATTGGAATAAAAGTAATGTTAAATAAATTTTTAAAAGATATTTTATATTCGATTTTTATGAATTAACATTTACATCTAGTGCCAACTAGATGATTTTGGGGGAAGGGGCGTCCCCCATGGACCCCCTGGGCACGTCTCTGCTTATCAATTATATTTATTTTCCGATATTTGAGAAGGATGATATATAATATATATATTTGAACTTAAAAAACTCTCATTTCATTTTATAAAATAAATACTTAAAAAACAGTAACATTTATAATACATATATTTCTTGTACAATAAAAGCAATATTTTAAAAAATAGTAATTTAAATTTAATATATAAATATATATTTTAAAATACCTTTCAAGGGCAAGATACACTTTTCGTAAATATATTGATATGTTTATCTAGTTTGATAAAATTCTAAATGAAACTAACACACATAAATTGTTCAAACTTTAAATGGATTTTAAAAAATAATTGCAGGTCATGGAAGAAAAATTGAGTACAAAATTATTTTTAGGCAAGAGAAAGGAGGTGAATCAGATGCACAGTGACGAATCGCGGTGATATTTTACACGGAAGAATCTTCTTCATTGTTGTGTTTGGCGAGAGCCAGCAAAATCATGGTTAATTCTTTTCGGTTAATCTTGCCGTCTTTATCATAATCAACGCCTTGAAGAATCGTGTCCTCAAAATCTAATAAATCTTGTGCGTCATAATCCTGTAAAAGTAATCATAATTAGATGTGAAGATGGAGACACTGGCTTAAATTTTATATCCTTTACGTATAGTTAGATGGAAATAAAATTCTTACGAATATCTCGATATAATATACAGGGTGGGCCATAAAGTTCTACCACATTTTGAAAACGTATAAAATAATATGATATATTTATATATATAATATAAATAATATTTTTTCGATTAATTTTTAAATGTCAATTTTAAAATCCGCGCCTAAAAAATGTTTGAATGATGTTGCCCTTTTTCACCACCAGGAGAGTGTGCGTACGAAAAACGTAACGCTGTCATTCGTTGACTGAATTTTACTACCCATAATTTTCCATACCGGGCTCCTTATATGCAAATCGATTCTTACGGAGTAAACTCCAAAAATGAAAAAAATTTAACTAGAAAAAAACTGAATATATTTTTGAAAAGAACATAAAATATTTTGAAGGAGACAATAAAAGAGTGTGTCTTCTGCTGGAATTATAAATTTTATTTATTTATAACGAGACTATAGTTTCGAGGGCTTTGCCCTCTTCATCAGTCTCGTTATAAATAAATAAAATTTATAATTCCAGCAGAAGACACACTCTTTTATTGTCTCCTTCAATATATAAAAATTCTGCTACTCTCGGCACAAAAACTTTATATTTAATAAAATATATTTTTTAATGTGTTTTAAACATTATCAGACAAAAAAAAAGGGGAGAGGGGTCAAAAATGAAAATTCTAGCCCTTTCGACCAAAATCAACCAAATTTTATATACATAGTTTGGTCGAAAGGGCTAGAATTTTCATTTTTGACCCTCCCTTTTTTCGTCTGATTTAATGTTTAAAACACATTAAAAAAAATATTTTATGTTCTTTTCAAAAATATATTCAATTTCTTTCTAGTTAAATTTTTTCATTTTTTATACCTCTTCAAAATATGGTAGATCTTTATGCCCGACCCTGTATTTATATAGCGTTCCACCGACGTTTCTGACTTATTGATTTTCTTTTTTCAGGGCAAAAACTAGTTATTTAATGTCAAATATTCCAAACTTTTTTTTTTAAATTAATATTTTAATTTAAGAATATCATCATTATTATATATTTTTTTTTTAAAATTACCTTTTTAACTAATTCAAGAAGATCTTTTAAAAATCCTCTCAATTCTTCATTTTCAATAGTTCCGTTATTATCCTGAAATAAAAAAGAGTATTAATTTCATGTTTCAAAATAATCTAATATAAAATTTTAAAATATATTTATTTTGTAAATCGAAAGAATCAAGTATCTTATTTTAAAAATTAGATCGTAAATTTTTTCAAAAATCAACTAAATGGCTGAAACTAGAATATATTATGAAGAAAGATCAAATTTAAGGTCAAAATTTCAAAGATTTTAGTAGAAATAATTTTATATTTATTATCAACTCCTGAGGGGATGAATCCCCTCTGATAAGCAATATAAAATTATTTCTACTAAAATCTTTGAAATTTTGACCTTAAATTTAGAATTTTCTTCATATTTGTTTTGGCTTTATAATATAAAAACAAAAATATAACAGCTCATATGAGGGTTGGAGTGTACTTTATGGCACATAACTATCTTCAGGCTTCAATCCCGCATTTATTTCGATTAGTAATAGCTGTAGGTAACTGTAAATGTATGAACTAAAGGGGTTATACTACATTAGCTTAGCTTATATCTGGTGATTTTTTTTTTTTAATAAGTTTTCGGGCAGAAGCTCAAATTATGAGGTATGGTAAGAAAATAATTTGTACAAAATTTGAGATCGATCGGACAACGCGAAGAGATGGGGCATCTCATTTGAAAATTTTAAGAATTTTACACTATTCGGTTACTATATTTTAGGTCGTTAAATTGAAACAAAGAATAAAAACATCAATGACTATGAAATTAATAAACGTTATGTTGTGAAATCTCCCCCCCCCCCTACCTATGTCATTCAGCCATTATTAAACACATAGAGCAAAAGAAAAAGAAAATTCAAGTGAATTCAATATTATGCCTACCTCCTTAGGCGTACATCGAGAAAATTTGAAAATGTAGCGATTCTACGCTATAATATCATTAAAAATATATTTCACAAGTTAATGTTTATTAATTTTGTGTTGTCCGATCGATTTCAAATTTTATAAAAATTATTTTCCCGCCATACCTCATAATTTGAGCGTCTGTCCCGAAAATATTTAATGATCGAAAAATAAGGTCCACCCTAATATACACAACGACTACCTATACATTAGGGCACATCAAAGATGATAAGGAAAACTAACTCCATCAAAGAATGTCGAAAATGAACTAAAACATGAATATATGTGCGAATTAAAAAATTTAAAATATTCCATTAGAAAATGTATACATGAGTAGGTTGGTCCTTATTTTGGATGTTTTCGAATTTTTACGCTGACAGGGGCTCATATGGTTAGAAAAAAAAATATCCTCCAACTTTCAAGTCTCTATTTCAATTTTAACCTAGTACTACACAGCGATTAAGTATCCCATCTATGGTAAATAACATGGGGTTTTTGGCATTGAACGATCCATTTTTTATTCCGGCCAAAGTAATTTTTCAAAAAATTTGAAACTCTGTAGACTTTTTCCTTTATAATAGTAGCTATACCTCAGAATTTTTACAGATTTTTAGCTATTATAATTTTGGAGTCTATAACTTACTATTACTAAGATATAGCAGTATTTTATCTAGATGTAACTCCGAAATTGTAATGCGCTAAAAATCTGTAAAAATTCTGAAGGATAGCTACTATTATAAGGATAAAGTTTACCGAGTTTCAAATTTTTTTTTGAACCATTACTTTAGCTGGAATAAAATCGATCATTCAATGCCAAAAACCCCATGTTATTTAGATGGGAAACTTAATCGCTGTGTAGACTAGGTTAAAATTGAGATAGAGACTTGAAACTTGGAGGATATTTTTATTTATTTATTTTGAAACATATGAGCATCTGTCAGCGTAAAAATTCGAAAATACCCAAAATAAGGCGCATCCTAATCAGTATATATTTCAACATGATATATAAACTAATTTATATACTCGTACTTTTATTTATTTATTATGTTATTCTAAATTATTTAATAAAATTGTTTTTTTTGTCAAAATATCATATATATATATATAAGAACGTTAATTAAAATTTTTGGTAAGGCAATTTTTTACGTATATCAATGAAAAGAAAAGATAAATTGTGATGAATAGAAGAACACTAATGAATTGAGGCACGTATTGAAAGATAAAATTTATCGAAATTAATAAAAGGATATAATTGCTATGTATATATATATATATATAATATCAACGTGGAATGACTTACCCTGTCATAAAGAGCAAACACTCGTTCGATGTCCTCTTTCGTAAGTTTAGTTGCCCCCTAAAATATAAATTGATTTAAATTTCAATATTTGAGAATTCTTATCAGATATAAAATAAATAAAAATAAAAAGATCGGAAATGTATATTTTTGCTTTCGGGATGCTACATGCCGCAAGCGACTGCGCGTTCTAGAGATTATGAATTTTGATCAAAGAAATAAAACTAATAATAATAAAATTAATTTATATACCGAGTGTACAGCCGTAGGGGTATATATCTATCTGTCCAAAGAGAATGCATTGCATTATATTACCCAAGTTCATTCATATAATTCTGAATACATAATTTTTTTTTTAGTAGCAACAGTTGGTATGAATTTGAATTTGTCGATTTATTCCAAACTTCAGAATAAATCTACAAGTCCATCAAAGTTGGTGGCTATTCAGATGGTAATTGTAAGCCTTATTGAATATGTATTATTTGTGACTTACAACAATGTCAATAAAATTTATAGCCAAATAATAATTAGAAAAATTGTACATATATAAGTACAGGGGTCGGCGCTCGAAGTGTTACCATCTACCATGAAAAGATTTTAAACAATGCTTTGTTACCTTGGGCACGTAGACAATTCGGTAGAAACCATTGGATGTTTCAACAAGACTCGGCACTATCCCATAAAGTCCGTGAAACCCAACGTTTTTTACAAGAAAAAGTTCCCAGCCTCATTTCTTCACAACAATGGCCACCATATTCCCCGGACTTAAACCCAATGGATTTTTCCATATGGTCCATTCTTGAGGCCAAAGTATCAACTAAAAAATATCAGACGGTCAACGCCTTAGAGATTGCTCTTCGCAAAATACCATCAGACCACATTCGTGCAGCGTGTGAAGCCTTCCCGGACAGACTCGATGCTATTATCCGCGCTAAAGGTGGCTACATCGAACAATAACATATTTTTCTTAAAATTTGAAATGTTTTTACGATATACTGAAGTTTTTAAATAAAAAAAATAAAAATTGACAAAATTACAGCATTTTTAATTGATAACAATTCGAGCGCCGACCCCTGTATATATAAATTATGTAGATGAACTAGGGTAATATAACAAACATTTTTTTCTTAAGCACCTATATTTATTTTATTTAAATAATCTAGCAGAATTCTGGTACAGTGAATTATTATTTAATGAGAAAAATGAGAGGAGAAACGATCTCTAACACCCAAAGGGATTCGAGCTCGCGATGCCAGCCAGCATTAGCATTATCCATCTGAGCTAATGGGACCTCAAGGCTTTTGGCAGCCACAAATCTCACTCTTGGAGCATTATTTTAGTGAAGTAAACATACACCGCTTAAATTTTGATATATATTATATATTTTTTTTGAAAACTAAGTTTTTAATTTTGTTTTCATTAAAATATACATAGATATTAAGTGCATAAATTCATTTTAATTATTAGGTTGATGCATAATTATGGAACGTTTGTATTGGCGCGTTTTTCTTTAGCCAAAAATGGCGTTTTGTTTATTTTTTTATAAAAACAATCTTCTCTATTTATAGTTAATAAAAATGCGTGTCGAAAACCATATTCATATTCGTCATATTATGCTCTACCACTATGAGAAAGGATGGAAGGCAGCACAGTCATTTCGCGATCTCAACGAACTTTTTGGCGAAGGAACAATTACTGATAGTGCATTACGGAAGTGGTTTGCCCGTTTCAAATCAGGTGACACTAGTTTGGAGGATAAAGAAGGAAGAGGTCGGCCATCGGATTTTGATGATCAGGCACTTCTGACAGCCGTGGAAGAGGATGAAAGCCTTACAACACGAATGCTGGCTGCAGACTTCAATGTCGACCAATCAACGATCGTTCGACGTCTCAAAAAGCTTGGCAATGTATGGAAATTGGCTGGATGGGTCCCCCACGAACTATCCGACAACAACAAGGCTTCACGGTGCAATAGGGGTGAAAAGACCGCACAAAAAGAACCACATCGTGTTCCATCACGATAACGCACGTCCACATGTTGAGCGCCGGGTCGTCGAATTCATCGCCAATAAGGGCTGGGATCTACTCCCACATCCGCCGTACTCACCGAAACACCGACGGACTATCACATCAACCGCTCTTTGAAAAACTGGCAAAAGACTAAGATCTACGACGATTTGGATGACTTGGTGGCCGATGTCAAAGCGTGGATTGCCTCCGAGAATCGTGACTTCTTCACCCGTGGAATCGACCGACTGCCAAGCAAATGGGAAGCAGTTATTGAAGTAGATTGTGAATACGTTCCCGAATAATCATTTAAACATGTTTTTGTTAAATTTTATTATTGTTTTTGCTGAATAAAAATATTTTTAAAAAACGTTCCATAATTATGCATCAACCTAATAAATAGTCCATTCGACCGGTGGTTCACAACTGTGGGTAAAGGTGAAACGCGAGAGAACTCTTGTGTTACACAAATGCATGTTCATCATGTAAATTTGTTTGAGACTATAGTTTCGAAAGTGTTGATATTAACTTAAGCTTAAAATAAATTCGATTTTGAGTTAAACTACATTACATTTTGATGAAAAATATTTATAATATTAAACTAAAGAAGATAAATCGAAACTATTTTTTTAATAGCGGGACATAAAATACTTGAATTTAAAATAAAATGTAATTCACCCCCTATAGGGGAGGTATACTCCCTGGGCGGTACATTCGGTATATTTTAAATAAATAAATAGATAATTAATTGATGAATGAGCAAGAGCCACTAAAACGCGCATCATACCAAACATTGAGTTCGATACTGATTTTGACCATTTATAACCGTTAATCAATGCACATCAAACATTGAAATTAAGGCTAACAACCCACTGTGAAACCCATGAAAACGTATCGCAGTGGGTAATTAGCCTGATGGCGTAACAAAACATATAACAAATAGGGAACACATTAATTGGGGAGTATAGTACATCGGATGGGTACATTTATTTTCCCTAATAAGGAATAAAACATGGAACACATTTGTTAACATTTTACATTTCATTTAAAAAACAAAGAAAAGAAAATTTCAATTTTATTTATTTTTTATTAAATTTAAATATAAATACAGCCGATTACAGGAGGAGAAATGGATGATCCATTCCTATCCAAAATCATCTAGCTTACCCTATATAATAAATGGGAATCCAAAAAATCTAATATATTAATTATTCTAAAGATTTTTTATTTTAATATATTTCACTCAATAACATTTTTTGAGTTCCTGCCAAGCAAGTTATTATTATTACAAAAAAAAAAGAAAAGTATAAGCCCCTTATGAAAATTTCTGGACGCGTATTTGATATACGGATATACATGATTGATTTAACATCTAGATTTATTTTTAAAAAATAATGTCTCAACCAGCAATAAAACTAACAGGAGATTATAATTAGCTTAATCTTGGACATTTGATACCTTGGCCTATCGTGGAATCCGCTTTTACCTTTATTTATAGATAATTTTATTTTTATATCTTGAGGTCAAAATGGATATAAATCTAGCAAAAGGAATGCCAATTCGTTTTTTACTAGAGTCTGGAACTTTCTTCTTCCATCCATCGATCGTTCAAATACAGACATTTTCGACCAAGATTCAACAAATGAAATTTTTCCTTCTTCAGAGTCAATAGTCAAATATACGAAATTTCTTTGTATAATATCTTGGATCTTTATCATTATAAAAACCTTGTGGAATTCGCTATCTGACAGTCACACAAAAAATACCAACATATATAATTTTTTAGGATTTTGTTTAAAAAGTAAAATGGGACCCTATTTGTGTTTCTACCATGTCTGTCTATCAGTCCGTATGTTAGAGCATTATTTTAGCTGATAAACTAAATTAGGAAACAAAATGGAAATTCACAAATTTTTTGAATTTATTTTCCCCGAAATAAAAAATTATGGTAAAATGGATTAATTTTCTGTGAGGGTTCAAAATATAAAATATTTTTTCATCAAGAAATGTGAGGTAAGTATTCTTGTAAAGATTTTTTTAAATGACTTTTTTTAAAAACAATTTCGTTGTATAATGAAAATAAGAGCTTAGTTTCCTCTTTAGGTGGTTGGAAATGGCATAACGTTAAATTGTAAAAAATTCTACCTCATTTTCTTCTAATAAATTGAGGACAAATATGAACGAATTTTATTCTCAACTATTTTTTAAAAATATAATTATTTTTCTGCTGCTTTTCAGCTAGGGATGCAAACATCGTAAAAAACATCGACGTATCGATACATCGCCTAGAAAACATCGATAATTTTTTTTGGTATAATATAAAATACGGTAGCGGCCCTTGTTGCTTTGGCTACGAGCCTCCAGACACGGCCGCCAGACGACCCAGTCAGATCGTTGCGACACTTTGCACAATGATTTGGACAGGGCGATGTTCGTCCCTGGTAAAGAGCCGGGCTGGGCGCCACCCGCCTAGTTGGCGGGTGAGGAGCTCCTTGTTGGTGGATGGCTCCTCCTTCGATGATTAGTCGAGATCGAATTACCTTACTTAATACATGGCTGAAATATTATCAGTCATGCAAAGTGTCGCAACGATCTGACTGAGTCATCTAGCGGCCGTGTCTAAAAGCTCGTAGCCAAAGCAACATGGGCCGCTACAAATACCATTTAAGTTGTTATTTTTTTATTAGAAGGTTAGACAATAATCATGTGACTCTCATAATAGACTTTTTTTTCCAAAACCAGAGCAATTTATTTAGTAACTGAATTTAAAAATAATAGTTTTGAAAGCAGTTTCCCTGTCAAACGGTTTCTTTCTTGCGTTATTGTTGGTCCCTCCTTAGAAAATAACTCGGAACTTCGATATAAAAACATCGATGCATCGATGGTTTGCAATAGTGAACATCGACGTTTTACTACTGAAAAATCGATGTTCCTGAAACATCGATGTATCGTTTGCATCCCTACTTTCAGCCAACACGTATTCATGATGCAAGAAAGTGTCTAGATTGAATATCACATTGTAAAAAGAAAAATAATATCGGTGGGACTAGAAAGTTTCTGTTCTTAGGAATAAACGAGTTAGATTGTATCTGGTTAGTACACGATGAGTCCTTTCGTGAGATAGTATATACGTATATTTATAGTAGGCATATAAAAAAAAGAGAAGGTTCTATGATGGATCAAGGTATCGATTTAGATGGATCACTCCAGAGTTCCCTATTAGTGTTATTGCTGGCTTCTGAGGCAAACGAATGCTTGGAGGCCCTTGTCTCTATAAGAGACAGTGTATAGGGCAAGAACTTGACTTGAATGAGGGTAAACTAGAGTCTGGACTTGGATATATAGACAAGCTTACACTTCTGGTTACAGCCAGAGAGAAATTTTAAATTTAATTTAACTGTTAGTTTCACAATACCAAAATTGACTGCATGACTGTATTTATATATAATAAATTTAAATTTTTGATTTATAAGAGAATATTTAAATAATCTCCAATCAAGGTTTAATAGGAATTGTCTTTTCATCGCCGTGTAAAGTATTTTAGGGTCAACAACAAACATCGATGCACACCATTGGAGTGAAGGTCAATCAGATTTTCACCAAAATATATAATCATATATTAAAACTGAGTAGTTGATATATTTTTAATTTCACTTTAATATATGGTATCTTAGTGAATTTTTTGGGGTGCAAAATAATCTTCCCGTTCTGGACCATACAAAGGATTTCCCAGCGTATATCACCGATAGATACTTTATCAATTAAGTCAACAATGAAAAATAACGGTTCTTTTCAGGATCCATGACGAAGGACTTAAGCGATGTCCTTAAAATCCTATAACTCATATCGTTTTTCACTTTGTTTTATATCTCATGCTTTGTATTTAATATTGCCGGACTTACTGTATCTTTTTACCAGACGAAATAAATAAATAAAATGCATTTTTTTTAAATGTCTATTATATGGATTCCCTATCCATTTACGAGTAATTTGGAAACCAATATTTATATGTATAGTTTCATAGTACTTGGACGTTAGATTTTGTGAAACTGAATTTCATAAAAGAAAAAGTATTGTCCAGCTGAATAACTGACCATTGATGCCGTTTAAAGGGTAGAAGAGGAAATCACTAGAGCTAAACCATAATTTACTTGACAACTAATGCGAGAGTTGGTGCATTGAGCGAGTTATTGTTTCTCGGAGCTGTGGAAACTTAGTTTATGAATCTTCAGAGAATTTTGTTTCAACTCCCCTGATAAAACCTTATCTTTGTAATAAATGTAATGGAATAATATCTAGCCTTCCTGCTTTAAATCTTTTAGAATTTCATTTTTCAATTTCACTAGATGTAAGTTTTAATTTAATTTTTTTAAATCCGATTGATTATGAAGATTTGTTCCATTTTAATACTTATAGCCTATTAAGATCGTATATTAAGACCTATTACCATACGGTGCAAATTTTTCTTTCAGGTTCCTCAAATCAATACTATATAATAAAGTAGTAAGCAGTCTCTTGGTTTGTCCGGTTTGCCCAATTATGGCTTCGCCTCTTCAGGCCCCGCCCCCTGTATACTCTATCTACCGCAGACTTTCCGGAAGCTTCTGTAAGGACAGTCGTTCACAAAAATTGGACTCTGTCTCGCGGAGGGATGTTGAGCGACGGTTCGCGATGCCCCGAGCCAGCAAGAAGCCCACCGAAGGGTATGTAATATAAGTTCCTAGGTGATTTTTATAGAATTTTTCATTTCTAAATTCTGATATCGGGCTTTTTTTATCAAGTTCTTAATTCATAGTTTTTATGTTGTCCAGTTTTATCATATCTGATATTTTCAGAATGAACAGTGAACACAAATCCATTTTCCTTAATTCTCTTAAAATTGAAAATTTTCTGTTATATGCATTCTGATTCGGTCTTTATATTTCAGGAGCAATAGAACGGATTGAAAAATTTATTAACTTTTACCAATATAACACAAATTAAGCCAGAAACATGTGCTTATTGAAAAAACTTTTAATCAATTCAATTCATGAAATTCAACACTCTCCTTTTTAATTTCGCTGAATATAAGCTTCATTTTAAAATTAGAAGAATCATTTTATGAAAATACTTTAAAGAGACTGTTCTTAATTTGAATACTCACAGCCCCCCCCTCCCCCAAAAAATGAGCTAACTTAATAAAATCAGCAAATAATTGATTGAAATTATTAATATTAAATGTAGGTTTACATAAGCAATGGTTTAATGACTTTACTGTTTATTAGCGCTCCGATAAAAACAAAATGCATAATATGTAAACCTTTATGGCATGCAAATTTTATCAATGCGTGCAAAGATCAAAAAAAGTTTATAGCCTACTAACTTTTCATGCTTCACTGATAAATAATTTGCCTGTAAATAGCAATACCACTATATTAATATGCCTTGGGGCATTCAGTCCCTATTATTTCGACCTGTTCAGATCTTTTATATTTGATTTTTGATTCTATAGCAATTTTAGAACTTGCAACTCTGGAAAATTCTCTATTGTTAGTTTGCCTTCTCAAGAATGATCAGTTTGATCATTTTTTGACCATTATTTTTTTCAAATGAAATGAAACGACAAATACTCCCTTAAGCCTGATGATTTACACGTGATAAGCAATTTGAAAATATTCAACAACCTTCAAATTGATTCATCGAACTAATCAAAGCTTTTGTTCCTGTTTTTTTAATTAATTTAGGGATTGAAACTATCTTTTTTCATCCCATACTTTAGCGGAGAAAATTAAAGTGACGATAAAAGCAAAGATAATACATACATTAATCTTCTTGGCTATTGTCGAGTATGGAAGTCAACACTTTTATTAGGGAAATTTTTATCAGCGCCCCCCCCCCCCAACTACACCTCTTGAGTGAATGGGACAAAAAAATAAACAATATCACCTTTACAGATATGTTCTTGCGGGTTGAATTGGACCTTAAATTTATTACATTAATTAATCACTAGGAGCAAAAGAATTGCGCTTTTTTGCGCAACTTTGGCAATTAGTATTTTTTTAAATGAAATTGATGTGAGAAGGAGATACACCAGAATGTGCATCCCCTAAAGGCCTGTATGGGCTGGCCCCTCCATCGTGAAAAGAACAGAGTAGAAGGAAAAGAAGCCGGGATCACGAGCCAAACTCAGAAACTTAGATACAATCCAATATCCAATTTACTAAGGTTTTAGGGGCTTCGAGCAGTGGTAAATTCTCCGCGCGATAAATTAGGTTAAATTTATCTCCCACTTAACTTTTATTACCAGACCCTATACTTACAGAAAAAATGTCTGGGTATAGCCGGGAATCAAACCCGAGACCTCCGGGTTGCCAGTCAGTTATTCTGACCATTACACCATGGAGGCGGGTTGAATTGGACCTTAAATTTATTACATTAATTAATCACTAGCAGCAAAAGAATTGAGCTTTTTTGCGCAACTTTGGCAATGAGTATTTGATAGCATTTGAAGATAAACATATTTATTCTTCAAAATCACTAATTTTTAAAATTTTCCCTCAATTTATAGTATATAATAATCCTCAGTGGAAATTTGGGGATTATTATTATTGAAGCTAGAAGCTCCTACACTACACAATTATTGTATTCCTTCGCTATTGCTTTTATCTTGCTCTAATTTTTCATCAAAGCTTCATCATAAATGCTCTTTTAATAACACTAGAAACATCAAAATTCTAATTCATTAAAAAATCTGACATAAATGGAGGGCAAGAAAAAATATTAGACCTCTAAATCTACCAGCTGGTAGAGACGTGTCTTCAGTACATCTTCACGGCTGGTAAATAATATTAATTTCACTATAGCTATAATTATCAAATGAATAATATTAATTTCACTTAATCTAAACAAATGCAAGTGAATTTATCGCCTGATGAATGTTAAAATGCTTTTCAGGCATTCCCGTACGAGTTCGGGCTCTTTTGCACACAGACCATAACCAACAACTTCAGTCGCTTTTTAATAGTAGAGATTGGACAATTTATGATTAAATCGAAACTGTTAAGAGCCATTTTCTTGAAATTACGGTGTTACAAATACCCAAGCGCCCCTTAGACTTAAATTTCATTGGGATTGGCTGAAATTATATTAGAGCAAAAAAGAAAAAACGAAACGACGAAAATCAATTTTTTCAAGTTATATATGCTCAGCTCTTTTATAAAATCTCAATGTAATTAAAACCCAGGGACAGTAGTATTCAAGCGAGTTTGTTTTAGACGTTTTGCTGTCCGTTCTAGTGTGTTTTCACTTTAAAAATAGCAGCTGTGAAATTGACCAGATGGACAAAGACGAGAACACAATATATGTGATAATTTACTTAACTTTGCTAAACAATTTAAAATTTTATTAGCTCGTAGACATTCATTTGTACATGGTAAGTAAATACTTATATTGAACAATTTAATTTTCTTTCTTTGTAAGATAAGGATGACTTCTATTCAATGTTTATAGAATTAATAAGGTAGTGTGATTTCAACTCAATGACATTTTTTACCAGATGCCTATTGGTGAACAACAACTTTTCTCCCCCGAGTTTGTTATTCACCTACGGCGAGCGCCCCTAATCGTTGCTGATTTCCGACAATATTCGTATTCGACTTTTATGATGACTTTAGCTTCAATTTTAGATAGAAATCTATTTGATATTTTAATGCGAATTTGTTAAAAGGGCATCAGTCACTAAACCCTTCCAGTAATTAAACTTTCCATCATGCCCTTTTAACGATTTCCCAATATTTAAACCTGTTTAACGTGATTACTGATCAAAGCCATTTTTAACACTAATTTGTAACTTTAAGAGTGTTTTATAGAATTAAAGCTGAAAAATAATATTTTTCGAAAAAGTGACTAATGCCATTTTAACAAATTGGCATTCATTTATACATTGCGGTGCAAAAAATCGAACCACCAATAAAAACTTTATTAAATAGCAAATTATTTTAAAAATTTTTTTACAAATAACCATGTAATTTGTTCTATTAACTCTTAAAGTAACATATTCAATAAATTTTGTTGATAATTTTTGAATTTTATAAAAAAAATAAGTAAAATTAAATTAAAAGATACAATTACAAATTATCATACTTTCTCAATATCACTTTAAATTTAAATACAGTTTTAATAAAAGATCAAATTCCATTTGAAATATCAATAAAATGAATCATTTTGAATTAAGCATCATTGATAGAAAAATAAAATATACAAAATGGATATTTCTGAAGTTCAAGCAGTTCAAATTGTGTGCCTAATTAATCAAGGGCTAAGTCATCGACAAGTAGCAAGTACACTTTCAATAAGCAGTAATTTCAATAAAATTAAAATTGATTTACTATTTAATAATGTTTTTATTGGTGGCTCGATTTTTTTGCACCGCAGTTTAGTTTGTAACAAATTCATCTTTTTTTAATTTAAAAAAACAATAACATATATTTTGGTGAAACAAAACATGAAATCAAACATTAAAAATGGATTCTGGAAAGTTGAATATACATTAATATTAGATAAAGAGCATTAAAGAAAGAAGAAGAAGAAGTTTATAAATCGAAATATATAGGAGAATGCATGCAAGAAAGATGCTTTTGAAGAATATTAAGGTTGCATACGCAATCGAAAGTGTGTGTTCTCTCTGTACTCACTTCAAAGCCTTCCTGTTTTGTAAGGAAATAATAGGAGAGGAAAATCATGATTAGAGTTTCTGATTAATTGTATCCTTTTTAAAATGGTTATTGCTTTTAATAATAATTTATTTAAATATTTTTTTTAAATTAATTAATCTTTTTCTATTTATTTTATTTTTGAAAAAAATAAATGAAAGTGTTAGAGAGTGAAAGAGATAGAGTGATAGATAGAGATAGAAAAAATTAAATTAACAAAGATATAGTAAGAAATTTTCAATTATACTGAAATTATTATTATTTTTTTTTTTCTAAATCTTACCTTAAAAATTTGACGACAGAGAAAGTTTTCTTTAACAGGAAGTAACCTAAAAAAAAAAAAAGAAAGAATATTATATTGCTTGTTATAACAATGATATTCATCTGAACAGGTTGATGAACTGGAGAATTCTATCGGGTAAGACAATTCATGGAAAATTAGAAAAAAAAAATATTATGCCGGGTAGAAGAAAAGCAAAGGGAAATTGGGCATTTTTTAGAACAATTTCTATTTATTTTGATAATAATTGAGAATCTGAAAATGAATAAGCCTGGTTCACTTTATTGTTACATTCTTTAATAAATTAAAATTTAAAACAATTATTATTTAATATTTAAAGGAGGATGAATGAAATTCAATTGATTTAATAAAATAAAATAAAATATTGCAAATTTAATTTTTCTAATTTCTTGTTGTTTATTTGTGGAATGGTCGAATCGAGTTGTCCATCTGAAAAAAAAAAGATTGGAATTAATATCTATATATATAAAATTAAGGTTTTGTCTGTACATTGGTCCAAATTTTGGTTGCACACGTTTCAAGTAAAGTTATGAACGAAAACACCCTCAACAAAATTCCTGTCTGTCTGTCTGTTTCAGTGGTTTCCGCGAAAAGTTGCTCACGATTCACGTCAAAACGGCTGAAGGGATTGTTATGAAATTTCATATTTGCATCAGATGTCTTCTAACTTACGTTTTTAGCTATATAACGTTTTGATATTTTGACCCGAAAAGGGGGTTTGTGGGGGCGCACGAATAAAAATTATCAAATAACTCATAAACTATTAACCCTACGGCAAATTTTATTATGAGCAAAGTTGTAGGGGATGTGATTTCTGACAACTTTTGTTTAAAAAAATTCCATCAAAAAACCACCCAAAAAGGGGGGAGGGTCAAAATATGAAAATTCTTGCTCTTGGACCAAACTCAACCAAATTTTGTATACATTTGGGTCACTAAAAGGCTAAAAAAGCAAAAAACTAACCACCCAAAATGGGGGGGGGGTCAAAAAATGAAAATTCTTACCCTTATAGCCAACTTAACCAAAGTTTGTATATATAATCCGTGGGTCACTAGAAGGCTAGAAATGCAAAAACTGGGTGCGAGGGTGGAGTGATGGTGCGGGGTTGGGGTGCGTGGGTTGGAATGGAGTAGGGGGTGAGTTAGGGTATGGGGTGCGGGATGGTGTCCGGAGGGCGTAGCAGGGGTGGGGTCCAGGAGCCTAGGCGTGGGGGGAAGGGTGGAGTGGGGGGTTCAGATGAGGGTCCAGAGGCGTAGTGGGGTTGGGGTGCTGGGTGGCTTTCGGGTGGTGTGGTGGGTGGGAGGGTAGGGTTCGTGGGTTGGGGGTCCAGGGGGCGTGGCCTCTGGCTAGCAAGAGGGCCGCCGAAGGCGGGCCTTGCAGCTAGTATTTTATAAAATGGGAAATAGAAGAATATTTTATATGACCAATTAAAATTATAATCAAACATTAATTTATTTAATTTTAATTATATAATCTAATAAAATTATGTATTTCTTTTCAGATCACTTGCTGATTCAATCTCCTGCTTCCTGTTCATCTTCAAGAAAATTTATTAACTTTTGAATATGATACGAGCAGATTGATTTTACGACTTTAACACTCAGGACAAACATGCGAAGCGAGGGACAGATTGAGCCCAACAACTGGCTCTTGGGATTTGGAGTAGGTAATCATCCGACTAGAAACGGATTAGGGAGCGAAGACATTGTTGAAATTCCTCAAAGTATGGTGAATGATGGAGACCTTATCATTAACATCTATGGAGGAAACATTCCCTACATGTCTGTTGAAGAATTGTCAAAGCCTGGGATTTTGGCTCCGACAAATCATCAGACTTTACAAATAGATTATTGATTTGTTACCAGGAGAACCCTACGTATATTATAGTGCAGATTCAGTTGCTTCAGAAGGTGAAAACGATGCATTGGATTTTCCAGCTGAGTTCCTTCATGAACACACAGCATCTGGAATGCCACCACATGTTCTTAAATTGAAAGAAGGCGCCATCATCATGCTCTTGAGAAATGTGAATCCCAAAAAAGGCTTATGCAATGGCACAAGAATATTTGTAAAAAGTAGAAATACGATAACGGCAGAAGTTATTTCTGAATGCAATCGCGGAGATAGCGTGTTAATTCCATGAATCGATTTGGCACCATCCGACAGTGTATTACCGTTTGTATTAAAGCGACGTCAATTTCCTATCATTCCAGCATATGCGATGACTATCAATAAATCTCAAGGGCAAACTTTTGATCATGTGGGCATTGATCTGAATACACCTGTTTTTTCTCATGGACAGTTGTATGTCGCGTTGACACGGTGCAGAAATTCACAGCAAGTTAAAGTGAACATTCATCCAGACGCACAAGGCCAACTACTGGAGGATGGAAGACAATTCACAAGAAATGTTGTTAGAAAATCATAAGATGGTGTCATCTATTAAATCCGATGGAATGGAATATTTTTGGTTATATGTCAGAGGGGTTGTTTTTCACCCCCTCGAGAATCGAACCCGAGTGCCAGTAACAGCAATCCGGGCCACCTGGCTCACCTGCGGGATACGAACCTCTCTGACATATGCAAACGCGTAAAAAAACAACCCCTCTGACATATAATTGAAAATATTTCATTCCATCGGATTTAATAGATGACACCATCTTATGATTTTCTAGTAAATTTGAATCTCTTACCATCGGCAAATTAATATCTTTCATAAGAAATGTTGTTTTCTAAGAAATTTTCAGAATGTGATTCAAATTTTTTACATCAAATAGTATTTATATATATATTTTTTGTTTTTAATAAGATTATTTTTATATTCATTTTTCATTTATAGATATTATTATATTATATCATTTTTTAAAATATGGGATCGATAATCGATATAAGGCTACAAATATTTAAAAGAGATCAGGTGTTGTTTGTATGACAGGCTACTCCAGTATTGACATGAGAAACTAGAGCATGCGTGTATTAAGTCGTTCATATCTAGAGCCTCATTTCTGTAGCTGTGTCAGGACGAAAATGAGGCGAAACTTAGAGACTATGTATTTTCGGGAGTTTACAGGTATACATTTAGAGTGGTTTTTTTAAGAGGAATAAAATTATCGGGCCGAGACGCCGCCCGCCAGGGCACCAGTCCGGAGGGCCGAGTTATAAATAATCGAATTATGTATATATGTTTGAATAATAATTTATATGTAAAATAGCATGTATAAAAAAAAATTGAATAAATTTATTAAAATGAAATCCCCCCCTTTCATTTCACAATTCCTAATGAGATCCTTTGAAAGCCCCTTCCCTTCCCCTTAACTCCGCCGGCCGGCTGTGACGACGAGTCGTCCGAGTCCCGTAGGGGAGCTGGGCGACGGCGGGAGGGAGATTTCCCCCGCTCGAACCGCCTCTCCGCCGGAACTCGGACGGCTCCGCTGGCTTTCGGCGGCCGGCCATTTGGAGGGGAGACCCGGCTATATAAGTCGTGTTTCGCGTTGGGTGGTTGGTTGGGGATGGTGGATGGCCAATACACACTTCTATCTATATATATATATATATTATAGTTATATATTTATTTATATAACTATAATACACTAGAATGATAGGAATAATAATAATACATCTGGGAGATTCTTTTGGGATGTACCATCTATGGTGAAATTAGAAAAAAAATTATATATAAGTCATGTTAAATATGTGGGGCATTCCACACCAAATTGTAAAATGAAAATTTTTTATTTTCTTTATTTTTTGTACTTTATGAAAAAAGCTTCTAGGTGAATTTTCTAACTTTTTCGACAAACCGTTTAAGAGAACGTTTTTTTTTTGTTTTTGCCCATTTAATTTCTTGGAAAATGGACTAAATTAGAACATTTTTTTCCTTCAAAATTTTTGTTTTTGTGTACTTTTCAGAAAATCATAGGTAGCTAAACAACTTTAAAAATTAAATAAATTAAAATTTAAATAAAAAAACAAATATAATAAATATATATTATAATATTATATATATGAATTGTTACAATCCCACGATCAAACCTGTCTTAAAAATTGTGAAATAGTTATGTAGATAGAAGTTTGAGATAAAAATTTTCAAAAGAATAAAAAAAAATATGATATACTCAGTTTTCAAATAAAATAAATCGAATGGAACAACACTTTTAATCATTTTCCCCACATTTTTCTTTTCTAAAAAGTACACACAATTTTTTTTTTTTAATGGTCTTATTTGGTCAATATTTTAAGAAGTTATGGGCAAAAAAACGTTCAAAAGAAAGTTTGAAAAATCACCTAGAAACATTTTTCATAATGTACAAACAAATGTCAAAAAATCAAGCAAATCAAAAATTAAAAAATTAAACTGTCCGATTCGGTGTGGAATGCCGCCCATATATGGTATAGAAATAATCAAATTTTTATTCAGTGATGATTTGAATATACCCTTGCCTACTACAACCTAGTCAAAACATGTAAAAAAAAAAGAATTTTTCAATTAATTCTCTGATTTCACCATGAATGGAGCATTCTAAAAGAAAATTCCAAATGGACAGACTTACCAAGTAGTTGTTGCTAAAATTTTTTTTCTATTCTCCTTTTCACGATGCAAGGTAACCGGGACTAGACGAGTTGCACTTTTTTGCATTAATATTATTTATATTAGTCGATTCAGAGGCGTAGCCAGGGGGGGGGGGGTCAGAATTCCCCCCAAGGACAGGGCTCATGGGATGAGTATCAGCAACGACAACCCGTTTCTCATGGCAAATTAACCGTAATTAAATATATTTCAAATAGCCCAGTATATAGAGGACCCAAAAAGTGTTTCCGCTTACATTAATTGAAGGGAAAAGATTTTTTCTAGGATAATTTGGTATGGCGTGGATATGACAAATCTAAGTTGGCGACCTCGAAAGTGTGGGGGACAAACTCTTGGTGTTCGAAATTTTCGGAGTTTTTACAGTTTTTCGCTAATAACTTATTTTTCCCCATATTGGCCATGAAGGAGCACGTTTCCGACAAAGACCACTCTATACATTTTTAAACTAGATTAAATTTTCTACAATTCAAACATAGTTTCATCATAATTGGATAATAGTAACCCGCGCCGCAAAAAGGTTGAAGTTTTGAAAAACTGCAATTTTTTGCAAAAACTCGCAGTTTTTCCTTCATAAAATGAAAACTACTCATCCTAGAAACTTGATTTCTATCTCATTCTCTAGGAAATTTTGTTGACTTTAACGTTTGCTTGGACCACTTTATTGATAAAACTCTTAGATTTATAGATATCCGGCATTTTCCATGACACTTTTGAGGATTCGGATCATTTCCTGTCCGGAAAATGCTGGATATCTATAAATCTAAAAGTTGGTCCAAGTACACGTTCAAGTCAACAAAATTTCCTAGAGAATGAGACAGAAATCAAGTTTCTAGGATGAGTGGTTTTCATTTTATGAAGGAAAATCTGCGATTTTTTGCAAAAAATTGCGGTTTTTTAAAACTTCAACCTCATTGCGGCACGGATTACCATTATCCAATTCATAATTCAGATGAAGCTTTGTTTGAATTAAAGCAAATTTAATCTAGTTTAAAAATGTATAGAGTGCTCTTTGTTAGGAAATGTGCTCCTTCATGGCCAATATGGGAAAAAAATCGAAAAAAATGTGCGAGTTTTTGAGATATTCAACTGATTCAGGGGGCTGTTTTTTGGATCACAAAAAAAATCGAACTATTTTTGCATTTTTTTTAATCGAGGAGAAATTTTATCGTCTTTAATTTACTGTAGGACGGTTATTTACAAAATATGGACCGTTTTCGAGTTATAAGAGAAAAACTGGAAAAACTCCGAAAATTTCGACGTTTTTCGGCCACCAAAAGTTGTCACCCAGATTCTCGAGGTCGTAAACTTAGATTTGGTATAACTCGCACCATACAAAACGATCCTAGAAAAAAAAATATTTTCCCGATGTAAGCTGAAACCGCCTATATACTGGGCTAATTTGTTTAATCAAGAATTATGTTCTTTTTTAATTTCTTGTACCTAGTACCTATTTGTTTTAATAAAAAAAATTCCCACTAAACATTTTGCTTTGAGGATTGTAACTGATTTAATTTCATTTCAACTATCTTAACGTCGACTTAGAGTGTAAACCTGCTAACTCCATTTTTTTATCATATATATGTAGGGAGGCGGGGGGTTTCACCCCTTACGATTCATCCCGGACAGGCCTCCACTTGTAGAAGGCGTGCGGGGTTTCACCCTCTTCGCTCGTAGGGGTGAAAATAACAATAACAATAACACACTAATTCATTCTTTATATATATATCCAGCTTTATATATATATCCAGCTAAGAAGAAAGGAATGCCGCTTTCACAAGGGTACAAGGCCCAAGGAGACATCTGTCGAACACATGATTTTAAACAGAATTCACTTTTAAATTAAATGCTTAATTAATCAAATCCCACATATAACATATTAATACCGTTCGAAAGAAAAGAGATGCATCATACTGTCTAATGTATTTATTAATTTTATGTTATATAATTAAAATAATAAAAAGTTCTTAAGAAACATCTCATTTTTCTCACAAAATTATAAAATTATTCCAAATACGAGAACAGTCAGAAGTGTGTGGATTTACACATTTGTAAATTATGTATTAAGTATCATATAAAAAAATGTAATATTTCAAGTGTGAATAAATAAAAATTTTGTTCCAATAAATTAATTAATAATTAATCATTTCAAACAAGAAAGCCTTAATAAATCTATCTATATGTATGTAAAGACAATAATAATTTTTCTAAAATTTGTTTATACTCTACAATTTCTCTGATATCTAATTGAAATAAAAATAAGCTGACGTGTTCTGATATATACCCATCCACTTGACTTTACCATACAACCTGGCCCCTCACTTATATTTAATATTTAATGAAATTATTTATAATCATGTAGCGGAGGGGGGTTCGTTTTTGCATTTTTAGACTCCTGGGGACTCATTGATTATGTATACAAAATTTGGTTGAGTTTGGTAAATGGCCAAGATTTTGATTTTTTTGACCCTGCCCCCCCCCCCCCCATTTTGGGAGGTTAGTTTTTGCATTTTTAGATTTCTGGGGTTTCACTGATTATGTATACACAATTTGGTTGAGTTTGGTCAAATGGCCTAGATTTTTAATTTTTAACCCCCTCCACCCCCTTAATTTTGGGTCGATATGCACCAAAATCTAATCAGCTCTTAATCTCAATGGACCAAAACTACGTGTGAAATTTGGTTTCGATATTCACACTAGTTTTTGAGCTAGCTCGTCCACAAAATTTGGTAACGCACAGACTAACAACCAGAGTAACTAACTAACAAACATTTTGACAAAACAATTATTATTTCGAAAAATATAATTTTTTCGAAGTTCACTTTTTAGAGCTTTTTTGTAGAGCGAAATGCCATGGTTTCGCTCAATTTTTTTAATCAAAATAGTTTAAGCCGTTTTTGAGATATTTCGAAAAAAAGAAGCAATAAAAACACTTTTTTCATGCACGATTACAATACTTGACCATACCCTGTATGGTAAAGTAAAAAATTCTTAACCTATAGTTCTTTTATTTTCCTATTTAGATAAAAATAATTGTATAAATTATTGATTCTTTTTAATTTGGGTGCGAAGCTTCACGCCCTGGACCCTCCCCCCTCCTCCACCAATCCTTTCACCCTTTAGGGTTTGAATTTCTAAAAACCCCTTCTTAGCGAATAACCATGTCATTGTCATTATAAGAATGCATTGTCAAATTTTCAGCCCTTAAGGTCCAGAGGACTGGTCTGTGCGGTGTCTGATGTTACACCCATTAACGGAACTGTTTTATATACATATATAGAGACGAGCTTTTCGTGAGTGCCTTCGGCACGCCCTCGAAGCTCGGCCCTCCGGGCTGGTGCCCTGGCGGGCAGCGTCTCGGTTCAAAAATTTTATTCCTCTTAAAAAACCACACTCCAAATGTATACCCGTAAACTACCGAAAATACATCGTCTCTTAAAAGTTTCGCCTCTTTAATTTTTGAGTGGCGGGGGGGGGGGGGGGGAATAATTATGAATATATTTAAATTTAAAATTTAAATTTAAATTTCATTTTTCCTTTTCAAAACAAAAATAATGAAATGATTTAT